>JABSTQ010010028.1:0-462798 GCA_013358835.2 Ixodes persulcatus
TGGGACCGAAGTGATACCTGGTTGCTGAGAGGTTTCAATTGTCGGTACTATTGTGTCAAAGTGAACCCTATTGAGGTCTTTGCGGTTTATGGGAAGCTTGGCGACATAGAGGATGTATATATAAGGAGGGCACGGAATAAAAATCTTTAGCTGCGTTTGAGACGGTGTTTAGTCCTCTTTTCTCGTCCTCGAAGTTTTCCTTGCATACTTCAGTCTCAGGTTCCACTATGTATGATCTACACCAGCTCGCCTGCACTTTAACCATCTTTTCGTTACTCAGAACTTGGCGCTTTGAAATTCTCAAGCCGCGACGCGCAAAAAACGCTAGGGAAAAAAAAATTATATCAACAAATTACGTTTTGAGTAATATAGTAAGCTGGGTTAGTTGGTATTTCATCTCTGACTTAACGAAGAGTTTACTTTGAAAAACACTCACTTATATACTGTTCGTGAAAGCAGCACGTTATTTAGCCCTGCCCCCACTCTTTCTGCAAACATACAAATTCTTTATCAAGAAGGGCCAATGATGCCACACTAACACACTTTCTTGTGCCTCTTGTTGCTTATTTCATAGGCTTCCTGTATCTCTCTCGTCGTTCTGTTTCTGTGGTTCCCGATGCTCCTGATGTCTTCTGTTGTCCCTTCCTACCTTTTGTCCCTTTTTTTTAGGCGTTCCGTTCGAGTTACTTATGATTTTTTTGTAATTCTCGATTTGCCTTTCGCACGCGCGTTCCAGTCTTCAAATAGTTTGCGAAGATAATATTTGAGATTCATAAAAAGTGAGATAGATGAGATAATAACCCACGCGGAATGTAGCACTATACTTCGTCTCACCCTACGATGGACTAAAGGACGGACCGCCAGATCCAATCACGAGCCCCTTAGAAATTGTGCGTCATCTCGCTTCGATGAACGTATCGGTACCCGTGTCTGGGATCACTGATAAGGGGGCGGGTGGACAGTGGTTCGAATCGAAGAGCACTGAGTGACTCAACCGTTTTACATCGCAAAGAAAGCCACGACACCACGACATATAGGCTCTTTGCAGCGTCGAAGCTAGAGAAATGATGCGGCGCTTTTGGATTCGAGCATTATTCGTCCACCCCTAATCATTGTTAAGCGTGCCATAGTATAGCATGGAACGTGATTGGACCTGGTGGCCCGTGGCTTTGGCCTTTAGTCCATCGTAGGATGAGACAAAGTATAGTCCGTTTTATACGTACATAAAAAAAGTGTTCACACAACCGCGCCCTCCCCCCCTCCCCCCCCCCCCCCCCCGCCCCCCCCCCCCCCCCCTTAATATTTAGCACCATATAAGAGATATCTCGAGACCAAGGACAGAGCAGAAAAAGACCGGAGCGGCCGCTATTTCTATGCTTCGTTTCCGAGCGCGGTCAAAGCCTAGAAGACAAACGAGCGCATACACGCAAATGAAAAGCGCAACGTTACGGCCCTGGGCTTGAGTGGAGGATGAGTCGGCGGTCGAGCACACACAAGAAAGACGACGAATGCCTTGACGCTACAGCTTTCGGCAACTGGTTGATATGGCCCTCGGCCAGACATGTACAAATTACTCAAAAAAGGTAGTTAAGTTAAGTTACTGAGTATCGACGCCAAAAGTAATTGGAGTAGAGTAGAAATTACAAATTTGTAATAGTAATTGAGTAAACTACTAACTACTGTAAAAAAGTAGCGAGTTACTTTGAAGTTACTTTCGAAGTTACTTTTTATATTTTTGTAGTAGCAAATGAACAGCAGTTTTGATTCGTGAAAACCCCTGCGAGCCTGAAATAAATGCAGCCATTTTATGACTTGCGTTTTTACCAAAATAGTTTATTCGCTCGCAGAAGCAATTTACTTTCAAAGTTATTGATAGGAGAGTTTTCGCCTTTTCCTCCTAACGACGTCCCCAGCTCAGCTAAAAAGACGTTCCACTGAAGCGCTGGATGGAACGGCAGCGTTGAGTTTGAGAAACAGGCTGTGCACGGTCGGGTAAGCGAGTGTTGGCATCTTAGGTGTCCATGACGAAACATGTGAGGTTTGCCTCGTTTGGGGGGTTGTATAACAAACTCTCCTCCTTTTGTCTTTTTCTTCGGCAAGTTGAGATTGTTATGACTGGCCCCTCTTTATTCCCACGACGTTCCGAGAGTACGCTGAGCGAGTGCACCTGACCGTCAAGGGTTCAAGTCTCACGCCACGACGATGAGATCATCCGGACGACTGCGCGTATCGTTGCAGTGCTAGTGCTACGCTACCAAAAAAAAAAAAAAAAAGTTTTTTTTTTTTTTTTTTTTTTTTAATTTAGCAGAAGATAAAACGAAGTATACTTCGCCGCTGACACCGGGTCCAATAAAAGGAACTCCCAAGGGTGACTCGCAACCCTCGCCGGCGGCTACGGTATCCTGACGCGCCTGACAAGTAAATCGTTTTCAACAAAGAGGAGGTCTCCCTGTCGTGGAAGGTCGGAAGGGCTCGAAGGATTACGTGAACAAGCATTGACGCTTGTACAGTTGCAGCTGGAATTGGGAATGTGCTCCCATGAACGGATTATCCGTGTCCGCGTTTCTGTGCGGTGGATTCCGGCTGTGCAAGCGAGTATTCGCTGACGACGCGGCGACGATGGGAACAGGCGCCCAGCTGCGAGGTCATGCCAGTGGCGCCTCCTGTAGAACCCCCAAACCGCCTGAGTCAGAACTCACAAAGGGCAGGCAACATGATAACAACAACCTTCGGAGTGCCCCCGTCTTTGCTTGCACGGTTGCAGCTGAAGGCGCGGCGCCTGCGTGCATTACCGGATTAGGTCAATACCCGACCAAGGCTTGTTAAGCATCTCTTCCTGCGTTCGTGCGCGTCGGTGTTATGTTTTGGCTGCTCATCGCCGCCTTGGCCCAAGGACGCCTGTGATGCATTTTCTACGGCTGCGAGGGGGCCCCTTGTTCGGGAAGGCCGCTTCATCTGCCGGCGATTTCGAAAGTAGTTAGTAATTTGAGTAGAAGTTACCTGAAAAATGTAGTTAAAGTAAACTACTAATTACCCAAATACAGTTGTAATTGAAAGTTACCAAGTTACTCGGAAAAGTAGTTAAACTACAGTAGTTTGAGTAGAGTAGTTGAACTACGTCCAAGTCTGCCCTCGGCTCGGATCGTCGGGCGTCAATTGTCTTGAGCAAGGCCAGAAAGGGGGCCGAAATTTCCTTCGGTCTTCGCGTATCTCCCGGCAGGAGGCGTTGTCGGTTTAGGGCTCCCGCGCAGGCGCGGCATTCAAGAGTGCGCTAGTGAGGACGTATACGGTTCCTCGAGCCCATTTCATGTAGCGCATCCATCGGCGTAAATCCGGAGGGTCCGGACCCCCCCCCCCCCCTTTTTGGTGAGGAGGGGAAACCATATGAAATTCCTTCCTCCTCCCCCATAAATTGTACAACCCAGACCCCCCCCCCCCCCCCCCCCCGGTCAGTGTCGAAAGATCGAAGCAGTATCGCAACATGAACGCGGACAAAGGAAGGAGGGGAAGAATGACCTAGCACAGCCAGTTGTCTACACAACCTCTTCAAGATAGAAATAAGTTAACAAAGAATATACAGGCGAGATGCTGAACTTTTAACATCTTAGAAGCACGAGACCGAGAAACAGAAAAGGAGATGACACATACACGTCTCGAGATCTGTGTGTGTCATCCTCTTCTTTATTCCTCAGTCTCAAATTTCCAAAATGTTGAACTTTTCTTCATTTTTTTTTTCATTCGCTGCTTGCTAGGCGGCTGACATATTTGTCCGAGTATTGGTGCAAAATATGGGACAAGAAAGCTTTAGCCGTGAACAGCAAGAACAAACAAAAAATCGGGTGACCCGTTAAGTTTTTTTTTTAATTTTATATATTTTGTTATATGTAACAGTTTAATTATGTCAATAGACCCTTTACAAAAGTCAGCGCCTCTAGTGTCGGTTGCGCGAACTTGACAAAATCCGCCATTACTGCGTCGTCAAACATCGAGGGGGACGGTTGAACCTGAAGCATTCCGCTGTGTTCGGCAGTGGTGATAGCGTTTGACATGCCAACCCATTGCTGTGTCCCTCAATGCACCCAAAGAGGGCCAAAGGATGAAAAATAGGGCTGGGCGTTGATTAAAAATTTTAACCCGATTAATCGCCACCCTTTAATCGATTAATTAATCGATCAATCGGTTGCGTTCATTTTTATAAATAATATATTAAAAAGAATGCAGCAACTCGTCTTGCCCTTGAAGACTTATTTTACTCCCTGTTACACTGCGCAAAGGACATTTAGAATTGAGGATACATTTAGTTCAACGATTCAAAGACATATTTTTGCTCCAGCTCCGAAGAAGTTTGTCTACATTCTCCGACAGGAAGACAAGAAGTGAGGGCTTGAGCGATGCTTTCTTCTTTTTTCAGAGAAATGGGCATTGATGAGAAGGCGTTGATTGCTGTATGCGTTTTGGCGGATGGTCCTTGCTGCAGCGGCGTACATGGGTGCTTCGCTCGTAGGTGATACTGAAGCGAACTTACGCTTCCACTGTACGAAAACGGCTTGTTGCAGATGATGCAGTGGACTTCCTTCGAGTTTAAAAACTTCACCGCTGGAGTTTACTTTAAACCCAAACTTTCCAGCGAGATAGCCTTTCATACTCGTGAACTCGTCCATTTTTACGGGCCGAATACTGGAACAAGTAACCAGGGAGTTGTTAGCTTCCCAGCTTGTTTTTCTGCTTGTTTGTCTTGCCTGGACTGGATGTGTAATAGATCCTCAACACGTGAAGTTTCGCGGTCGCGCGGGAATCAATTGCGGGCCCGGCTTGTTCGTCTGGCCTCGGCAAAACTGTAATGTATATCCTCGAACACGGGACGCTTCGCGAGCGCGAGAATTGAACCTTGCTCATAGCACCAGGTTGGGAACGGAAAACCGCTCTTGACAGAACGACCGGATACACGCCCCGCAGCGTTTTCGTTAGGAGGGGGGGGGGGGGGGGGGCAGGGCATGAGTCACCCCTAATTCGGGCAGGTCGTCCAGGATAGAGCCATGCGTGCATCCAGTTGACTTCTTTGTGAGTACCGATTAAAAAACCGATTAACCGGTTAAAAAATTTGATCGCGATTAAAGCCTTAATCGATTAATCGGAAGGTTAATCGATCAATTGCCCAGCCCTAATGAAAAACAACACAAGGTTAGTCTTTTTTTTTCACCACGTTAAAAACACCAGTATTCGAAGAAATCGGGTCATGCAGATCCGCGCGGAGTGAGCGACGATCACATTTGGCCTGTCCGCTGCTGCCTCAACGCTTTTCGAACTTCGAGCGCGTGTTCACCGCTTCGGAAAGTAAAGTTAGCACAAAATAAAAATAATCTATAGAGGATAACCCCTGTCCACGCGACATCGTTTTGAAATGCGTTTGAACTGCACGAGTAATCGTGCGATGGATCCCGTAGCTGCGAGCGACTCCTGACCAGTATTCATAGTTGATTTCTGACGACGTTGCGTTGTGGTGTCCGATCACAAGTTGTGTGAAGTTTCCTAGTAGGTATGGGCACGTAGCTTCGGATAATACCTCGTCTGCACAAGCATGCACTCGCGCAAAAAAAAAAAAAAAAAGAACGAACGCAAGGAGTGCTTGCACGTCACGACATTACATGGAATTCTATAGAAAATTGCTTTACGTTCACGACATCGGCATTGCATGATTGCTCTTGCTAGCACGGAGAGGTCTACTTCGTCTCTTTAATGCCTGTATTGGGACTCGGGAGCTCGTGCTGCAACTTCTAAACATGTTTTCAAGTGCGCGCCCGGGGCGGTATCGGGCCTCCGAGAACGATTTGCTTTGCTCGTCCGATCGCAACGTTCTGCTAGAGCTGCTCTTCAAGTGCTTTGACCACATTACCTCGTAACTTTGTCCGTGAGCATAGAACTCACCCGATCACAACCGCAAAAGGCACAGCATGCCATAGAATACATCGCACAGCATATTTGTCTGCCACAACATAAAGTAGGGAATGCATGAATGAACTATGTGTTGTTGAGAATAACACTGGAGAGTAAAACAGACGTGCACATGGGATGCATAGGAGAGTTGACTTTATTAAGGTCGTTTCAAGAGCTTGTAACAAAACAAAGAGGAGAGAGACACACCTGAGTCTTGACAGAGGGCTGTTTAAAAACAACCAGTAGAACAGCCCAGCGGAAACAAGTTTCTATTGCAAAGTTCCGTCTGCATCGTTTAAGTAATACAACCACATTTTTTCTAACCGCAATATTTCTACTCCCAGGGTTCCTACTTTGGCTTTCCTCTGGTTCCTGAAGGAGCTTGCTTTGATGAGCACCGTCCGGTGGTGGATCTGAAATAAATTTGCGTTCTTGTTTACTTATGTTTACTGCATAGATTGTACAGTGAACAAACATACTATGTGTTCACCCACATTGTTTTTCAAATAAGTAAGAGGCATAATCTTAGCAGCGCTCACTATATGTGAAAAAAGACGCGTCATATATGCGATTATTAGTTTACTAAACGCCGGAAGCTACGCCGAAAGTTAGGACTGGTTTGTCCTAACTTTCGAGCTAGCATGCTCGTGCTGATAGTGGACATAGTGCACGCTCGCGGGCACCACACACGTCAAACCGTCAACGTGAAACTTGCCAGCACAGAAATCAATACGATCAAAACAGGCGCCTTTGCTAAAAAAAAAAAAAAAAAAAAAAAGCTATAAAGCACGGCGTACAGAGGCGAAGTACACCGGCACGACGCAAGAACGATTCTGTTTACCTCTCACCCCCGCCCGTTACTCTTTAGTCCGTACGCCACTGAGCCTCGCAACATTATCTCAAGCTGTGAGAAGTCAACGAGCGGGAAAATATTACATTTCGTTTCATCATGCAAAAGAGGCCGAAGATGCGCGAGTATCTTAGGCCTCTTTTGGCGTTTTCTTGTGCACGGCGCTGCGGCAGACGGCACAAGTCCCCCTGCACGTAAAAGACACGTTCACGGCGTGATGCGCGCGCTTGTAGCTTTGGGTTGACTCACGCTTAGGTCTGAACGGGCGACAAGAAAGAACACTGCTTACCTCAACACTTGAACCGACGCCGGATCAACGTAGGCCTCGGTGATGAACTTGTTGCTTCGGGCAACCTGGCGGCTCGAAGCGAGTGTCGAGGCGCGGTACGCCTCTATCTTACATTTGTTAAAGCTACGCGGAACTGCAGTGAGGTCAGTGCTCCACGGGGAAGGCAAAGTCACTCGTCCCTGAGGACCGTAGCCAAAGATACCGGGAGTACTGCCACAAGCACCTGCCATCGCTCGCCCCCGAAACGACGACGCAGTAATGGCGGCGGTTTCGGTATCTCATAGTTGCTTGACTGACTTTCGTAAAGGGTCTATTATCACACGACGGGGAGTCGTGTGATAATAGACACGGCAAACTTAACACAATGACATTCACATATTCACATTAACAAACTGGATTTAATTCTTTTTTTCACTATTTCACATGCATGAGGACAAAACATTTTGTCACATCACACTGTAAAATTTCCGTTTAACTTATCTCACTGTGATAATTACGAAATTTTAACCACATCCCCTACTGGGGGTACGCGATACCTCCTGTAAAGTTTATTACTGCTGAATAGGAAGCTATGGCCTGTCTTGCCTGTACGTTGTGTTATTTATTTGTTATTGTTTTTTTTTCCCGAAGGCTAAGTAAATATTGCATCAGCAAAAAAAAAAATTAAAAGTTTCAAAATGGCTGCCACGACAAGCTCCGTTCCCCCCACCCCTCCCCATGGAATTCGGATGGATTTACGTCGCCGTCGTTCAAACACCTAGCTCTCTTCCACCGTGACAAGCATATAGTTAATATCCCCCATATAATAAGAACACGTACACTCCACCGCGGTTGTAGTATGCGTATGCGCGGTCGAGGGCAAGAACGATATGACAGGCCCCGCTTATCTGCGGTACCGACGGGCCGCTATCATTTCCGGAAACCGGGAGAGAGGGGTGGTGATATCATCTGACGGTGACGCTTCGCTGCGCTACGTATGTCCCTCAGTTTTCTATTTAGGCCGACCGGACCTGCGTGTCGAGAGACTGCAGCCAGACGGTTCGCATATCATTCCGTTGTTGCGCCCCGCCGGTCGCTCGGGCGCTCCGCCGCACGCAACCCCATTGTGCGCCCGACACAATGGGTCTCCCGTTTTTGTTTTGTTCTTCTATTTTCTTCGATCGGCCAGACCCCGCTTGTTTCCTTTGTCTCGATTTTCTCTTCACCTTCTACCCCCGTAAGCGCGCACTTCTACGTTTAGTTTCGCACCGACCCCGTCCGTGACCTTGTTTTCGGTTGCAACAAAAGTAGTCCTACACAATAAATACATAAGTAACCTGGTGCGTTTTACTTTATCTTTAATATTGAAAATTGCCAACAGTTGTGGATAAAAATATTGTTCTACACGCGTTGCACAGACACAAACAGACAGAGAGAGAGAGAGAGAGAAGTTCTTCACGGGCGGTCATATCGGATGATGAGCTTCAACGGTGCTCTTGTAACGTGCATTTTACACCAACAAGGTTGCTTATTTTAGCAGCCAATAAACGTGAGCTCGTTCGATCTGAGCATCCGCTGGGTGCAGCTGCGCTCAAAAGTCCGGTGATCGTTTTAGCTCGTGTAAAAGACAACAAAGAGTCGTTTTCGGGAAAATTAGCATCGCGTGACTTGACGTCGGGCAATATTTTTTTAATAATATTTAGTAAACAAGTTGACGTTACATGACCTCACATCAAGCGACGTGGTTGAGGGATCTCAATTCATGGTGATGACGTTTAGCTCAATGTTGGCTGCACCCACGCCGTAGCCTTGACTGCGCTGTTGGTTGCGTCCGCTCGAGTCAGCCGATTTCGGCTACTTGGCGACTTGCAAAGTGTGCCAGACCGTTTAAGTAACATTTATACAGAACTGCGTCGTAGTATTTGACGTGTGGTCTTCTTAGGCGATACTGAAGAAAACCGCCTTGCTGTTGTTGTTGTCGTTTTTAAACAAAAGTGAAGCGGAGTTATCCTTTAATAGCCAGAAATAATTATATCGTGTTCTAAAGCATGGTTTGATAGAATCTCCCCCACCCCCTTTCCCAGAAATATGTCCGCTGTCCGTCGGTGCATTTCCCAGCTAAATGTAGCGAGAAATTGAGCGTCACGTGACATTCCCGTGACATCCCGACTAGACACCGTGACGTCACGGTGTCAAGTCTTGGTGCCTCATGCTACTATGGAGTCAGGTCACGTGACATCAATTTTACGGCAAACTTTAGCGGGGAAAAATAATAAACATTATGTTTTCGGTCACTCCCCGAATCGGCTTTTAAAGTCTCCTAAAAAGATTTAAACGATAGCTCCCTTCATCCTGAATTTGTATGCGTTATATAGGACTTTGGAGATAAAGGGCACTGATTTTAGGGACGCTATCTCGCTAGGTGCCTCACCGAAGTAAAAATAAAAGCAATGCGCCGAGAAACTGAGGGAGATGAGGGGACGAAAGCTCGCGGGGGGCGTCAAGACACCGAGCTCTGAGTCGAATGATGGGAGGGTGGGCCTTAAACTTTAGCTGCCTTGGTCTCCAAGGAACTCTTCGAACGCCTTAGAACGCGAGAGGCAAGCGCCGGACGCCGGCGTTTCAAGTTCAAACGCTTGCGACGAAAGCAGTGGAGACAAAAGGCAGCTATGTGGATCTCAAGTTCGTCTGCTTCTTGCACTAGGATCGCGATGATGCCGGAACGCCGAGCTCTTATTGCCCGATTAAAAAATAGAGTGGGTTGACCTCAAGGCATCTATATAACATTGAGGTCTACCCACTATCCTTTCAATCAGAGCGCGGTGTCATCCTGACGTCACCGCAACTCCTGCGCAAGAAGCAGACGACTTGCTCACCGCATAGCTTTATGGTCTACCCGTAAAGCTATGACGAGGCGGGACACGACTCCTCCTCCTCTCTCAATTTTTCGCCGCATTGAACGATTGAACGCGACTCGTTTCGGTAATGGGTTTAGCAAAATGTGCGTAGAACGTGAGAGGCTGATAGCCGCCATACAAAGAGCCCTGTCCGTATATCTGATCTTAGCGGGCATGGTACACGTCGTATTCGTTGTCGTTGTCAGGGGAACGCGCGGTTGAGGGTACGGCGATGCGTATCGTCGTCGGTAGAGAAGCCAGATTTAACGGAGGAAGCAACTCGGACCGTGAAGAGCCCTCGCCATTTAATGGCAGGCCGCCTCCTGCGGCGCTGATCGGATGTTGTCGCGCGTCGTCGCAAAGGACGGCGGGACGGGCGGAGAGGCTGAGCAAAGCCAAGAGACGCTTCTTGACGATCGACGAGTTTGCCTCCTCCTCTTCCTCGCGGCTCGTTGCATCGCAGACGCGGCCCACAAGCCACGTGACCGAAATCGAGCAGTTGGAAACGCCATTTAAATCTGGGCTTACCGTCCTCCGTTTCGCCTTGTCACGGACCGCAAGGGGGCGCTGCACGAGACGTCGGAGCCAATCCAAATGCCGCTCGAGAATCACGTGACCGCCCAATAAAAAAAAGGGGTGTGGCCGCATCCGTCCATTCAATGCCACCTAGGAGACGAGGGCTGCCCATTACGCCGTTGTTGGGGGATCCTCGATCCGACCCAAGCAGGCAAACGCGCTGAAGCTTGACGAGAGTGTACACGGGGGCGCAAACCGACAGACGCGCGCGTTTTGGCGTCGCGCTTCGTTGTGAGACGCTGAAAAAAAAAAACTCGCTGGCGTCGACGCTGACGCGAGCTATGCGGAGCACAAGTTCGTCTGCTTCTTTTGCAGGGGTTCTGGTGACGTCAGAACGCCGAGCACTGATTGGTTCTGAATGAAGGATGGTGGGCAGACCTCAAGGCAGCTTGCTTTGAGGTCTACCCCCCTATTCTTCAATTAGAGCCAATCAGAGCTCGGCGTTCTGACGTCACCAGAACCCCTGGAAAAGAAGCAGACGAACTTGCGCTCCGCATAGGCGGCTCTGCGTCTTCTGGAAGGTACGGGGGTTGCGACGATGTCAGAACGCCGAGCACTTATTGGCTGATTGAAAACAATGGTGGGTAGACCTTGAGGCATCTAGCATTGAGGTCTACCCCTATTTGTTTTTTCAACCAGAGTCAATCGGAGCTCCGGCTGACGGCTTGCTCTCCTCTACGCATTGGTTGGCTGCGATAGCTCGTAGCGTTCATAGCGGTCCGTCGCGAGGTGAAGTGGAGGGTCGTTTCGTCGTGCATGTAGCGTGCGTCTCTCCGGCCCTCGTTCGCATGAGGAGACTTCGATCAAAAAAGCCTATTGCTTTCTTCTTTCTCCCCATTGTAAGGGTGCTCGATGAAGCGGTGGCCTTGGTCGATCCTGGAGAGTGTAGCGGTACAGGCTCGTCTAGCCCGAACGATCGGGAACCCCGAATACACAAGATTATTCCTGCTTAGGGACGGCAGAAATTGGAAACGTTTGTCGAAATGTGTCACTATCGCCCCACATTTAAATGAACTTTGTATAAGGGCAGTCGCTTTATGTTTTTTGTATTACGTAGTAAACACACTTGATTGCGTTTTTTTTATTTGAGAATATACAGAGTATATCGAGATTTGAGCATATAGCACTAATGCATTCTGTTGGGCGGTGGATCAAGGAAGCCCCTAACACTTCTTTTTCTTTCGTTTTTTTTTTATTTTGCTACAATTTTAATTCATTTGGTAGTAAATGTATACGGGTAGAAACAGAGCGGGAGGTGGAGACGAGAGAGCGCGGAGAAGTCAGAATACCCAACTCTGCAGTGGTTGGAATCATATTAGTGGGTCGGTTGATTTTGGATCTCAGATACGATTCAGTCTGTTCCTTCCGCAGGGAAAACTCCGCCGATTCCCAAGTCAAGTCCTTCGAAGAAGAGCAGATTGGCGACAAGGCTTCAACGTCGAGTCGGCTGGCCTATGCCTTCTTCTTGATCATCAGGGAGGTTCTGCAGTACCCGTGGGGGGCCGACGCCCTCTTCATGGTAGCGCTCGTGCTGCTCGCCTCGCTGCTTGTCATCTTGTACTACATCGTCGCCGTTGTGCTGCCCATCCTCGTGCTGGCCGTCATGCTGGCCATTCTGAACTCCGTGCTTCTAGAGAGCAGCTACTGCGGACGCTTGCTCCGCCATCTCAAGCTTGCCTAGCCGTTTCTTCGCTAGTGTTTATTTAAATTGTGAAGCTGATTCTGGTGTACGGCGGCCACATGGTCGTAGCCTCGTATTACTAAATCAGAAGCCTAACTGATTTTTTAAAATCTTACCTGGGCAGGAAACGGGTAATGAAACTGAGTATGCGCTGGGGAAGTAGAACATTTCAGAACCAGGAGATCGGTTGTTTAGTTTCTCGTTGAAGGCGAGTTTCTCCTCGACATGAATGTCATTAATGTTGCACACTTCTGCATCCATTTGTAGCGATACGTGATATGTGATATGAAACTTTGAACATGCACACGTCGCACTGCTTTCGAAACTTCTCAGGGGAAACACAAAAGTTGCGAAGTAGTAAGTACTTGTAGTTCTGACATTGCCGCCGCATTTACGCTGGCGCTGCCTTCCTTGCCTACTCCCCCTGGCTATCAGATCGCTAATTCGTGAGGCTTGCGTGATTCAACAAGCTATAACATGGTTAAAAACGTCTGATAATAAGTGTTGGGAAGTTCAAAACCACTCGAAACGAGCTAGGGGCTGTGACGTCATGAAGCGCGCTGCGTGGTACGCTCACTATGCGCCGTGTTATGTCATGTTATCTCAATTCACCTATCCCGGACCAAAGTGGCTTGATTCGCAAACTCATAACATTCATTTGCTCGGTTGGTTCACTTCGTGTAAGGCATCGGCTCTTGCACTTTTAATTCATTTTCTGGAATTTAATTTTGTTTGAGCAGGCAGGGCTGCGACAACACTACATCTGTGTTCCAAGAAAAAAAACTTATTTTTAAATGAAAAGGGTGAAGTAAGTGCGAGGCTAAGGGTTTGGTATACCGTGTGTTTTGTGTGCGCATCCCTTCTGGGATTAAGCACATCCCTAGTGCAGTGATAGACAATGCGTTTGAACAAGAATTTGTCTTTTAATTAAGAAGCCTTGAAATACGAGGCTGTATTTGTATTTGCGTCAATTTGCTACTTTTTGTGTTTTGCTGTACATCTTTGCTTTGTTCTGGGTGCATAATGTTTGTGTGGGTGCGTGTGTGTGTAAGACCTAGGTTGTGAACGTAGAACTTCACATACGATGTCATGTGTATGCGAATGATTTTATTTAACTGAACAAGGTTGTGTACTATTTTCACGTGTATGTATATGGTAGTTTCGTTGACAGACAAGTGCTCTTATCTTGAAGTTGTGTAAGGCTGCGCGCATTTAAGCTTTCGAAAGTGTTCATTGGTTTAGTCAAAAGGTAAGCCTAGCATCTTATATTGTTATTTGTCTAAATGAGTGACGATTTTTAAAATATGCATGTTGCTACAGTGGTAGCCAGAATAGTAATTTTGGAGCTTGTGGTGCCGTCTTTGCAGATGTCTGAAGTAAACGCACTTTGTCTCTTTGTCTTTGTATTGCTGAAATATAGGCATTTGTAATCCCAAGCACACACGCACATGCGTGCGGGGATGTGCAACAGTAATTTAATGTGAACACATGCTATTGTTTATAGGTCTTCTTTTCTCTTTTTCTTGTGATGGTGCCATTGTGTGGTGCATATATGAAGACCGAGCATTCCAATTACAGTAAAAAAATTACACCATCTTCCCGAGGGGAACCATGGGGTGATGCGGAGCATCGTGTTGGTTCCGAGGAAAGAGTCAGTTGCGTGCTGACGTCGAGAGATGGCGCCACCGACTGCCCTAGCGTTACCCCCTGCGCGAGCCTTCGTCGCGGCTCGCGGCAGAGAAACTTGGAACGCTCGCCGCTCGCCGTTCATTTTTTTTCACACTTGAAGGAGAGGAGACTAGAGGAGGAGAGTTGCGCGTGCGCGCGCGGTGTGAGGAGAAGCGAACGCACGCGCAGTGCACGCAGCTGGTAGAGAGAGAGAGCGGAGAGAATAACGCGCAGCTGTTGGAGAGAGGGAAGGAGGAGAGTTGCGCGTGCGTAGTTCGAGTGCCGACTACAACGCCGACGCCGCGGGACATAGACCCGAGCAAGAGATGCTCCGCATCTAAAAAATAGCAAAGTTGCGACGTGCCATAAATCTATACCCAGGCCGCGCAGAACCCATAGTTTTACAGCACACCTCGGCGAAACGCATAGCAGAGATATTTCCACAGTAAAGCATATCGCGCAATTACCGTGAGCAGCCTTTAATGTGCAATGCTAAAAGACAACGCTAGAGCCGTTTCGTCCTATACCGGGTTTCTCGGTTATAGGATCGCAGTATTGCGGCAAAGCGACAAGATGTGGTGGTGCTGGCACTGTACTGATACACCTTCTTCAACGTACGCGCTGTGTCTGGCGGTCAAGGATCATGTAGTCAAGGGGGAGACATTTAAGTGTCCCTGTACATTCGCGATAGGTATTTTCCGGTCCCCGAAGATTAAGATTAATTTGGCATCCCTAACCTACAAAGTTCGTTGCAACGTGGACTAATGCTACCGTGTGTAGAGAGACACTTTGAGGGGCGTTAAACTTCCCCCTCCTTTTTCAAGGAGATAATAATAATTGCAGCGTAACATTTACGTCATGCGACACGTGTAAGTGAAGAACAATTCCGAAATGTGTTTTTTTTCTTGTTTTTTTTTTTTTTTTTGGCGCCTCGTACCAAAATGGGAGCTCGAAATAGAAGCACGTGATTTATTCGCGACCTACTAGGTATTCCACGATTTGTGTTTTTCTTTTTTGAGGAAAATGTATTTTAAGGGACGCGCACGCTACCTAACAAGCACCTTACTATTTTGTTTTGATTTTATCATAGGGTTGTGTTTTCCTGAAAACATGTGTTGTGTTTGTATATAGTGTATAGTATTGTTGTGTTTTTCCGGAAACATGTGGCACTCTCAACGCCTGTTTTGACGCATTGCGACGTTCCGATACATACGGCACGTGCGATTACCCGGGAGGAATCGAAAATGAAGTTTGACGTTGATTTAAGGTTCGGTGATTTCAGTACATAGAGATGGCAGAAGAATTGCAAAACAAAATATGTAATGTCCTTTTTTTTTTTTAGGCTTTTGCTGGTAATACAGAATGAATCGTGCCGCTTTTAGGGTATTCAGAGCGTTCGAGTCAGGCACGAGAGTACATCAAAACAGCCCCACAATTCATTCGCCGCGAGGTCTCCCGGGATTATCCGAAAATTTTCGATTTAAAAATGCGACCTTTTTAAGCTCAAGAGATCAGATGTCGGGAAGCTCGGGCAATGTCCTGTTACCCTGTCGAGGACTACCAACATTTCCGGAGGGCAGAAAAGCGATTTTTTTGCGATTTCAGATAAATCTTCACTCAACTGGGTTCAAACACCCTGACATGTTTTGATCTGGATGAGCGTGGTACCGGCATGCGGTCGTGTACCACTACTGCGTGCCGCACGACGAGGATCCCGCAGGCTATATTTTATAGCCGCGGCGCTGCACTGGCTCAATTTCTCGTCTACAGCGGAGACACTAGTCGCCACACAACACAAGTTTACACAATTGGCAACAATGGTTCGGAGTATTAAACGATGGGCTAGTTGATGCGTCGTTGGAGGAAAGCGCCGAACAAACAGGGGCGAAGAAGTAGACAAAGCCGTGGCGCCACGGGTTTCCGGAAAAGTCTATTGTAAGATTTGTCTTTGTCTACTTCTTCGTCCCTGCTTGTTCGGCGCTTCCGTCCATCCATGCGTTTAGAGCACAAAGATGGCTGTAGAGCCCTTACGGTGAAGCCCAGCTTTTGTAGTGGCTCTATTTCCCGCCGGTCACTCAGCCGGCGGGTGTCTTAGCCTTCCTATCGCGAGGTATACGCTCTACTCCGTGGAGCGAATATGCGGCTAAAGTGAACTAGAGGGGTAGCGAGATTAGACAACGACGCGCTGCTATGAAGCGGCAAGCGTGGAAAGGTCCTGGATGATCCGAGCCTTCCGAGGGCCTTCGGCGAGCAGGTTTGGCTTCGCGGTTTGGCAGCGCGAACTGGCTCCCCTTTAGATCTTTCCCCCGTGTTTTCTGTCGCTTAGGCCGAACGAAGTGCAATGCCGAATCGACTACGATGACGACGATAGCAGTAGCGCAGTAAAGGTAAGGCGAAGCTTGTGGTACTGCAGCCCATGCTGTAGTGGCGCCCTCTCGTGCCGTCCACACGAAGTGTGGCAGCCGTCAGCGCTCGCTGAGCTCGCTGCCCTAGTTCCCCATGCTGCGAAGAACCAACGAACTTCGCCCGGCAGCGGGATATCGGTGCCCGAGTGGGCTAGCGCACACCAGCTCGGAACACGTGGGGCGAAAGCTCGCGCTACAGAACCCAGGGATCTTGGTTTCCATCCCCACATACCGACGACACGCGCCGAGCGAGCGCCGCCGCGCGAAGCTTGTCGCTTTATTTTCTTCATGGAGTCCAGCCTTAACCCGTTTGGGATAGGTTTCGAACGAACGTTATCTGCGGAATGACGTTTATGAGTGCATTTACGAGGAAAAAAGTGCAATTTTCTGGTTCGCGCGCGAGCCATGCGTAGATATCAATGTTTACATCGATCGCGACGTGTTTTGGCTGCTTGCCAAAGACGTTGTTTATACGGAGCGCAAGATCGTCTGCTTCTTGCAAAGGGTTTCCGATGATGTCAGAACGTTGAGCTCTTATTGGATGATTGAAAAAATAGTGGGTAGACCTCAAGGCGCCTACCACTGAGGTCTACCCGCTATTCTTTCAATCAAAGCCAATCAGAGCTCGGCGTCGCTCTGACGTCACCGAAACTCCTACGCAAGAAGCAGACGACTTGCTTTCCGTATACTCCGTTCACTCCTAAGCAAACAGTGCCGTAGAAGCTACGTGCTCGCTTGACCAGTCACATGTCGATATTTCGCCATGTGATTACGCTCACGTCCACAGCCCCGTACAGAGTCGGCTGATCAAAGGGAGGTGGCGTTCGCGTTCGAGCGGTGAGTTGTGACAAAGGCAGCTAGTTTTGCGTCTGTCCGCCACATGTGCAAATAAAATTACTGTAACGTAGTTACAGTCATTTAATTACTGTAACTACAATACAGTCCTTTAATTACTGTAACTACGATACAGTCATTTCATTACTTTTTGCAGTAATGAGTAATGTAATTCATCACTTTTCTGTGTTGGTAATGGAGTAATGTAATTAATTACTCTTGGGCGGTACTCTTAATTAAACTTCATAATCACTTTTTAGGCTTTAGGCAAGGCATATTTTGTGCACCTGCAAAGAATACAGCTCCCAAAAGATAGTAGGGGGCGAAGAGTTTAAAACAAATGCATGAGGCAGCTCACGGTCACGGAGAGGAGAAACATTTTAAGTGGTTGGAAGCCTACAATAGTAAAGCGCAAGCACCCACAGATAATTCTAAAAAAAAATGAATTGATACAAGAGGGGATTGAATCTTTGTTCCCAGGACTATTATGAAGCTTCATTCTTGAGGGGGTCCCTGCCATGAGCTTTATCACTGCCCCTTGAGCCAGGAATCCAGGACGCAAAGGTTGACACAGCAAGAGCTTTAGGAACCCCGTGAATGCGACCTATCACGAGCACGCTTTTTGCTTTGTGATTCGTTCTTCGGCACGGCGTTCTTGTCGGCTCATTCCGTCATACCATTGACAACTCAAGAAACGGGCGGTGTAACCGAGTGCTGGGCGTCTGATGAACGCTCCGTATCCCACCAGATTACCGCACTCGTCAATGAGAAAGCTGAAAAAGAAATGGCGAAGCAAGATGCGTGAACATAATGAGCGAACGCCCTGCGATACTGAAGCTGTCGGCGACTAGCTGTTAGCTCTTCGCTTTAACCTCCCCAACTCGGGCCGAGAAACGAATCGGGTCTTTTCCTGGCGTCTCAAATTCTTGTTTTCCTCCTTGTTGCACGCCAGTCTTCCTCGTTCGCTCTCGACCTATACCTGCACCAGATTACGCGTTCTTCTTTCTTTTTTTTTTTTCTTAATCTTATTTTTCTACGACGCCGTTTTTTTTTGTTTTTTTTGTTTTTGTTTTCCGCATTTAGATTCGTTGTGGCACCTCTTCACTTGAGGAACACTTCTGGAAAGGCCTCGCTTCAAAGACAATAAAGAGGAAGCAAATTTGTCCCGGTGACGCAGACGAGCGAGCAACCGGGCGGGAATACACCGTCACCGCCCGCCGTTCACATCTTTCCTTTAAAGCGGAAAGGCGGCGTATACCTGTATGTGCCTCAGTCTGGTTTGTTCTGGACCCGTGTTGCTTTTTTTTTATGTTCGTGTGTGTGTGTCTGTATTGGAGTTGTTGTTGCTGTCTATTTTTCTAAAAAGAATTGAGAAAAAAGAAATATCATTCTGCGGGAATGTGCGCACGGTTCGATGAGCTTGTTTTGAGAAAAAGTGCAGTCGCTTTCCTGTTTGGTTTAGAAACACCTTCGTGCGGACAAAGTTTGGAGCAGAAGTTTTCCTCCCTTTCTCCTTGTAAAAAAAAAAAAAAAAAAACATTTTTTTTTTATGAATGTGTACATGACGGGAAGTTAGACTGTCATAAAAAGTTGTGTACCCACGAGCATTTGTGTGACCCCGCTGCAGAGGAGAAATTTGGTCAATACATGAAGTATATGTTGGAGCCGGGACTCAATATTAGCTAAACATATATATTACGGTTCCGTTACGGCTACACTAACCGTAATTACCAAAATATATGTTTAGTCCCGGTTCTCTGGGGTTCCGCTCTTCAATCTCTCAGTAACCGGATCAATGTCCACCCCCCCCCCCCTAAGAAAAAAAAAAAAAAAAAAGGGGGGGGGGGGGTCGATTTTGGTTCGACACAGACGCCACAAAAATAGCACTTAAAAAAGTTTGGTCACACAAAGTGCGGCAATGTAATTTTTTTTATAAAGATGCCAATTTTTTTATTTTCAAATGTATCTTAGATGAAACTTATCCCAATCAAAGCAAAAATAAAAAAAAACTAGAAATGGAAGCACCTGGGTAGGGAAGGTAGACAATTATTCTCACCTTCTTTTTCTCTGTTTAGTAAAATTAAAACCCCGACGACCAAAACACGTGTTTCAATTTGAAATCTAAATTGAATTTACATAGTTTAGCGTGTTGATGTCTAAACTAGGAAAACGAAAGAGGGACATACAAGACAATAAAGGCGACGGACTGCCTTCTGTACTGTCTTCTATGTCCCTCTCTCGTTTTCGTAGTTCATAATCATGTTCGTTAGTAACTGTCAATTAAAGCAATGATTTCTATCTTTTGATGTTACCGATGTACCGCCAAGCCGCATCTTTGGTGTATTCCTCGAATTAGAGTAAAGACCGATTCTTACGGATTATTAAAATGGGTTCGTTCACGCAATCATGTTCATAAAATAAAATATTTTTTTTTAATTCGATAATTTATACGAATAGTGAGATCTGTACTCTACAGCGTCCATGTATCGTGGCTTATACGTACTCGAGCTGTGAGGAGCATACAACGATTCCTTCTGCTGGTGAGAAATGCAAGCTAACTGCGGTCACCGCACGGACTACGATAATAGGGTGGGTAAAATACTTCTTCGAAGCTAATTGTTCAAAAACAACATATTATAGGCCATTAGATTGCTATGCCATTATACGCTCGTGTTCTGAATAGAGGTCAATAACGTTCTCCGCAAGAAAATATGCTTTAATTCCAATAGCCCTAACGTTTAGAAATAATTCGGGACCAAAACAATTCCCTATGTGGGACGTGCGTTTTAACCTGCCTGCATTCGGCAATCAATAGTGTGTCACGATTCCGTCAGGTTAGCAGCCTCTCTGCACCGGCAGAGAGAAGACATCATATGCATTTTCAATAAATGTAAACTCCTCGCTGCCCAAACATTGCGACACAATAATACATTGCAGCATAAGAATTTTCAAAATACAATGCACCACGCTCCAAAAAAACAAAACAAAATTGGGTTGTGTGTATGTGTATACAGCCTAGAACTTGGTCTGCCTCAACGGGCGACGAATCTCTTAGCTGTAGATTAAAAATTTAGCCAGTGCGGTATAACCGCTAGCCTGAGGTCGTTAATGTGCATCACGCAGTAGTAAGAGAGAGTCTTAATAGACCGTGTTGCCCTCTCCGCTAGCCCTCCGCTACGAAGAAACCGCCACTGCGCCTCCACGCCGGTGGCCTTGGCTGTAGAGTTCCGGGTAGCGGAGGGGCTTAGCGGAGCGGGAAACACGGTCTACTAACTCGCCGGTACGATGCTCATCCAGACCGAAACCGGCAGGGGTGGGGATGGCCAGGATCCTGGGTTCCGCAGCGCGAGCTTTCGCTCCACGTGCTCCGAGCTGGTGTGCGCTAACCAACTCGGCCACCAATCCCCCCCCCCCCCCCCCCCCCACCGACGCTCCACTCAACGCACAATGGGGAATTGTAGTAGACCGTTTCCGTAGCCCGCTAAGCACTCGGATAGCGCTCCGTAATCCGCCACAAGACCTTGAACTATGCAGATAAGGCTGGCGACGCGCATGTGCAGCTGCGGCGTTTTCTTCAGGGATACCGTAGCGGAGGAGAAAAACGGTCTACTACTATTCCCTAGTGTGCCGAGGCGCATAGGGCGCTAGGCGGAAGAATAGATGCTTCTCACTTTCCGTGACGTCAGGAAAAAGTGTGAATACGTTCGTATTGAGTGACGCAGTGATGTTATTTTCTTTTGGAGTCTTCGAGGGCGAAGCCTCTTTCTCAGTCTACTATATATGATGTTTCAACTCCTTTCACTTTTGCTTTCCTCCTCAACTCAAAAACGAAATGAGATATCACATGGTGGTAACGAGCTTGGGCATCACGTGAGCTGGGGTCGGCTCGCGCGCTTTGGGTACCGCGGATGCCTCACAGTGAAAAGGCGGAGAGCTTTTGAAGGAAAGGAGGCACGAAATAGTTCGCTATATTTTCCACCCTTTCGTGCCGAAAAGCAGGCTCTTGACTTTTTACCCTCTTCCTTTTGACCCGCTAAACGACCTGCGACTGGTAATATCCGCATCTAAAACCATTTATCCCAGCCCAAAATTCATTTCATGACTCCTCGAAGAAAATGCAGGACCTGGCTTATTATGTTCACACTTTTCGCTCCGTGATTGGTCCTTCGACGTTCTTATCGGCTAATGCCTCAATCTCATTGGTTGCCAAGTGATAATAAGATGCACCAGGCTCGCCAATATTTTGTTATTTTTGCACCTCGAGGCTACACGTCTGTATCGTTGCGATACTTCGATAGCCTTTTTACGATCCTCGAGCGCGCGACGCGCCGATGTGTGACACCGGACGGCGGAAAGTCGAGGCCATCGACCCCGATTCGTACGCGCAGCGCCGTTCCTCGCCCACGTAACGAACGGTGGGCAGCAGCGGCTCGGAAACGGCACAGCTGCGCATTGATGTATATACGTGAATAGCGCCAGCTTCGATCCTCTCTGTGTGCGCTACGAGATGAATCTTCGCCGCAGCCGTTTTGCACGTTTAAACGCCTTCCGTTGTTTGTTTTTCAATACGAAGGCATTAACTGTCTCATGGAGCGAGCCGACGTCATCAGCTTTAAAACCGCGCAAAACGGCACCTTAAATCCTTTCTCCAGGTGAAGCCAGCACCAGCTATGAAACCACGCGAAAAACATAGACAACCGCGGCACCTAGTTTCCCCGATCCCAAAGGAGCGGAGTAAAGCTGATGGATTTTCGGCTTCGGTCCCATTGGCTGGCGCGCGTCGACGAGGCTCCCATTGGCCGCTGCGCGTTAGTTAGAACGACCACTCACCCCATGGCGCTGCGTGTCCATCAGCGCGCCGTTAACACTGAGCGTCCATTATTTCTTTTGCATCGGGCACTTCTCCTGTAAGCTTCAGCCTTCCTTTCACGGATCCTTGTATCCTTGTTAACCTAATCGCCCAGTGTGTGTGTAGTGCCCGGGTGGCCTCTTGGCACATTCGAAGAGGTACCTGTCCAGTGGAACTCAGAGGAGTGTGCGGCTTCCTTGCTCCATCGACTGGGCATACGAGAAGGGTATGCTGTGTGCTACGATCGGAATACTGGCGCCAGGAAAGATACTTCAGAGACTGCCTGCGAGTAGCCTGTGCTTCGAGTACTGGCAATGATGGACACAACGAAGATACTTCCGTAAGATGAGCAAGTCAGCGGGAGGTGCTACGGAGTTTCTCTGGCAAAGCATTAGACCCCATCTACCAAGCAAGAAAGACAAGGTTCCCTCCCAAGCGGGCAAGTTCACAACCCTAGGTGATGTAACGATACCACCGGATGTTGGCAAGCGGTTGGAGGTAGGCCCTAAGCTCTGCTTTGAGCCAGTCATGAGCCCACCGGAGTTGGTCACACTAGCCAAGAGAGTAGCATGCAGGACAGTAGAGGAAGACCGACCAAGGTGCATCTCTGAGTGCGTGAATAACCTTCAGGTTCCGCAAAAAAGAGGACCAGTGGGAGCGTTTAGGCCCTTGGTAGAATACATGGTCACTCATGGACTACGCGTCCTGTTATCTGATAAGGAAGGACATTTTGTAGTGTTACCAGATGGCCTGTACAACGAAAGGGCCATGGCAGCTATTGAGAAAAATTTTAGACCGGTGCACGTCGCCCTGAAGGAAACCAGAGATAAAGCAAAAACTCTGTGTGAGCGGCTAGCGTTAACCCAGTTAGCCGCAAGAGTTGGAAAAGCGGAGCGCTTACATCTAGAGGTCTTCTTCAGCGTAAAGACACATAAAGAGGCCTGTCCATTCAGAGCCATTGTCACAGAAAAGGGAACGTGGCAAAAGCAGGTTGCTTCCTATCTTCAAAAACAACTGTCCAACTTAAGGATCAGAGACCCCTTCCGGGTTGTCAACTCTGAGGAGATAGCGGAATATCTCCGATTAGGGGGTCCTGAGAAGAGAACGGCTTTCAGCATTGACGTGGAGAATCATTTTTACTCCCTGCCACACGACCAGCTACTGACATCGGTGATGAATTGTATAGAAGCCAATGGAGAGCTCGCTTTCTGAAGTTCCAGCAGAGTACCCATTGAGAGCTTTATGGAGCTGCTGCATTTCTACCTGATGTCTATGACAGTTGGGTGGCGGGATGGGTGCTATCTGCAGCAGTCAGGAGTCTGTATCGGTTCCTGCGTTGCCCCAGTCCTTAGTGACATCTACTTGGGAGCAGTGGACTGTGCGATAGAAAGTGCGCTTGGAGGCAAAAAAGTGAACAAGGTCGCCAGGTATGTTGGCGACTTCCTGGTAATTCTTGAAGATGGCGGACATATGGACATACAAGTAGCAGGCATTATGGAGACCTTTGCTGAGTACGGAGGCGGCCTTAGGTTTACATTTGAGGTGCCCAAGGAAAACGTACTTCAGTACCTGGATCTTTCGCTCCACCTGGGGGACAACCATGTTTGTTGGTCGTACAGCCCACGATCCAAGAAAGCCATTCTAGACTACCGCTCGGCGCACTCAAAAATCATCAAGAGGGGCATAGCTCTAACGTGTCTGGGCTCGGCACTAAGGAAGTCTTGTCTTCATACTACCGGGTGAAACAAGGAGACGGCAGGCTCTTTAAATCGACCGGAAAATTCGGTTTCTTAACCTATCGCGCTACGACTTTGTGCAGCGTTGCCCACAGATGGTGCATTTTTTTTGTAAAATTTGCAAAGAACGAACTTACCTGAGGAAAAAGTAAAGAAAGAAAAAGGCTTAGCTCCTATGGAAACGCAGCGACGCCACCGGTCTTCAAACAACATGGCGCCGTTTCGCACGGAAGACAAGAGATGGCGCAAGCGGTCGCGACGCCAACTGCCGCCAACGAACGAGCAGACGCCGAGAGCCGGCGTATTTAGCAGACAAGGAACTGCAGCTGCTTGTTGTTACCGCGCCTGTTTTTGTTTCTGCGACTGTCGCCGCCTGCGGAACGCGCGCCGCTTTTGAGTCGAAAAGATTGTCTGCTAAAGACGCTGGCTCTCGGCGCCGAATACTCGTTCGTTGGCGGCGTTCGTTGCGCCATCTCTTGTCTCCGGTGCGAAACGGCGCCGTGTTGTTTGCAGACCGGTGGCGTCGCTGAGTTTCCATAGGAGCTAAGCCTTTTTCTTTCTTTACTTTTTTCTCAGGTAAGTTCGCTCTTTGCAAATTTTACAAAAAAAATGCACCATCTGTGGGCAACGCTGCACAAAGTCGTAGCGTGATAGGTTAAGAAACCGAATTTTCCGGTCGATTTAAAGAGCCTGCCGTCTCCTTGTTTCACCCGGTATGTCAGCCAGCTTCACTATGCAAGTGGAGAGGCTAAGAAAAGCCGGCTATTCGTCAGCCCTACTGGCTGATGTGGCAAACGCTCTGGTGAAGAAGGCAAAAGGCTTCCAGTCCAACAAGACCAGTGTCAAGAAAACAAGGCCAGTAGTAATACCGTACCTGCACAGGATGTCCCATAATTTAAAAAAACGTCGCAAGCCGCTATGGGGTCAGAGTAGTTTTTTCTGCACCCCAAAAAATGAGCCAAATCTGCCCTAGAGTGAATGCGCATGCTGAGGGTACCAATAAACCCACGTGCACCAAGAAGCATGCAAACAAATTCCTTCCATGCGCTTCGGGTGTCGTATATAAGATTCCTCTTTCGTGTGGCAAGAGCTACATAGGCCAAACGGGCAGATGCCTCAATGACCGACCCCGGGAGCATGATTACTCCTTGAGGGCTACAGTGGGCGGAAATCTTCCTCTCCATTGCAGGGAATGCACGTGCAGACCATTATTCCGTGACACCAACATCTTAGGAAAGAACAAAGACAAATTGACCCATCTTTCGTGAGAACAGGAACTGTATTAGCGTTGAATCAGTAACGCTATCAAACAAGGAAAGGGAATTCCTTGAACAAACAATGAAGGGCCCACACGAGCCTGGATGAACTAGTCACTAACATTCACGGGGCTGTGGTAGATGCACGAGCCCGCGGCGGATTATTTGGGTTTTTCTTTCTCTTTCTTTCTTGTCAGTAAACGTAGTTGTGAGTAGCGCTCTTTTCTGTCCTGTCCTTCTTCTCTCTACCTTGTGCGCTAAATACCTCAATATGCGCCGATGAGAGCGCGCGCGCTGACCGGCGACGAGAAGTACGCAGCAGACGAAATAAGGGAGCGGACGAGCGGCTTGCATGCTTTCGCATTCACAACTCATAAGAAGTGCTTAGGTGTACCTCGAGCCTTTTTGTTTGTTTGTTTTTGTCTTTTTTTTAGAGGGCTCTATGACCAGAATTTAATCATTTTGAAGATGTTGGAGGATGATAACGTCTCTGTAGTCCCGGTAATATTAAACGTGACCGTAGCGTATTTCGGGAATTAAAATAGAGATCCCCTAGAGGTCAACCTTTAGCTGAGGGGATAACAAACTTTATAGATTTGATAGGTGCTTGGTAATCATTCTTCTACACATATATTTGTGTGTGTGCTGTTGCGGAGAAAGACCCGATGAATTTAAGCTGGGGTCACACTGCTCATACAAAAGACAATCTGCCAACACGAGTCACCGCAACATTCGTGGTTCGAATGCCGCGTGCCAAGTTTCTCCTTGAACGCATTGCCATGTGGCATTCGAAGCAGGGATCTCGCGGTGACTCGCCTTCGAATCTGTACGCAGACTGTCGTGTGTATGATGGATAAGCAGTGTGACCCCGGTTTAGGAGCACCTGTTTGTTTGAATTGTGGAATATTAACTTAATTTTGACAGGCGTGACTATATGTAACACTTTTCCTTCAAACGTACTTCGATGGTTGACTCTCACGTTCAACGAGCTAGAACATAATCCATTTATTACAGTCTTTAAAGGTTAAGTCCGCTACATTTTCTAGACCAGTGGTTCTTAAATGCGGGTCCGCGGACCCCTCGGGGTCCGCGAAGGCTTTCTAGGGGCCCGCGAAGCTCTGCCTTATCAGGCAAGCTCGGAAAATAAAGTTGTATTTTTTCTTAATGACATGAAACAATCCTATTTTCGGGTAGTTTTTT
This sequence comes from Ixodes persulcatus, assembly GCA_013358835.2. Taxonomy (NCBI): domain Eukaryota; kingdom Metazoa; phylum Arthropoda; class Arachnida; order Ixodida; family Ixodidae; genus Ixodes; species Ixodes persulcatus. Next base: position 26,155 of record JABSTQ010010028.1, read on the forward strand.
CGTGTGCATGTCAATCAGAGAAGTCTACTTTACACTAGGCCTTAGTTTTATTCGTTTATTAACTCATTATCATAATTAACCTAAACCTAAACCTTCCCCTCACCACAAACGGGGTCCTCCATCATATCCGTCGATTCACAAGGGGTCCGCGAAACATCAATGGTTGAGAACCGCTGTTGTAGACTTTAGGGTTATGACGGTTTTTAGTGGAGGAATGTGTCCTTGAATTACGAGGTGTCCGGTTTTTTCGATGCCTTGTGTAGTTTTGTAGATTTCCCATCTCAAAGTTTTGTTTTGGGGGTTTACGGCGAAACTGAAACTATCGGGCCAAGCATGATGGCAGCCCTTGTGATCAGCTGCATAGCCATCGTGTTTTGCAAAGTCCCTTGGTCCAGACCTGTATTGTCAGACCGTCCCTGGATAACCCTCGAGCACTTGTTCCTTCCGCTGACAATTGCTTTTAGAAGTGTACCAAAAAAGACGCTTTTTTTCCCCATCTTTGCTTAATTTACATCCTCCTTCCCCTCTTTTATATTGCATGGGCAACCCCATACAACATCATCTGAAAAGCCAAACCGTACGTTGGGCCTAATTTTCGGCGTCACCTACAAGCAGAATTCTGTACTAACGCGTTACTGTAACATTGACAGTTTTTTTGGCAACTTTTATCCGCAGGGGATAATTTTTCGAATTCTAACTTGTAACGGTAGTTCTATTACTTTTTATGAAGGAACAATGAAGTTAACGACGTTATTTTGTCGTTACTTTTCAAGATTGCTTGAGAATTTAGATATCATTGAACGAGTACAACTTATAGCCATTCCTTGCCCTTTCCGAATCCCGTACAAAAGCTCACCGGACAAAAGCTCACCGGACAGAAGCTCACCGGACAAAAGCTCACCGGACAAAAGCTCACCCATTTTTTTCACAGACCCGGACAAAAGCTCACCAGGAGAAAATTTAATGTTGGTCTTAAGATGAGTGCGGACAACTTAGGTGCATGCCTGCGACACTAAAAAAATGCAAATACCTTGACGACGCACAATGACGGAAAGAATTAATTTTCTTAGCCATTCACTTCAAATATTACCTTGAACCCTTGAACCCCAAGAATACACTCTTAGAAAAAAGCTAGTAAAAAGCTAGTAACTGCAGCAGTTACTACCCCTTTCTGACCGTTACTACCTTTCACTAACTATTTACTACCTCAAACGGGCGATAGGTAGTAAAAAGTTAGCAAATGCAGCCGTTACTATCCTTTTTGTGACCGTTACTACCTTTTTACTAGCTATTTACTACCGCAAAGGCGCGGAGAAAATGGCGGCGCTTGCTTCATACCCGATTGCCAGCGTTAGCGACGTACTTGTTGTTTCCGATCGCAGGGGGAGGTATCCACAGGCAATGGTAGCGTCAAATATTGTTTGAGGGGGCATGTTTAAGGGTTGGAGCTGACTTTATAACGATCGCAGCCTCCGTACCAGCCCGACGTGAAAGCCAGCGCTGCAGCGAGCGCAGCAGCCATTGTTGTTGCAATGACCATGCGGCATACTTACCTTCCTTCTCGTTTGCATTCGTTTGTGAGCGTTTATATTTTCATTTTGGTTTTAACTGAAATGAAAATAGCCACGTAGCACATACTAAAAACATTTCTGAAAAGAAATAAAAAAGTTCATTCCGTTTTATTATATTTTTTATTTCTGTATTTTTTAAAACTAATGTTTTTCTTTCACAAGAGACGCTTGGCAACATTGTACGACAAGCATGTTGGGGCCAGTCGGAGTTCACAAGACGCAAATTTCTCCGATGTCAACCTGCCGTTTTTGCCTTGTGTCTTGTGCAGTTCTCGTGTTCCCGTGTTGGAGTGCATAGTTAACGTTCGTGCGCTCGACGGGGCGAGTGTCTGCGTGAACCTGACTGCTCTGAGGATAGTTCTAACGAGCCGGTACCGCTGTCACTGGATTGGGTTTCGTCGTCCAAGAAGCTTTTCTCTGCCTCCTCCTACTTGACACTGAGAACTTCTTCACGGTTTGTGTGTTCTCGGTGGTTGAATGATTCTGATTGAGCTGTCTTCGGTCGTGACAGTGCACTGTCACAACCGTTGATGTGCGTCTTATATTGTGTATGTAGCTTTAGGACTAATGGGAAAAAAAACTGTTTTGGCATTCTACGAGTCTTTCTGAATTTGCTTATATCTTCCCCAAAAACGCGAGCAGTCGTCAGTGTACTGCAAACATTAAGATGCGAGCTGCACGCGGTATTAATTTTGTACGCATTTTTGTAGTGCAGCACGCGAAAGGAATGCAGCTGCGGTCGTACTCCCCGTCAATTACAGCCTTTGTTCGCCGCGGGAGACGGCAAGAAAGCACTCTCTCGCCGACGGCGACCACGTTCGTTTTAAAAGCTGAACCGCATGTAATCGATTTAGCGAGCGACGAGACTATCGACGGAGACAGCGACGAGCGACGGCGATTTCTCACGGTCACCGTCGCGTCGCTCGGTTTTGTTAATTTCTAGGAAATGTCGCTCATTGCCTTGGCCGCTTGTTCCCGTCGCTTTCATGCGGTTTGCCTCGTCGCGCAACTGACCTAGCGACTGCGAAGAACTGACGTGCTAGCAGCAGGGAGGAAGTGGCCGATTCTTCTTCCGGCTGCCGAGCGCATCGGACGTACGAATCATGGGCTCCCACGGAGCGGAGATAGCGGCTGCCAGCCGCGGAAACAGGATTCAAGATGGTGACGATAAGGATTATCAAGTCATTTTGCCGGCACTGCCTACCGGACGCACCGTTGTGAACACCGTGTTTTTGCACGGAGATCTGCGAGCGCGGCCCTTCAGGGTCGAAGATTTCCGGGACGCCATCGCCCAGACCGGTAAGCTCAACGAGGTCGTGGCACTGGGGGCGTATCAACTCAAGTCAACCACGTTTGGGCGGTGACTCTCAACAGCCCGGAGGCGACGAAGCGGCTGCTCAGTGTGAACGAGCTGCTGGTGAAGGGGCGTCGCTGCCTCATTATTGACCCCGAGAACCAACAGACCAAGCTTAAACTGCACTGGGTACTGCACGGTGTCACGGATGAAGACATCCGGTCGGCTTTCGCGCCCTTCGGCATGGTGACGGAGGCGGCCCGGGAACGCTGGCGCGTACACGGCGTCGACCAGATGGGGTCAACCACCAGGACAGTCCTTCTGAAGCTTAAGGCAGGGACGACGGTGAGCGACCTACCCCACCAGATCAAGATTGCTGGCGGGTGGGCCCTCGTAGTGGTGCCGGGCAGGCCCATGCAATGCCTTTGCTGCAAGGGATCGGGCCACGTCAGACGTGAGTGCAAGGTGCCGTACTGCCCCCAGTGCCGGAGGTATGGGCACTCGGATGCCCAGTGTGTCCGCTCGTACGCTACGGTGACGGGACCAGGGAATAACGACGAGGTGGCCGACCACCTCATGGACACCACCGAAGCAGAGGAAGCCGCCCAGGGAACCGGGGAGTCAGAGTCTCCAGCGGTGAATTCCCCAGCGTCGCCACACCACAGCCAGGACGCGCAGGCGGCCGGCGACCTAGGGACGCAGGCCGAGGTGGAGGTACCGGCGCCTGACGAGGAACCGGCGAATGGCGGCGCAAGCCGCCAACCAGCCGAGTCCCAGCGAGCGAGCGCAACCAGCGAGCGCAAACACGGCGGTCAAGCGTGGTCACCCCGAGGTCAAGGATGGGAGCAAGACGGAGACTACGAAAGCCGAGGAGCCCCCGTCCAAAGCGGCCCCATTGCGTCTGTCGGGACTGAGACAGAGGTCAAGTTTACCGAGGACGCGAGGGACTGTGGACGATTCGACAGGCGGGCAGGCCCCACCCGACGGTGACGCGCCGGGGGTGTGTGTGTGGGGGGGGGGGGGGGGGGGTCTGATGACGGCATCAAATGTGAGTGGAAGCACCAGGCTCCCGGGAGCTAGTCTAACAAATAATCCACGGCAGCTGAAATAGGGACCTTGAACTTTGCAACTTTAAACGTCCGAGGGCTGGCCCATAAAAGAAGGCAGAGCCATCTCTACCGTTTGCTAACGGACTTAAACATAGACATTCTCGCAGTTCAAGAGACGAAGGTGGATGGCGAGGAGGAAACCGGGGGCATGGTGCAACGTTTCACGTCTCGATATTTTGCGTATGCCAGTCCTGCAGTCGGGATGTCGGCTGGCTGCGTGCTGTTAGTTAAAAAGTTGCCGGGCCTGGTCGTGCACGGTGTCACTGAAGCTGTGTGGTGTGGTGCACGGTGTCACTGAAGCTGTGTGGGGCGGGTAGATATGTATCCTGCGACTTTCTCTTTGGCTCGGTTGAGTGGCATGTGGTCTGTTTGTACGCACCGAATCTAGTTAACGACAGAACAGACTTTTTCGAGAATATTAGGCAGTACCTTCTGACAGAAAGGTCAATGGCGGTATTGAGAGATTTTAATTGTGTCCTATCTCCCCGAGATAAGTCGAGCTCGACACCTTTTACAGATGCAAGTACCGATTTATTAGCACAAGTAATAAATGAAAGCAACTTAGTTGACGTGGAGGAATGCTTAGAGGGGGCATGGGAAGTACAGTACACTCATTTTCAGGGTAACAGTCATGCACGATTGGATAGGATTTATGTAGCGTTAGATCTAAAAGGGAAATGTGAAAACTACAGTGTCAAGCCCTTCTCCTTTTCGGATCACTGCCTGGTACAATGTACTATCGGGAAGAAAAAACAACAGAGCGGGTTTTCTTGGAAACTCTGGAAATTAAACGCTAAGCTGCTCCAGGACGAATTGTTCGCCGAAGCTGTCCAGGGCAGAATCGGAGAAATAGAAGACCAAAATAACCTAGGTGAGAAATGGGCATTATGTAAGCAAGACATCAAATTAAAAGCAATTGAAAGGTCCAGTTGCATCCAGTATGAGCAAAAAAGTAAGGAAAAGACGTTAAGATTAAACTTGCAAAAGTTAATTGGGTTAGAGAGCAGAGCGCCGGGTGTTTTCAAGGACGATATTCAGCAAATAAAACAAAAACTTGAAATGTTAGATGCAGATCGTTATCGAGGGGCACTAGTGCGCGCAAGAACGGAACGATTGGCCGCCGGGGAGACGCCTACGAAGCGCATACTAGGTATTGAAAAGGCGCAGTCACGACGGAATCAGATAATCGAGATAGAATGGAAGGGTCGTTTATCGGCTGAGAAAGAGGACGTCGAAAGGGCCTTTTTCGAATACTATCAGACTTTGTTTGACGCTGTTGATTCAGAAAATTTCCAACGGGCCTTTTTAGGCGCAATGCCGAGACTGCATGACGAAGACAAAGAAAGGCTTGAACTACCAATTACAGGGGACGAGGTTGAATGTGCAATTTTGAAGTTAAATCCCGGAAAGGCACCGGGCCCAGATGGCCTAAGCTCGGCCTTTTATAAGAAATTCAAGCATATTTTGTCTCCCCTTTTGGCTGCGGTTTACAACGAAGCCTTTGACCTTAAAGCACTGCCCCCGTCTTTTGCGGAGGCACACACCATTTTAATTCCGAAAACTGATAATAGGGAGAAACTCAAACAGGTAACAGCATACCGGCCCATTTCGTTAACTAATGTTGATTATAAGATTCTAATGAAGGTGATAGCTCAGAGATTGCAAACAGTTATTACGGAACTAGTGGGTCCGCATCAGACGTGTGGCATTAAGGGTCGCTCGATCTTCACCAACATACACAAGGCGCGGTGCGTGCTGGAGTGCTGCGACGCGATGAACGCTTGCGTCGCAGTTCTCCAGCTCGATCTTGAGAAGGCGTTTGACTGTGTTTCGCATGCGATTTTGTTGGGGATTTTGGATTATGTGAATATCGGAGCCGTAATTCGGGATAGTGTGGCTATGGCGTACCAGAATTGTACAACGAGATTAATTGTAAATAAGAACCTGGGGGCTCCCGTTAAAGTGAGACGTTCGGTGCGCCAGGGCTGCCCCCTCAGTCCGCTTTTGTTTTGTATCTATATAGAAGCATTATGTTTAAGGATCATTCAATGTGAAGGAGTCAAGGGCTTTCAACTGTGCGGGTCAGAAGTTAAGCTTCTGGCCTACGCAGACGACGTTGCTGTGTTTTGCGCAGACATAGAGAGTGTTGAACGTGCAGTTGGGGAAGTTAAAGTTTTTTCTGCAGCCACGGGGAGTCATGTAAATTGGGGAAAATGTCTGGGGTTCTGGCATGGCAACTGGCCATCAACCCCAAGCACTCTAGCAAATGTCAGCTGGGTAACAACCCCAGTCCAGTACCTGGGAGCACCGCTGGACTCCTATAGACCCCTTTCGAAATTCACGTGGCGATTATTAGAAGGTCAGAACCACTGCACAATGGCGGAACAACTGACGTCGTGAAACGTGCAAGTCATTCCATATGATAGCCAACGTCCGAGCTCGGCCAACGCTAATATCCGACCACCCAATCAAACAACGTCGAAAGTGCAACGTCACTGCGCTCATCACCTTGTTCTGTGGGTTTCTTTTTTCTTCTGCTCCAACCAAACGCATAAAGTGTGCCGTGACGTTGCGGTTTTTGTCGGCCATTGTGCAGGGATTCCACAGCTGCCAAAAGAGGGCAGTATTTCGAAAGGGGTCTATAAGAACAGCGAGCAGTACTGGCAGGCGCAGACGCAAGAAACTCGTAGGAAAACGGAAAAGTGGAAAGGGGTGACTCTCTCTATGTTTGCGAGGGCCACAGTGTGCAACTTATTTTTGGTGTCAAAAATTTGGTTTGTTATGCAAGTGTTGCATTGCTCAAGAGTTAATGTTCAAAAAATACATCGAGTTTTTGCTGTTTTTATTTGGGGGTCAACCTGGGAGAGATGTGCCAGGGATAATCTCTTCAGGCGAGTCCGTGATGGTGGACTTGGTTTGACTCACCTTTTTGTCCGTCAGTTGGTGAACAGGTTTTTGTTTCTACGCGACACCAGTGACCCATTCCTGCGAGCCGCGTGTCAACTGAGGTTGGCGCGTGCGCTACCTGAGTTAATTGTATCTACCGAGAGCATGTCCTGTGGCGTTCATGGTTTTTTCAAAGAAATAGTATCCGCGGTTCGTTTTTTGCTGGCACGTTTTTTCTATAGAATACTTAAGTAGTGTGTCGCGGAAAAAAAACTGTATAAGGATATAAGAGACAGACTCTATAGATCTATATACCGTGATGGCCCTGGCCAAGATGTCCTGAAACGAGTGAAGCGGATGCCAGTCAAGCCGGGAGTCAAGACATTCTTTTTTAAACTCCACACGGGAACGTTGTCGGTTAGAACATATTTAGAAGAAAGGGGGATGTTTGTCCCGTGGGGAACGATCTGTTATACATGCAAGTTACCAGAAACGGTTGAGCACGTTTTCTTGCATTGCTGGGAGGGGTGTACTTTTGGGATGTGCTCCAGCGAACCATCCGCAAAGATCTCCCCTTAGACCCACATGGCATCCGCTTCCTTGCAACAGAGAGTGATGATGGGGGGCCTTTTGATCTGATAATGTTAATAGGCCTCCACAGTTTATGGCTTTCCCGCACGGCGAGGCTTCATAACGATGAGGACGCCCGGCCGGCGAGGTTGTATTTTCGTGAAAGCATATCGGCTTACGTTGAGGGTGTCAAGTCACAGGGCAGTGTACCTGAATGGTTACCGAGGATAGAACCTCTGGCAACATTGCGAGAATTTTAAATTGACAACGTCGGTCAAAGATTGGCCGACGGCATAGCATGTGTATGTGTCAACGGAACCTTGTATAAGGTGAAGCTATGTGTTGTGTCATGCCAAAGACAGGTAATAAAGAAAAAAAAAAAGGAAGTGGCCGAGTGGGCAAACGCGTCTCAGCTCGTAAGCTTGCGGTGGGAACCTCCTGGGTTCGATTCCCACTGCCCCCGCCCGTAAGTTAGCGATTACCGATTAGAGTGATCGTGTGTTTGTGTTGAATGCACTGTGTCGATTGTGTGATAAAAAATGTGGGTGTGCATGTTTATATGTATCAACTTGCGAATGAGGAAGAATTGAAATAAATTATAAATAATGGGCGTCCTTTTTTGTGTACATTTAATTGGACGTTGACTAGCGCCACCTGGATTACTCATTTCCAGTTACAATTTCTGTTGCGCCTGCCTTCTGGTGGTAAGTGGCATAACCACACACTTTTTTTTTCTACCGGAAATCAGGTGACTAGTTGCGTTTCCGCTCTTCCGTCGGGAGGTTGCGCTAGTTACTAGCTAGAGGTAGTAAAATACATGGATTCTGCTTTGAGGCTAGTAACAGTTACTAGCTTCTTGAACTAGTAACCGTTACTAGCTTGACCGTTACTACCTAAGGTTACTAGGTACCTAGTAACATATGTGACAAGCGGTTACTAGCTCTTACCTAGTAAATACTACTAGCTTTTTTTTAAGAGTGTACCCATGCATTAGTAATGAAGAGACATTGTGCCTAATCTTTATGTACGCGTTTAGCGTAACATAAGCGCAATGAGAAAGCGAGTTCACCGAAGGGTGACTTCGCTTCTTCGGTCACTTTTCGAGTTCAAAAACTTCGGTTCACGAAGTTTTTTGGGCGATGCACAAGGGTGCTCCGACATTCCTTGAGTCAAGCAAGCCTGATCTTATCAGCTCCACTCAGTTTCGGTGACCTAAATTTTGGTCCCAAAACATTGCTTCTCCGCCTGTCATGGCTTATCTGTCGACACCTCTGCATGGGATGGGGTACCAGTTCTCCTAAAAATGGTACAATGTCCATCGCGTCTGCACGTTATCCAGGCCCGTGCTTGGCCCGGGCAGCAAAAGAAAAAGAGGTGAGCTTTTGTCCGGGTTTGCGAAAAAACGGGTGAGCTTTTGTCCGGTGAGCTTTTTTCCGGTGAGCTTCTGTCCGGTGAGCTTTTGTCCGGTGAGCTTTTGTCCGGTTACCGCCCTTTCCAAATGATATGTTCCGACATTTCGAGTGTCATGTTCGCATTGCGCCAACTTGCGAATACGTGGTTTCTCGCGAGTCACAAACCGGTCATAGCTGTGTGTGAATGTGACGCAGAAAACGTCATTTTAACGGACGTCACAACATCTTTGTGGTTGTGTCGTCTTCATCCCAGATGTTTATTCATTCTTCAATCTTGACCCGCACCAACACGCTCTTCGTCCGTTAATTAACGCACGTGTTGTGGAAAAAGTAATTAAAAAGTAGCCTAGTTACATCTTAAATGTTACTGTAACGAGTTATGTTTTCGTTGTGGTAAAGATAATGGAATTTTGCTACTTTGTTTCTCAAAGTAACTGTAACTTTAAGGACTCATATTTGTTTCAAGTAACTTACCCAAGTCATTAGTGTGAGCGTACGGCTGGCAACAGTGTTCTTCCTGGTGAAATACTTCCGGGATCATTGTAAACGTCGGTCAACCAAAAGCATCGATTGGATAATTCCACCCAATCCCGATGCTGGCACGGCGCTTAAAGGGATGCTGAACCGATATCTGAAGTTGCCGAAATAAGCCCCGGACAAGCTTCCTGGGACCGCACTATACCTAAAAATGCTATTCATGTAAAGGGATGGAGATCGGATTATTATATTTCTTGGAATGACGACCGCTGATTGAGCCAGAAGCGCCGGAAGCCTCCGATGCGCGCGAGGCCCTCTGGGATTACTCGCAACGGAACTGACGTCAACAAACTGCAACGGAACTGACGTGAACAAGTCGAGCTGCCGACGCGCCACAGCGTGGAAGAAAGTTGTGCTTTGAATAATAGTAGACGGATGCCCATCGCGTTGGAAGTTTGCCAACTAATCCAGCCAAGTTAGCTGCTCACTACCTGCCAGCCACCCTGCACCCTGCCACCCCCAGTCCACTTCTGCACCTGCGTCGTAGCGACGGCTGCGACTTTGGTCTGTGGGTTTTTCGGAGTTCGGCGATTTCTTTCCGGTCCGGATAATTTGGCCATGACGACGGCGACCACGGAGACTTCGACAGCGCTGATGTTTGATGCCGCCAAGATGCTGCTTGCTCGCGACGCTCGCTAGGCCGTTCGACGCCGCATAGGTGTCGTGTCAAAAACGACATGATGAACACTGTTCGACAAATTTATCAGATAAAATTACATTTATTTTAAAAATATATCTCATCGTTTCGGGACGGGGTTCGCACGTCGCATTTCCGTTTCGTCGCGCCACCACGCGGCGTGAGCGCACGCCGGAGCCAACGAGGTAGGTCGGAGCCAACCGAGCCAACTTTGATGGCTCACCATGTTCTGCGTACTACAAGTTTGTTGTCGTCACGAAACGAGCTTTCAAAAAACTCACCAGGTGCACATTAGAATATTTATTTACATAAATCATATAATTTAGACTACTTTATTGTTTCAAGTACCGTCATTTAAGAGCCATTCGTGTGCTGTAAATATCAAAACGACAAAGAATTTAGATTCTGTTTTTCGGTTCAGCATCCCTTTAAGCCCATCACAGTATAGCGTTCCTGCCAAGTGTTTGACGTCATCGTAATGTGAAAGGGCTTTTATCTTTGGTGCGAGATGAGACTGTCACGGTTAGCGGAGCTACGATTGTGTAGCCTAGAGCCACTAAATGAGCTATGCTTGGGGTATTGGCACTCCGTTCTCCGATCTGCTAGTGGGCGCCGACATCTAGGTGCAGATCAGACGCAACTATCGATCGCCACAATTCAAAAATGCGACTTCCTCAGCTTTACATGCGGAGTTAGGAAGCTCAGGTACTATAGTTTTGCTCTGTCACCGAACCGTTTTAACAATCCTAGAGGACGGAAAAGCTTTTTCTGCGATTTCAGATTAAGCTTCAGACAACTGGTCACCAAGGTTTTTAAACACCAAAATGGCTAAGTGTCGTTACTCTAAAGCGTAGCTTGTTTAGGGTCTCTAGTGTAGCCTAAGGTCACTTCCAGTGACTTTAGTGTAGCCTACAGCCGCGAGGTCACGGCCTTGAAAAAAGCGTTGATTCCGAGGGCTAGCTCGTGTGCTGGAACCGGCTGAGAGCTCGATCCCATACCTTCCCGGCGTCCGATATTGTTAGTGCGTTTGTCACCCACTGTTAGCGCGTTCATCACCCGCTGTGTGGACACGAGACGAGAGAGTAACTAAAAGGTGTATTTTAGCGTGAAATGTGTTTATGAGCCAATTCTTATGCATAAATGGTCATGAAGAACGGTCACGAAGTACCGTCACGAATGACTGTGATATCATGACGTCATGTCACACCATGATGTCACCTGACAGCGTAATGTCGCTTGATACCGTGACGTCACGTGTGGCTACAATGTCACGTCACGGGACAAACTGATGTCAGATGACAGTGCAACATCACATGTCGTCAAAACATCCAGTGACGTTGTGCATTTTGTCTTGTGAAGTCTTCGACAGCGGGAAGCTTGTGTGCCCCAAGGGGCGTTTGACGTCTCCACTCCGTAAAAGACCATGGATAAACAGAGCCCGTGTAAACACTTCGACACCTCTTTTCCTCGTACGGCACGCGCCAGCACTTTCACGCTCTAATTTTGGTTATCGCATCAGGTGTGGGTTCAAAGTAGACGTATACGCAAATCAAGGCTAAATATGTCACTGGTTAGCGGCGAGGTTACAAAAAATAAAAAAACTCCAGAAAATCTCTGGGGTGTTGCTGGGACAGTCGGCTGCTTTGCAACGTGAAGCATCGTTGTTTGTTTGTTTTTTCTTACAATATAAAACTATGAGTGTTGATATTGATCTTCGAAACGCACTATTTGCACTATTCAACAAGATAGCGGTTTCCACGAGACAATAAAAATTGAGCTTTGACACAAGGGGCCCTCGTTGGCTTTCCATCTTTCGGGGTTGGGTTACCTGTCCCCCACCTTCGAATGAGTTTGAGACCACTGGTGAGGATTTTTTAGTGGCTCCAGTCCAAACCTTTTACCGTAATCAGTTCCGAGAGTCGGTCTAATTCTCGCGTTTCTCAGAGATTCGTGAACTCAAACGACTCAAGCGTCCCACGAAGTGATGAAGGAATTTACGGAGCAGAGCAAACTGACCGCGCGGCGCGCTGAACTCGAAACTGGCTTTATCACGATTCTCCACGTTTGAAAAATGTTGTTCTTGGCAGAAAAAAATAATAATAACAAAATAGATTAAAAAGAGCTCTCTACCAGATTCAAAAACTGCAAACGGACAGCCACGTTTCCTTCAGCTCGCTCCATCTGTGTGCGCGTAAACTCGAGAGCACGTCTCTCCATCGCAATCGTCTCCCTGATGTGGGCCATCAGGAAACGGCTCCCACGTGACGGCCCACGGGCGGGCTCTCGCCCCAAAAAAACCGGTTCCTCCTGAACTTGGCCCGGTCCCGTCATGACACAGAAACCGTGACCGAGCGCGCGACTGCGTCGGGGACCAAACAAGCTCTGCCCAGCAAAAACGACGCCCTAGCCGCGCCGTCGCGATGATGCCCGGTGCGCTCGTCTCCACCGACCCCGACCTGTCCACAGTGATGGCGCATTTCAGCACGTCGGTACCACCGAAGCGGACCAGACAGGAAGACTTCCTCGATAACTGAATCTCAGACGGTCATCAGTCTTTTGGGTTCAGCGGCGTTTGAAAGAAGCCGCAGTGTATATGTATCTTACCAGAGTATACGACAAAACGACGATCACTTCATGTGTGGACAGCATCAGTGCCGAGAAAACACATCATTTCTAAGCAAATAGTATCCATACTATGGGCTCTAGCACGTGGCTTCGGAAAGTGCCCTCATTGCGCGAGTTATCCTGCAAACAAAATAATTCTGCTGAGTTAGGCGCACGGCCCTGTGGTGCATGCCTTTCTCTGCACTGCAGACATCTGTGAGATGGAGACGGCACTCGGTACTACAGAAAACCGGTCACAAAGAGCCAGGAGAACCTCCTCGATTCCTAAATCTCATAAGGTCATCAAATTTTCTGGGTACACCGGCATTTGAAAGAAGCCGCCGCGGTAGATAGTATTCACAACTTGCAGCAAGTGTGGTACCGCTGTGCGAAAATCGCGCTCCCTAGCTTTTGGATGATCGGCATCCGAATGCAGATGCTTGCTTAACCTTCCTGACGTGCAAATGTGATGTAATGCTGTTATATCGCTCGTATTTCACAAAAATAAAATTGCTTACGCGTCCCAGACCCGACTTCCTACTGCTGTCACTATAACGATCATCCAGATGACAGCCATTTTGAAAGAAACTGGTGCGTCCCCTATATGCCGTGAAAGTTGCTAATAGAACGAAACAACGATCGCATCCAAATGTAGAAAAGGGCCGAGATAATGCGTTACAGTCACTGACGGCTCAATAAATGCAGGGAATGATGAGTCCCAGCGACCGTAGTTTCAGACTTCGGAAGTAATCCGTTACAAGTAACGAATTACTTGTAATCCGTCACTTTTTAGGTAATTTTGTAATTGCCACGTTACTTTTTTGCGGCAGTAATTGGTAATGTAATTTCGTTGCAAATAGTGGTCACGGATTACTTTAATTGCTCGTTACTTTAAAATAAAATGAAAATAATACAAAAATTGGAGCAATATGAGCAGGCACTTCAGCAGCATAAGGATAGCAGTTTCGACAAAATAGAAAACATTCTGAAGAGGAGAATAACCGAAAACAAAGATAAAAAAACAGGCGAGTAGGCGTTGTCTTCTTGATCTCCTAGCGGAGGTAGATGATGCTACTGCGCATGCGTACCGCTAGCTTTGTCTGCAGAACTCCAGGAATCATTTCCGGTCGCCGTAAGCTAGCGGGATGGCGGGTTTGGTTGCGGCTTTCGCTTTCTTGTCAGCCTACAGGTGTATGGAGTGCACCTACATTTTTTCTTTCTTAAATACACTATTTTATTTTTACAAAGACTACGATAATGTGAGCGTATGAGAAATGAAATGTAGTGTTGCAGAACATTTTTGGAAACATCAAGATTGTTTTTATTATTTCTTGATAAGTGTACGGGAAAAGTAACGTGAAAGTAAGTAGTAATGTAACGAACAAAGTAGTCCGTTACTTTCCAGCGAAAGTAATTTGTAACGGTAATCCATTACATTTGAGGGTCGGTAATTTGTAGCAGTACTCCATTACATTTAAGGGTCGGTAATTTGTGATTGCAATCCATTACATTTTTCAGGTAACGGGCACAAGTCTGCTTAGTATCACTCCACGGCCGATCAGATTGCAGAACTAGCCCAAAAGATCGTCGAAAAACCAATCACAAATCAAAAAGCGTGAACATAATGATCATATAGCCAATCAAATGGCACATAGTCGGCGCTTGATATACCACTGGAACAGGGCACAGTAACCCAGAAAGACTCCAACAGCGACGTGTATGTCGAAGAACAAACAATATTTTTTTTTTTCACTTTCATCTTAGTATGTTATGATTCATGAAGTCAGGAAGACCATTTGCGTACGTGAATCTTAGGTGGCCATCGGGGTTTTTTGGGTAAACCGGAAACAAGCCGCAGCTTATGTATCTTTACCAAAGTACAATAGCTTCCAAAACAATATCAGAGCGTATATGATATTTTAAGACCTAGCAAATAGTATCTACTCGGCAATCGGTACCATCGTAGCGGGCCACAGAAAAGACCAGGAACACATCCTTCCTATCTGGATCTCCGATGGTCCCTTTTTGCTACATTGGCGTTTGAAAGCTCTGATGTTATCGCTTGAAAGCCTCGCCAGCCGCAGTGTGTACGGGTTACTGAAGTAGGACAGAACGACAATTTTTTCAGGGAGTACACAATTATCAGAAGCGAGATAACACATTCCTAGCGCCTTAGCAAACAGTGGGGCGGTTCATCTGGAACGTTACGTCTTCAGTGAATCCAACGATTGCTCGTAAACGGTGGAGTTTTAAGAAACCGCTTTCGATTGATGCCATTTCGATCGTTAGGAAAGCGGTTTCATTGCTTGGACCCTGAGTAAATGGTTCGAAGAGCTTTCAGAAAAAGGAACATAAACGGACAGTCGGATGCATTCAGCTCTTTCTCTCTTTTTTTTTTTTTGTGTCAAATGTAACGAATTCACGTGTGTGTTTAGAGTCTCACTGGATGTCAGGGAAACCCGTAAGATCTGAGCGAGCAGGAAAATATCTGCGGGGTTTAAAGATAACTTTTTAGTTCTGATATAAGTGCAAACTTGCTTCAAGAAATGAAAACATGATAAGTCGTTTTCAAGTGAATTATACGTAAAGTTAATGACCAATCAAAAGTCCTGCTCCTCAACAGAAAAATCAGAACCAAAACACATTTATTTTCTTGCTGGGAGAAGACCCGCCTGATCACAACTAAGAGCAAATGGTCACCTGCATGAGTTCATTTCAGCGACTTTGTTGCAATATCCTGAATTATTTTCCTTTGTCGTTACAGCATGCTCGACCAATAATGAAAGAAAGTTACAGTTCACGTTTTCTATATAAAAAAAACGAAATTATGTTTATTGTGCACAACAGCCTTCCTGACACCGAGCCAATAAATACTGTGACGC
Organism: Ixodes persulcatus; assembly: GCA_013358835.2. Taxonomy (NCBI): domain Eukaryota; kingdom Metazoa; phylum Arthropoda; class Arachnida; order Ixodida; family Ixodidae; genus Ixodes; species Ixodes persulcatus. The sequence continues at coordinate 41,657 of JABSTQ010010028.1, forward strand.
GCACTCGTCGTGGAATGTTCCCGACCGTGTTGGGGCCTAAACCTCCGACACTAAACAAGAGGAAAACAGTTGGCAGGGCGGAGTAGATGTGCAAGATAACGATGCAATCTCTACAATTTATAATATATAACGCGTTGCAGCTGCTCAGTATAAATGGTAAACAAAGTCAATGCAGTTTTCAGTCAATCCGTTCCTGGAGACGTCAAAGTCCAGACACCGAAGACCAGTACTGTTGGAAGATCAGTGGTCGGTGTTACCGATAAAAGCGTCAAAACTGATTCAACTCGGTACAAAACGAAGAAACAGCATCCATCCTTGTTTATAAATGATGGTAATCCTTAATCCAATGCGAACTCCTTCCGTGCATACTTGGGAGCCTCGTGGATAATCCCAGCTTGGATGAGCCCATGTGCTGTGTCCAGGACAGTCTCCTTGATGGAACGCGGTTCAACCTTGAGCACCTCCCTCATCCGCTTGTTGCTGAACTTGAACACCTTTCCCAGCCGCGGGTAGAGCATCCTGGCCGACTTGTCCACGAACCCGACGAGCCAGAGTCCTATGTTAGGCGCCGATAAGAACGGTATGTAGTACCCTTGCCCGGACAGTTCCTCACGAAGCATCTGCGCCGCGTCTTTGAGCCACACGTTGCCGGCGTTCACGATGTGGCGGTTACCCGCGGCCTCGGGGACTACGAGCGCCTGGACATGCGCCTTAGCCACGTCGCGGACGTCGCAGATAGCGAAGTTCACGTACGGAATCAGCGGAGTTGTCTTGTCAAGGAGCCGCTTGATGACCTCCACGCTGGTGCCATAGGTGCCGTGCAGCGGGGGACCGAACACGAGGGAAGGGTTGACGGTGGCCAGTTCCAGCTTCTTACCGGCAGGCAGGGAGTTCACGAAGTCCCAGGCCGCCTTTTCGGCGAGGGTCTTGCTCTTGGCATACGTCTCGAGTCCCTTGTAGTCCACGTTGGTCCAGTCGCCCTCGTTGTACTCACGATCGGCCGGGTCGTCGACCTCGCCGTGAATGGCGCCCATTGTGCTCGTGATGACCGCACGCTTCACGGTACCCGACTCTGACGCAAACTTCAGGACTCGACGAGTTCCTTCGACGGCGGGGCGTATCACGTCGTCTGGGTGGTTGGGTTCAGCGTTCGGGAACGGGGAGGCCACATGGACCACATACTGGCATCCGGTCATGGCTTCGGCCCAGCCGGCATCGCTCAGCAGGTCGGCTTCCACCAGTTCCAATGGGTACTTGGCGTCAGGACAGCAGTCCTTCAGAGGCTTGGTCTTGCGCTCGTTCTTTGTGTCGCGGACCGTACCACGGACTCTGAAGCCTTGCTTCTGGAGGGCCCGGACCACGTGAACGGCGATGAAGCCGGAAGCTCCGGTGACCAGAACCATAGATCCCGTATGGGACGACATCCTCGGCAAAGATGCGGGCGTTGGAGCAGAGAGCGGGATATGCGATGAGGAGCGTCAAGAGCCAAGGAGCAGCTGAGAGCTCACTACCGTGGGTCTTTCGCGGAGCTGTCAAGATACCGGTTTGAAGAAGCCGCATCGTCAAGTCGGTCACTGGGAGAGGCAAACGCGGAAGCAGAGTGCCGTTCCGGTATCCCGTTGGTGGCGACACCTGGCCGACCGAGAGCGAAGACGCAGACAATGTGCCCAGAAAAACCGGTTTGTTGCCGTCGCTGCCCTCTACTTTTCCTAAGGGCGCAGACGGCGATAAAGTTGCTGGTGTAGTCCGGTCGATGGCGCCACTGACCAGCTGACTTCATTGACTCACTTTATCATTATGAAACGGAGGCCCACGGCCTTGACGTGTATTTTATTGCGGACGCCTGTCTTCTTCCAGATTGTCGTATCGGCGGGACATCCTTGCAGCTTAGTAAAGGGGCGTCTGTATTAAAAGTAAAGATGTAAAATAGGAACGTTCCTTTTTTTTTCTCGCTTTAGCGTACCCTCGTCTATTATTAACTTTTGTCAGGGTCGCATTACTAGCGTTTTTACGGGATTGTCCGCAAAATGCGAAAGGGTGACAGGTAAAGTAGGGAGTGTCGAAACCCGCCTGATTCCTCTCAAGGACGTGTCTATATCAAGTGTCTTCATACGCGCAGCCGCTTGCGTCAGCGTCGGAGGATGCGACGCTTCGCTGAAATTGCGCGAAAGAGAGACTGCTACCGGCAGCTGTTCTTGCTTGGCGTGAAGGCGTTTTCTTCTCTATTCGTCCCTTATACTTTACTTGTAGCATTCTCCGTTCAGTGTGCGAGGTTTGCATGTGACACAATTACACGGTGAATGATTTACCATTTCTTGGCTTTAGTTTTGTTTTTATCTCCTTTTTTATGACGACGTAACGAGGGATTTATTCGACAGCTAGATCAATCTTTGCATGTGAAAAGAGAAACGAAGCGAATAATACCAGGCTGCTGCGAGAGAGACCTTCCCAATGAACGTGCCCCGTCTTTATATGCGAAAAAAAATAAAGGATAGAAGGCTAAGCGACGCAAAAGAAGAAAACTGGTACCAGAATCAATTTGCTGACAAAGTGAGCTGTTAAAAGCGAAAAATTAAAAGTTTTATAAGCTGACTTCACCTGGTCCGCACTGAAAGCGCGGCGTTTTAGAAGGGGAATTGCACTGAAACGTGGCTACATGTATCTCCGAAATACCGAAAAAAAACGACGTTACAGAAGAGTACGCGCAACCAGAAAGCCGTAAATGAAAACTCGTCGATCTGCACGCGTTTCGTCGATGGCTCTCGAGCATAATAACGCTACAGTCATAATAATATGTTTGTCTCGGCGAGTGGTTTGTACAATATACTTAGTTACCAACATCATTTCGTAACGTTTAAAATTTCAAAATATATATCAGTACGTCCCAATGTGTTTTTTTTTTGTTTTTTTCAGTCACCAGCTGTAGTTCATAGACACTCCTGCACTTTTTCTGTTGTTGCTTCTTTTGCCCCCGACAGGAGGTGACACGATACGTGGCAATCTTTAGGCGCGTCTCGTAGCCGGAAAACGAACCGGGAAACGGTTACGCAATGGCAGATCCGGCAAGCCTTAGACCGTCTATACGTATATTTCTACCACACTATGCGTGTATGTTTTTTAAAATAAGTTATCGCCGCTGAGTTGTGAGATTGTCGCTTATGAAGCTTGGGCTTGCGTAATGCAGTTTATATGTCGTTACCAAAATGCCATCCACCGCTAGCCTGGGGTAATTGCGGGTGTGTTTATACAGCCGGAAGCTAGCTCCAATGGGCGTCTAGAGTCTCAGCTGTAAATGATCGAAGGTCTTTAACGTGCGTCACACAGTATATGGTGACACACGAGCGCGCACGCCGGTATACGATGCTAATCTAGATCGAAACTGGCAGGGATGTGGATTGGATCCATGGGTTGTGCAGCGCAAGCTTTCGGTCCACGTCAGTGGCGTAGCCGGGAATGGTTTTTTTGGGGGATGTTGGGATTTTCATGACCGGGCGAAAGAGGGTGGGGGGAATTGACTCACTTTTGCGTGTAGTAGTCGATGTACTGTACAATTGACTGGTACGGACACGGCCGTCCAAAATCTCCCAGCTGGTTGGAACAGTTCGGTAATCATTCAATACTGGTCTTGCTTTACTAACAAAAAAAAAAAAATTTCTTTTTTTTTCGGGGGGAGGGGGGGAGAAGGGGGGGGAGGATTGATTCTCCTTACTAACCCCCTTGCCAACACCACTGGTCCACGTGCTCCGAACTGCGGCGCCACCGTCTTTGACATCGCGGATTTGAGCACAGCTTGCCGAGCGAATAGACCGATCTCACCAAGTGTTCGGCGCATGCGTGTCGCCGCCATAACTTTAGTTCACAGGAGGCAAACGGCAGTGCACGAGAGGGCTCGTGCTGTCTCGTGCTCCACTCGCGCGGAGCTCCAGCAGGGTTGTCGCGCGTGCAGAAAGACTAAAGTTCCCTCGATGCATAACGGCAGCGGTGGCGTAGTTAAACTGGGTGGTGAGATCGGTCTATTGCGCGGGTGGTTTTGCCTTGAACGACGCTTTCACTGTAACGAGCGCGCGTGCACGGCATGGCATGCTCAGAGCATGGCGCTCCCTCTCGTGCCTTTGGCATCGCTCGCTCCTGAGCCAATCAGAGCGCCGGAGCGAGGCAAGTGGAAACGCGTCATTTGAGCGAAAGCTCGCACCGCAGTACCAGAGATTCGGGGTTCAATCGCCACCCCTGGCCGTTTCAATCTGGATGAGCATCGTACCGGCGTGCGGTTGTGAATCAGTACTGCGTGATGCATGCATGCTAAAGACCCCAGCCTAGCGGTAGTACTGCACTGGCTAAATTTCTCACCTGCAGCTGAGAGGCAAGTCGCTCGTTGAGGCAGGCTAACTTCCGGCTGTCTAACCATACATATAACACAGTTCGCGGTGAGGAGCTCGCTAAGGGCGTTTCTGTTTTCTTCACTCTGGGTAATGCAAGTGCTACCCACGTGGTTATGTTTTAATTTCCATAGTACATAGAAGCTTGGCATTGCACGTACTTGCACCAGCAGAGGAGGTTACAGTATCATAGCTCTGACATAATTAAAAACAAAACAGCGCAAAGACGAGGACAAAGTAAAAGGTAAAAAGTGCAGCGCTGTGTCCTGTCGGTTACCTTTTATTTTGTCCTCGTCTTTGCGCTGTTTTGTTTTAATTATGTCTGCATACCAACTAGCCCAAACTCCTACGCTTATCATCACATCACACAGGTTAATTACGTCACGAAAGGTAACCATAGGAGGGCGCCGCTAATAGGCTACTTCCCAAAATTCCTGCCCGCAACACTGCGCGCGTTGCATGGGGCCATGGAAAGAAGTGGCGTGGCTTTCGATTGCCCCGTTGACGAAGTAGTGAAGCTCAGCACTGCATGAAAATAAAGTCAACGTTCGCTTGCATTGCGTCCATTCATCTTCGTGAGAGACCCCGTTGAAACACGGGCCTTCAACAGCCGTAAGGACCTGCTTATAGACTTAGCGAGGAGGACGACTACGGGCTGCAGCGTCCCATACCTTTTAGCGGCCCAACTACAATTTCAAAGCGTAGCGTGACCCTCCCGGCTCACGGATCAGTTAAGATGCTTAGAACATTAGAGAGACAATGGATCGGGATGATCGGTTCAGTATCCTTCTTCTTCCCTCTGCCATCGTAGTTTTGTGTTTTCTTGCGCACAAACTCTGGCTCGTCGGGAGCCCAGAAAAACGCGCCCCAGCATTCTATTCGTATTGGTATAGGCAGCACCTACGGTAGAAATTTAATGAAAGTAACATAGTATTCGAAAATGAAAGTACTGTGTTTGGTCGTGACGGGATGTCGTGAATAGGCCGATCTCACCAGCTAGTTTGAGTACGCCACCGCTGCCGACATGCATCGTGGGAGCTGTAGTCTTTCTGCACGCGCGGCAACCCTGCTGGAGGTCTGCACGAGCAGAGCACGAGGCGGCATGAGCTGTCTCGTGAACTGGCGTCTGCCTCCTACGAACTACAGTTATGGTGGCGTCACGCATGCGTGGAACGCTTTGTGAGATCGGTCTATTGAGATTGGAAAATCGAAACCGAAACTTTTGGCGATGGAATCCTAAGATGCTTGGCGCGGCACTACGCCGCTAGGATCGCTTCGATTTTTAGAGATGTACACGAAGCCGTTTAGACGGAGCTGGGAAGTAACTGAAAGAACGAAAAGAAGACTGGAGGACTGGTGGCGAAGGACAAAAACAAAGTGAACACGAAGGACAAGGAGAAGGTGAAAGAAATAGGTGTTTTTTTTTTTAATATTTTTTTTTTTTTGGCTAGGTACGAACGTGGTTCGGAACCGCCCGTTACAAAGGGAACAGCTGCAAGATCATCATCATCATCATCCTCATGTAGGGTGCCTACATGTCTGTCTGTCTCAGGGTGAAGGCATTCATTGTTGCCCTGAATGTGCCAGCGCGTGACGCTCTGGGCACTCGGTGCGTGACTTAGGCGATAAAATGGCGTCTATGCATTAGCCAAAGCTACGCGCACGAGCTTAGCGACACCGGATTGCGCACACTTCAAAATGCAGAAAAAAACGATTGGGCGAAAAAATGGCTGAGATTTCACCACTCAAGTAGAGTACACTCTAACTTAAGCAAAAGCGCCCGTGTGTATGAAGGCACTCTATAGAGATGTATATTGCATTACTGAAACAAAGTGCGGACGACGACGACGGCCCGGAGGCACACGCATGTGCGGCATCCAGCGCGGAGGCGCTCAAGATGGCGGATCCGGTGTTGAGGCTGGTGGCCTACCTAATCTTGACGGCGGGCTTGATGTCAATCATATTCCACGTCACTCTCACCGTGTTGCCCAGGATGGCCATCGTGTCCGGCATCATGTTGTGCATCTGGGCCATAGCCTTAGATCTCTGGGGTGAGCACGAGCTCCAAATGGCCTGAACCTGTCCATGGCTCCAGGAGGTCAAACTGTCAAGACGGCCTTTCATGGCTCCTGACGTGTGGCAGTCCTGGAGGCTGCAGTTCTCATCCTGGAGCTTGAACTGTCCAAATGGTCTTCTTTGTGACAGATATATACTACTGCGTGCCACGAAGCCCTTACAACTGAGCAAGCCCTTGTCTCTGGATTCGCTTGCTCAATGCCATCGGTGGACGTTGAACACGGCTACTGTTGTTCTTCAATGCACCGCACACGAACAGTAAGTCCTCGAGTAGACAAAAACTGAATATGGACCACTTATCACCCGCGGATGTTATGTATATCTTCTTCATTCAGAACTCTACATGACAACCTCTTGCTAGCTTGAGTCCTCTAATGGCTGGTCCGAATGCACCGTCACACGCGCAGAAGATATGTTGGAGCTTCTAAACCCAAATGCGTTATTGCGACATGAGGCGTGGCCGTGCATACTTCGCGCTGTTAAATGTCCTGTTTGGTAGAACAGTACACTTCATCTGTGTGTGAGCTTTGGACGCGAAACAAAGGCTTATGTGCCACATGAGCAATGTAGGTTTTAATTATACTATATGACGTTTAGCATGAAGAACATTTTGCTGGTAAATTGCAAAATTCAAACGACTCAAACAGTGGCGTTGGATGTCGTCAAAAACTCTACTTTTAACTTTTCTTTTCAACCTCTCGCAGTGTGGTGTTTTTGCAGCGGTCGCCGCTAATATTGACACACTAGGGTTAAATATCACACGGCCGACTTGAACGCTTACAACATCTGTTACGAAACCAGTTTTTCTAAGTGTTGAGCAATCTCTATAGAAGTTCCTGCTATTTTGTTCGCCTCCTTGCAAAATATTAATTGGAACTAACGTACAGCAGAGTGGCGCAGTGGAAGCGTGCTGGGCCCATAACCCAGAGGTCCGTGGATCGAAACCACGCTCTGCTACAGTTTTTTTTTTTTTAATTTTAGTATAAGATAATCTTGTGCCTCTAATAATAATAAAAATATTCATTTGGGCCCATTGAGTGCAGGGGAAGTGTAGAAATGTTGCCTCCAGGAGAACAAATCCATGAATATTCTAAACCGGTGGTCTACGAACGTTTCGGTTAAAGGGACACTGACAGGGTGTTTATTCTCGCCGAGGTTTTTATAGTTTATTAGCGTAGAAGTTTGGGCTAGTTGGTAAGACATGATAAAAACAAAACAGCGCAAAGACAGGGACGAAGTAGGAGGGACAACAGGACACAGCGCTGATGTACGTGACATATGAGAGTCCAACTACCCAGAACAGAATTTTCGGCTCGAAATTTGGTTTCTTTACGCCCGAAAACCGCCGATCGAGAACTCGCCGGTTTGAGTCGCGCTCACTCTCCTCTCCATGGTCACGGTCCGTTTTTTTAAGGTTTAGACACAACCCCCAAATATAATCGAAGCCGTAGGTCATCGAAGGCACGCACACAGTATTAAAATATAAAAGAAATATTAGACCCATTTTTTGGGGCTTCTAAAACCTGCAAATGCGTTGATATACAAACAGCCGCGTGACTTCCGCCACCTCTCTCCTCCTCTACATTCCTCTTCCTCCCCAGTCCAGTTTCTGTTTCAGTTTCGGGCAGTTGTGTTGTTTTTACTTTATTAAAAATATACGTAACGCTGTAGCAAGATAACGATTGGGTAGTCTTCTGAAACCATAGTAAATTGCCTGGCAAAAAAAATTTAAAAAATTTTGGGGGGTGTCAGTGTTCTTTTAAGGGGCCTGATCATTACGGATCTGTCGCAGTCTTGAAAGCAGGAAATAAACAAGTAAATATAAATGAGGAAAATAGTAAAGATAAAACAATTCATAGACAGCTAAACACAAATACGTATACTAAAGTAAAGAAAAATTAAAAATGCTTTATTTTGAAATGCAATATGGAGTTAATTATAGTATTACAAAACAATTGTGACCCAGAAAACTTATCAGGCCTAAACAAAAGTGGCATAGAAACAATTTGGCGTCACACGGGGCAGAAGTTTTAATGAGAACGGTAGACCTGATGATGAAAATATGCAATAGTTATGACACAAGCATTTAAGCACGATATAAAAGAGAACGCGAAGAAATTTTAACACATGTAGTTACAAAAACATGAAACATGGGACTATGAGTTATAGAGAATATAGTAATGCTGATGCGCGATGAACAATAAATATTATGGCGAGAGAAGCCGTCTATCAACACACTTTCAGTTGTTCTTTCTTATATCTTCGTTTGCGCTTTTGGTGCGCGTCTCAGCGCCGTTTTCTTATTTCTGCGTTGGCCGCAGCAGTGTGCCCCGGGACGGGCGTCACTGCAAAGACCGCGGCCAACTGCGGCCCGGCTAGGAGGCCTAGACCAGAGCCGTAAATGTAGAGAGTTTGGCCATTCGTTGGGAAGTATAGGAGACAAATGAGGAGGCGCCATTGGCCGAAAGCGGGCTGGGCGTGTTCCAGGGCGTCTTCAGAAATTCGAATGTGACCAACCAGAAGCCGGAAATAATACCCTGGCGGTGGTCGCGAGAAACAAACCTGATAACTGCATTGGAGTAAATCTCGATGACTGAAAATATGGTACACGTGATGTTTCAATCACGCTCATCCAAAATGATGGTGGAAGAGTGCGACTAGCGAAACGATCGACATAATCCCTACGCCAAGCGCCGAGGGCCAGGAATCTGCCGTCCGAGCGGTCACACACTGTCCGAGCAAAACAGAGTTGAGCGGCGCATTCGTTTCTTACATCTTTCTGCATGATCATGATCAAAACAACACGCACACCCTATTTTCAACCACGAAGAGTCACTACACTTCACTCTTTCGCGCTTATTAAAACCATTTACGAACATAGACCTTTGATCAGAACTGTTTCTGGCTACCACCGCTAGGGGATTCTTTTCGGCTTCTGGTTGGTCAAGAGAGCATGCCAAGCCCTCTTTCCGAGTCTGCCGCACGCCCTGGCTCTGCCCGCGCCTCCCATTGGCCAAACTCTCTACATATACGGCTCTGGCCTAGACGGGACGGGGTTTAGAGACTCCTGATCTAAACAATTATTATAGCACTGTACTGCATATACTAGCTTCAAAACGATATTTTACATAAAAAAACAGACTACATAGAATGCCCATGAAGGTACAGACTATAGTGATACAGGCTATAGCCACAAGTCAAGGGAAGCATCGTGAAAAATCAGCGATACATGAATGTGTTCAAAACTGATTCACAACCAACAGATGTACGCAGATAAGCGTCACTATTCAGACGCTGATGAGAGATAGCGGTTCGTGTTATTTTTAAAGTTGAGAAGTTGCGTCTCCGATTAATTCAATCACAACAGGATATGCTCGTCATAAAGTTCTGCAATTCTACTGGCGATTTTCACCACGTGTATTCGAACTATACGTTCACTGCTTCGTCTGTAGACCGCCAGGCGCTGTGAGCATCTGATTCACTCGAGAAGGCTGGCGAGCGAACTTGCCGCCACAGCTTTCTGTTTTAGCCGCTAGGTGCCGCCGACTTCGCTCGAGTCGCCCAGAGAGCCTCGATTGTAGAGAGGGTCCATCTCTAACCATGGGGAGGGCTTGAAATTTAATGGCGGGCGTCCTCCTGCGGAGTAGGTCGGAAGTGCGCATGCGCTGCGTTTTCGCGGGGCGAGGAGGAAAGCAGGCGGAAAGGCGGAGACGTTCGCAGACGATCTTCGTCCGCAACCGACTTTTGGTACCTCCTTGCTGCTCGTATTGCAAATTCGGCACATCAACAACGTAACGCCGATCGAGCGGTCGGAAACTCTCCGTAATACGGTAGAGTCGCCAATATGCCGTTTGAGAGCCACAGTTAGTTCGTATTTTGAATTGCATGTATACTTCCTTTTTTTTTCAAATATGGTGTGTTATTCTGAGGTGATACGTCTGAAATAATTAATTTCGATCGCTCTTATAATCGCTATATATTATCATTCCTAGTTTTAGTATGAAACGTCTTCCACTATCTTAAATTTTCTATTTTGAGAAATGTGGCACTGAGCATCTTCTCATCTATTTTTCTTTATAGTCTCCCCAATTACTAAACAATGATGGAAACGGGGTTGCATTAGACTGTAGTAGAGCTAACACACTAGACAACATAAAAAGAGATATATATGCTTCAAATACCAATAAATCATGATGTAACGCGGGCAGAAACGGAGAAAAAAGGGGAGGGAATGATTAGCTGGTAGACCTAAAGTTAGCTGCCTTTGTCTCCACTGCACTGTTCAAAAGCGTTTGAACGCGAACGTTAAACGCCGGCCGCCAGCGTTCCGCGTTCTAACGCATTAGGCCGTTAGACGCAATTTAGGTCGGAGTGACCCTGCTATCCCCCAAAGGGTGCTTAACTACAGGTAAGCACCGTTTCTCGTCTCCCATTGGTTGGAGAGCTCATTGACGTGTGAAGCGTTCGTTATAAAATTGTTTCTCAGTGCTGTAATATTATTTTTTATCGACCGTATTTTATGTTTGAGAAATAAATAACCTAGCTAGAGTCATTAGTGTTTTAAAAATTATAACGAGATTGCCTTTTCCGCTTTGGTTTGAAACAATAACAGAGAGCTCAACGAGCATATGCTCGTAGAGCTCGTTTATTTTTATGACTTCGAGTCGTTCTGCGTTCACCGAGGTGTTTGGAGGAAGATCTCCTAAACCGACCTACAGTTTGCCCAAAACAACTGTCGAAAGTACGCGCCTTCTAAAGCGCTGCACGGGTGCTTGTTTTCGTAGCTGGACTGCCTTAGGGTCACCGAACGTTCCCAGAGTACCAAAACTCCCAAGATTCGCTTGAGACCCGAGTCGCGGCACATCAGTCGCGATCCCCAACATGCCGCTCAGTTCCTGATCGCGTCTTGCATATGTTGCAGCAGTTCTTAGGCGGGGTGGAACAGCAGGCGGACGACGACGAAAACGGACGCCGACGCGCAGCTTTCATATCCGTGTCTTACGGGCATTGCAGGCGACGATAGACGGCCGGTGGAATAGCAGACGATGCCGGAGGCTGTCGCGCGTCTGCGACGCGCGCTAGCCTCCGGCATCGTCTGCTCGCACGACTAGCAGGCGGTGTCAGACACAGGTGCCTGGAGCGCGTCTCCGACTTAAGGGGTGTCCAAACAGGACACTACAAAACGCACGACTCCGACAAATCGTGAAAATTGAAGCGGACGCCTCACGCTTCAATTTTCACGATTTGTCGGAGTCGTGCGTTTTGTAGTGTCCTGTTTGGACACCCCTTTATGCGTTTAGCGTCCTATCCCGCCCCTACATCAAAATTGGTCCCGAGGGGTCAACAAATGGCGCCACAGAAGCCAAAATCTCCTGCAGTCGGATGTCGCGATCCTGACGGTTGGTCGTATAGTAACGCTGGCGAAAAGCACGAAAGAACGCGAGTGTCGCTGTCGTCGCGGCGTCCCAACGTCTGGTTTCCGAGGCTTCCGTGGACTGCTACACTAGAGGGTGGACTGCAGCAGAACGGGCGTCTGCCACATTCACCACCACTGGCTGGGACACCGCCAGGATCGCGACCGGCGACAGCGTGACCTGAATATGACGTCATTAGGCGGAAATCCAGAAACCAAATTTTTTGGACGTGGTAAATACGAGTTGCGAGCGCGTTCGACCGAGCAGCCAAGCCATTCCTAGTAATAGGCGGGGCCACTGATCTATGGGCTGGGCTTAGAGCGGGCCGGGACCTCCACCTAAATTGCGTCTAACGGCGTAAATATAGGGCGTTTTTTTTTTTTTTTTTTTTTTTGTTGTTGTGGAAAAAAAATGTTTGATGCATGCAGGTTTTAAAGAAAAAGTTTTTTTTTTATTTGAGTGTCCTTTACGATATTCAGGGTGGGGCTTATTGCTTATTGCGTGAACCACTTTCTGCTTTGTCATTGTTTCTTTGACTTTTTTTATCGGCTAATGCCGCTATCTCATTGGGCGCTATCTGATTGGGCACGGGACTTTCCACGCACCGCGTTTCCTCAGCTGCCCCATGACCGTTCAAAGTTGCAATGCTTACGCACTAGATTCAAAATAATATACTTCATTTTTGTAAATATTCAGTTATATATATTTGAGTGAACACCAGCCTGAGAGCCAGGTCATGTGGTCCCAAGTTTGATAAACCATAACCAGCGAAATTCGTATCCGTACGGAAACGGACTGTCGACGCCTGCGATTCGTCTGAAAAGTGAAATGTTGTTTTCAACTCTCGGGCTAGACCGCTAAAAAATGTTTGTGTGCTGTTCCTAATTTCTTTTATAATATCTTTAAACAACTGCAAAGAAAAATAAAAGAAATCGAGACAAAAGCAGCCCTTAGCAGACTTGTTTTTGCGGTTATTTCTAATTTAATATTGATTCTTTTGAGAAATAGGGGTTACGTATAAGTGGAACGTATTAGAAGCGCGTTCGATTAGCGTACCAACATATCTAACTTACCTTTTTGTCACATGTTATAGCGCAATGTACCATAGTAAATAAAATTCCGTTTATTTGTTGTTGTTGTTGTTGTTTTTTCGGCCAGTGCCGTTAACCTTTAGATGAAAAAAAAACCGCCGAAATGGTTTTGTTGAATTCGCGGAAAATTAAGAAGAAAAGTAACCGAATTATAGCTGCCCAAGAATACCAAAAATCCAAATTTCATGGAAGGAAATCCTTCATCTACAGCTTCATTTTGTGTTGACCCGGAGCAGAGCCCGCACTATAGTGCCTGGAACGCGTCTCCGACTGGCGTGTTTACTTTACCGCTTCCAAAAAAAGGTGGTCCTTCGATTGCCGCCTTATGACGTCATAGAAAGTGTCACGCTTGCGCCGGCCACGATCCTGGCGGTGTGTCCCAGCAGCGGTGGTGGCAGTGGCAGACGCCTGTTCTGCTGCGGGTCGCACTCCAGCTGGACAGCCCACAGAAACTTGGGAAGCCAGAAGTTGGGACTCCCCGGTGTGAGCTACACATGCGTTCCCTGGTGCTTTTTACCGGTACTTGTAGGCAGTGCTATGAATCCTAGGGAATTTTGCAATAGATCTAGGGATGTTGTACATTGTTTAGGGGAACAGAAAAATTTGTTCAAATCCAGGGATTTTTAGTTTCTTTTCGGGGAGGTGTTTTGTTTGTAAAAAATTTGCGCAAAATGCAAATTGTTGTTTTGTCATATACCACGAAAAGTTTCTAGATCTGTGTATATGTATACAGGAAGTTTAAGAGAATGATTGGAACACCAAGGTGGCATGCTGGGGTACACATGCTTTTTTTTTCTGTCTGTAGAAAAATTAAAAAAAAAACTGAAGTCACGTGTTGACAAATGCGCAAAGTGTCATTTGTTTTAGATTTTCGCATGAAAAAGTTGTTGCTCTTATTTAATTATTACTTCAGTTTTTACGAAATTAGTGTATTTAAAACACTCTCAGCATAACCGGCTCACAAGTTACAACGCCGACATTATTTTCAAGCTAAAGCATAACGATAATTTCAACATTTGCGTTAACAATGGCCTTTTTCAGAGATCTAGGGAAATCCAGGGAAAAGTCGGATACAATTTGGAGATGAAGTGGCCTCGGAGGTTGGCAACACTGCTTGTGGGGCCCACCGCCGGGATCGCGATATCCGACAGTATGAGACTTCGGCTTTTCTGACGTCATTCTGTGGCTACTTTGGGACCCACTCTCTTGATGTGTAAGCAGAATGAGAACGCTAAACCACTGAACTGACGCGAGGCTGCTGCTGATTTCTTCCGGAACACATTCTTCATCTCGTTTCTCCTTTTCAGCTGGTACCGAGATTTTCTTTTTTTTTTAATATTTGAGTTACTTGCATGTTCTAGTTCCAGCCCCGATAAACACCGATTGTTTTTTCGCCACTATAATAAAAACCAAAAACCCCCACTGAATCTATAAGGAAAATAAAACCTGAAAAAAAAAAAATAAACAACCCCTGATATAATGTTTTGGTGTTTTTTTGTTTTTTTTTTCAAACAAACATAGTGTTGCGAGAGACGAGGGAATAAAACCGTTCGGAAATAGCTTGTCTGGTCCCAAGCTCCCCCCAAATACGCAGCAGCAGTGGAGTACGTTGTGAAATGCAGACTTATGCATTTAACGTACATGTTTCGAACAAAAATAACCCGAGAACACAGATACCTAAGTAAAACTCAATCCTGTTGTCAATTCTTTTCCTCTTTTTTTTTTCATATTGCCATTATTGTTTAATCTGAAAAAAAAAAAAAACAGCAGCGTTGAGCTTATTATGGAGTTTGATGCGTACTTAATCATTCCTTTCTTCTTTTTTTTTTTCCACGTGGGGAGTCCGTATCACATGTTAAGTAAGAAGTGCTTATCACTCTTGCTTCTCTCACGCGCTTATCACATGTCACCTGAGAAGCACTCATCACATATGAAATAAAAAATTACCGTAGCAAGAAAACAAAGTGGCTCCTCGCGGTGCATTGCTGATTTCTCTCTATATGGTGTGAATTGAGAAATTTGCGAGTAAATAAAGACCAGAGGCCAGATTCCCGAAACTTCCTTACTACAAAAAGTTCGTAAATTAATCTTACGACAAATTTACGGACTTTTGGGTAATCCCGAAGCAAAATGTTAGTAAGTTTTACGTGAGTTGCGACGAAATCCGCAAAACTTACGAACATTTTGCTTCGAGAATACTCAAAAGTTCGTAACTTTGTCGTAAGATAAATGTGCGAACTTTTTTGTCGTAAGAAAGTTGTCAAGAATCTAACCTCTGTTTTTTTTTGTTTTTTTTTTACTATAGCGTCCATGTTTGCTACGCCGAAAGCGCCGTTTTTATCTCTGCAATCAAAACTTCTAAAAACCCTTCCAACAAAGTCCCTAGTTAAAAAACAAATTAATTAATGGGCCGAAGAAACATGCAATACACTATAAGATTGAAAATACCCTCAGACGTATTTATTGTTTTGCAACGTGTCCCCCATTTTTCTGTTTTTTTTTTTTTTTTTTGCTTTTTTTTAATGTGAGAATAAATTTTTTAACGCTCGTACTCTGCTTAAATGCAGTGCTGGCGGTTCGACCCACATGCCAAAGTTCCAGCACGAATCGTTACTTTATTCAAAAGTTAGAAGTGATTTTCGGAAAATGTTATTGGGAAAATGGGACCCATTTTTGCCGCTTTTCGGTAACTGGCATCACAAAGCTCCATGTATGGAGCTTTATGGCGGCAAGCTCTGTCTGTCGCCATTTACCCATTGAAAATTTCAGAAATTCATTAATAACCTTGAATTAAAAAAAAAACTGTTAGTGCTGCAACTTTGGCATGTGGTTCGGACCGCTGGCGCTACGTTTTGTAGTACAAGTTCTCATATGTTTATTGGAGAAATGAGATATTAAAACTTTCCTTCTTTTTTCAAAGGAGAATTACAACGCATAAAGCTTGCTCTTTATGTGACATAACAACGAGTATAGAAATGCGGTCGAGCATAGTGAAATATTTTCCTGCGCACTCCGGTGAATTATGTGAAAGCTGCTTCATGAGCAGTGGCGCAGTGGAAAGCGTGCTGGGCCCATAACCCAGAGGTCAGTGGATCGAACCAGCTCTGCTATATTTTTGTCTTTTTTTTTTTTTTTGTTCAAAGGAAACACTGGGGACATTGTTTTTGTGCATTTGCTGAGTCATCACTAAGCTGAACTGTTGAAAGTGTGCGTCACATCGTCAGACCTGGAACGGGGATAGAAAAATTAAAAGAATACGCTGTGTTTATTGTTCGTCGCCCTTGTGCCACAAAAGGCTGTGCCACAAAAGGCTGTTGATGGCGCTGTTCCCCGGGGCCGTTATATCGCTTATTTCCTTATGATCCCCCCCTGAATAGTAAAACGGACTTGTTGAAAATAGTTAAGCGTATGCCAATACCACCAAAATGTAAAACATTCTTCTTTCGCTTTCATTCTCGAACTGTACCGGTCGAGGAATGGCTTGCCTCCCGAGGCATAGAAGTAGCGTGGACAACGGACTGTGGGGTGTGCAAGACGACTGAAACATTCACACATGCTTTTGTAATTTGTGTAGATGCCGTGTTTTTCTGGGACGTTTAAAAGAACGCTAAAGAAAGAATTTGAGGTAGAGGAAAAGATACTACGCTATCTGCATTTTTTCGGATCATCTTGATAGTGTGCTTGATACACTAGTAGCCTTAGGGCGATATCGTTTGTGGAAGAGGAGAAGGGTCGACAGTGAAGGGGGCGTGGCCAAGCCTTCGAGGGTAAATTGTAAAAATATTGCAATCACAGTAGGCCAAAAAATGCTCAGTATCTGCGAAAATGAGAAGCGGAAAGAAATTGTGCGTAATCTCAGACGTTCACCTGACATTATATAGGCCAAAATTTACCACGAAGTCAGCAACCGATCACTAACAAGCAGTAGAAGATAGTTGTCTCTTTCCTATGTTACCCTTCACCTGGTTTCGTTAGTATAACGAAGTGTGCTGTGTATTTATCGTCAAAATCATGAATATTTCATGCCAACTTCTCATCATACATAACTTGTATATAGAGATTCATATGTAAATATACATTAACTGTGTACATACAGATGTAAATAAAAGTTATATTCAGAAAAAAAAAGGTAGCAGAGTGGCGCAGTGGAAGCGTGCTGGGCCGATAACCCAGAGGTCCGTGGATCGGAACCACGCTCTGCTATATTTTTATTCTCTTTTTTTTTTTTGTTCAAAGGAAACACTGAGGGACATTGTTTTTGTGCATTTGCTGAGTCATCACTAAGCTGGACTGATGAAAGTGTGCGTCACATCGTCAGACCTGGAACGGGGATAGAAAAATTAAAAGAATACGCTGTGTTTATTGTTAGTCGCCCTTGTGCCACAAAACCGTAAAAAAAAAAAAAAACGGGAAGATAAACATGCAAATGAACGGTCAAACTCATAATTGAAAAAATAGACAAGCAGGCGATCAAAGGAAGAGAAAGGCGGACAAACTAGAATAAAAGACACATAAATACTCCAGCGAGCAGGAAAAAAAAAAGAAAAAAAAAGATGAGTCATTTGTGAATCAACGGGCGGTGGAGAAAAGCTCACCGGAGAACAGCTCACCGCAAAACCGGCAGATGCGGAGAAAAATGCAGAAAAAAGCTCACGAAATTTTAATTTTTTTTTTCTTAGCTTAGCAGATTGTGCGTTTCACGTGGCAGTTTAACACAATTAGAATTCGTCACTACATTAAAAATGATTGTCCTCTTTTTGTAAATTCTTGAAGTCTCTTTGCATATTTACTAAATCCTCAGAAATTAGTAATCACCCATTCTGTACATTAATGACGCCGCAAGCATAAAATCAGAGCATGGGACACCCGTAAAAAAGACAAGTTTACTGACAGCTTGACAGTGCGCCGTTGATAGCTCTGTCAGATAAAGAGGTTTGTTTTTTGCGAGCTAATATGAATATCGGTGTGTGAACCCTTTCAGCTCCAAAGATTGTGTGGTGCCTGATAGATAAGTAGGTGTTTGTATATGTAACCAGTGTCGGCTACGCTGTCTTCCTTTTCTTTTTTTCCATTAATCAATAGTTGTGAGAACAGCTTCGTCCTGTCATGTTTCTTGTCTTCACTCCGTCTTCGTCGTTTGAGCGGTTTTCATCATTTATAACGTTTCTCGCCCAATTCGCAACCTTACAGAAGACTGGTTCTTATATAAATCACGAGTAACAGCGCTGACAGTGTGCAGCTCTGAAGGTCATGGGTGACTCGCCGTAGAAGGGCACTATCACACAAAGGCAACGTGTGGAAAAACCAGCGTGAATGGCTAGAAAACGTGCATTTTCGTGGAAGAAAAAAACCTCTGTTTTCTACTGACCGTTTTATTCTGTTTTCAAAGGTTAACAAAAGCTTCAAAGAGAATTTCAGGTACCTACGTTGTTGCACATGCACTTTCAGATTTTTGGCACTTACAGTCTGATCTTATGGTTTTAGGCAGACATTATTAAGTTTTGAACTTTCTCCTGTTTTTCAAATTCATAAAGTTTCCAGTTAGGCTTTCGTCACTAAACCACAGAAAAAACACTCACCCGAAGTTATTAATTTGTGAGCAATATACCCAATACGCTTAGCAAATATTTAAAAAAAAAATAGTTTTTTTTTTCGCAAAATTGACGAATTTAATGATAATAAATTGATGTATGTTACGCATGAGCCGACAGCCTCATACAGAAAGAATAAAAAAAGTCAATGAGCTTTCTCTCCGCACACACTCAATGACCGGAGAGCTTTTCTCCGCATCCGCCGGTCTCGCAGTGAGCTTTTCTCCGGGATTCGAATCAACTGTCTTGTCCAAAGCATAGCTGCGACACATTATGGAACCCTAATGTATCCTTGTGTATCTCGCAGTAAGCCTTTGATTACCAAATAATAACCAAGTGATGATGCGCTACGCTTCTTCCGCCGTGGACGGCACCTTATGTGCCGCCTGCATGATCGAAAAGATACGCTCCTCCGTTCATCCCTAAGATTTGCGTGCGCTCGTACTCCCAGCGTAAACGATAAGGAGGCCAGGATGACCTAGCCCAGTCAGGCTCGCCCTAGCTGTTTCTCAAACATTCTAGGTCGAATATTCGAGATAACGCCGTATACTAGATAAAGAGCCGTGGGCCGTATTGCCGATTCATTCACTGATTTTCTCTCGCGATAGCCACCTGTTACATCTAAAGTTCCTAGATAAGAGCTTCCTAGAAGTAGCGACATTCTCTGAAGCGCCGACTGCGTGACGGTGCAGGTTTAAGGAAGCGAATAGCGGCGCGGCGCATAGCGGAAGACTGAACTAAATGACGCCATTTTGTTCCAGCGGAATGTGCTTTGTCGTTTGTATTGGTTGTCGTTACTTGTAAAAGAAGTATCAAGGGACTATAGTTACGCGGACGGACCGTCGCTTGCCGCTGCCGCCACCGACGCTCGTTGCTGCTTTCTCCACGTGCGTTCCTCTTTCTTGTTTCTGCACAAGTTCGCCCCCATTGAATTTTTTAGTTGTTGTTTTTTTTTCCGTTTCAGCCTGTCTTATGTCTGTCATTCGTGACAATGGTTTATGGAAAATGAGACATTCAAGCTTGCTTTCTTTATTTTGTCAAATAGAATTACAATGCATAAAGCTTGCTTTTTATGTGAGATAACAAAGCGTATAAAATGCGGCCGTAACTGGAGCTAACCCTCGGGCTAACAATAGCGAAGCGTAGTGAAATATTTTGCTATGCACTCCTGTGAATTATGTGAAAGCTGCTTCAACAGCTGTAGCAGAGTGGCGGGGGAGGAAGAAGAAGTGATTGTAAGTAGAAGCCCTTTTCTTCCTGTCTGCGATTTATTTCAATAACAGGGGCCCGGGGCTCTCCCGGGTTACCCTGTTCGCCTAAACGGCACTGTAAGGTGGCCAAGTCACCTACGAGTGGAAAGATGAGCTCCATCGGGAGCAGTACGACGGCATTTGATGGCCGGGTTTACAAGACGACATCGAAATCTTCCGACTACAAGGTTATACTTCCAAGACTACCGCAAGGTATGCTCGTCACCAACTCACTGTTCTTACATGCTGACATCACCGGAAGGCCGTACAAGGCAAGCGACTTTAAGGACGCAATATTTTCTATCGTTGATCGGAAGGACGTCCTGGGCTTAGGCCAGTATCAAATGAGCCACGTATGGATGGTGACCTTCGGAAATGCTGCAGCAAAGCTCAAGATCAAAGCTTGCGAAGAGTTCATTATCAAAGGAAAGAAGTGCATAGTAATCGATCCATGCAAAGAAGAGATCAAGATGAAGCTTTTATGGCTGCCCATTCCCATGCCAGACTCCGAAGTGAGGAAGGTTCTAGAACCGTTCGGGACAGTCAAGGACATGAGAAGAGAAACGTGGAGATTTTCAGGACTCGAGGATCTCGAAACAACAACACGAGAAGTGACCCTCGTCCTGAAGCAGGACCTCACGGTGGACAAGATCCCACACCTCTTGAACGTGTACGGGTCCAATACGCTCGTCGTCATCCCTGGAAGACCACCGCTCTGCCTGAGGTGCAAAGGAATCGGGCACATCCGCCGGCAATGTTGCACTCCTCGCTGCACGCAGTGCTGGAGATTTGGTCACACAAATGACGAATGTGTAGTGACGTACGCCTCAAAGCTCCAGGGGAACGCAGCACCGGACGCTGATCATAGCGAACATATCATGGACGTGGAGGAAATCTTCAATGAGGAAGTCGAACGGACGCAAACGGGCGATGACCCAGCGATCCAGAACAACGACCCTCCTTGCAGCCTAAACGAAAGCCCATCGGAGGAACAAAGGTGCAACGAAAGCACCTCCCCAACACCGCACCCAGAACCAGGAGAAGCTACTGCAAGCAAAGGGAAAGGGCTGAGAAAGCAATCCCTGCAAACCAAGAAGGTGGCCGAGACCAAGAAGGAAGAACATCATTGCAAAAGAGCCAAGGTTGACACCAGCGAGAATTCGACGGGAGAACCGGAAGCCATAAATATTCGGCTGGACTCCACCGAGCCGCAAATACGGCTGGAACCCAAAGAACAGCGGGTGAAACCCAAATTCAAAGACCGAAAAACAACCTCCCCGGCAGCTTCCGAACTCGACCCAAAGCATGTATAGGAATCCCCTCACGACCCCCCAGATAAGTCCCTTCACAATTTCCACCATAAATGTGCGAGGGATAAATTCGAGAAAAAAACAATACCAACTTTTTCGTTTCGTACAAAAATATGACAGCGACATTGTGACCCTGCAAGAAACAAAAGTATCCGAACAAAACACCTTATTTTCGGGATGCAGCTTGTGGAAGGATTCCTACGATCTCTTTCACTGCCCTGCTGTTGACTACTCTGCAGGGTGTGCAATTCTGTTTAAGAAAGATCTAAAGTACAAAATGTGTAGTATTCTCGAAGGGGCCGACAGTGGTCGTCTAATGGTAGCTAACATTATTTTGCAAGACCAGCCCTGGCGCATAATTGTTGTGTATGCATACAATAACGCAGCGCAAAGGGAAAGCCTTTTCTGTCGAGCTAGAATTCACGCCAACACAAGATTTAACGTGATTCTGCTTGGGGACTTCAATTGTGTAATAAATAAGAAAGATAGAGTTCCATCCCTAACCATCGTAGATCCAAGCGCTGAAGCCTTAAAAGCATTGGTTCAAGACTGCGACCTGATAGATTCAGCAACAGATCACGCACTCTGTTTTACACACTTTCAAGGGTCTTCCCATGCACGTTTAGATAGAATATATATATCTGGGTCAGTTAATACTACACTTAGTAACTACAACGTGATCCCTGCATTCTTTTCTGATCACTGCATGGTGCAAGTGCGTGTAGGTATAAAAACACCCCAGAGAAATAGAAAACAACCGTCTTGGTCCCTTTGGAAACTCAACGAAAGGCTCCTTGAAAATGACGACTTTAAAAAAGCTGTAGAATCAGAACTAGAGATACTTGAATGCACCAAAGAAGGATGGTGTCAAAAATGGGAATCTTTTAAATTGGAGATAAGAAAAATTGCAATAGAAATATCATCAATTGTTGCGTATCATGAAAAAATAAGAGAAAGGCGTCTCAACAATGACATCCTTTACCTGTACCGTTTGGAGTGCCAAGAGCCCGGAAAATACAAGGATGAAGTAAAGAATATAAAAACACAAATTAAAGAACACGATAAAATACGCTATGAAGGCGCTGGTGTAAGAACGCGTACTTTGCAATTAATAGAAGGAGAACAACCAACAAAAAGATTCCTTAATGTGGAGAGAGAATATATCAAGAAGAAACGGGTAATGACATTAAGCGAAAATGGTCGCGTACTGAACGATGAAAAGGAAATAGAAGATGCCTTTGTTTCGCACTACGAGAATTTATTTGCTGCAAGACCACATTCTGTACCAACCCAAATCAAGGACTTCCTCTTATTAGAGCTACCAAAACTTGAACCAGATATGACTAAGATTCTAAATACTCCTATTGACGTGGCTGAAGTCGAACTGAATATAAAAGAAATGAAGTCTGGAAAGGCCCCAGGACCAGACGGTTTACCAGCCAGTTTTTACAAAAAATGGAGCAAGAAACTATCACCCATACTTTTAAACGTTTTTGATGAATCATACCGACACGAATACTTACCTCCATCGTTTCGGAAGGCACACACAGTACTGATTCCGAAGTCTAGAGATCTGGACAAGAGTCAACGAGTAGACGGTTATCGACCAATAAGCTTACTAAACGGCGACTATAAAATTTTTGCAAGGGTACTCGCCGGACGTTTACAAAGCGTGATAACGTTTTTGGTTGGAGACCATCAGACCTGTTCCATCAAAGGGAGGAATATACAAACGAACCTCCACATCGTCCGGTCCATAATAGAGATATGCCAACGAACACAAGAATCAGTGGCTATTCTACAACTTGATCTGGCTAAGGCCTTCGATCAAGTTCAACACTCTTTTCTTTTCGATGTACTCGCACATATGCAAGTAGGAGAAAACGTCATGCGTGGAATCAAACTTTGTTATACTGGAATCTCAACGAAATTGATTGTTAACGGAGCTCTTACAAAATCCATACAAGTGCAACGCTCGGTTAGACAAGGATGTCCTATGTCCCCACTTCTTTTTGACCTCTATCTTGAGCCCCTCTGCAGATACATCATAAACGATAGCAAGGTTCAAGGTTTTCGCCTTCACAGCTGCGAAATCAAGCTTCTTGCCTACGCTGACGACCTTGTGCTGGTATGTTCCAACAAGCCCAGCATAAAAAACGCGATGCTATGCGTTTCTAACTACTGTGCCGTGTCTGGTGCGTCAGTAAACAAGGACAAAAGTTGTGGCTCGTGGTGCGGGGAGTGGGGATCGACACCATCTACATTTGAGGACATACAATGGTCTACAGCGAAGCCAAAGCTCTTAGGAGTCCCGTTAAGCGCAATGGACAATCCCAAGCCTATGTGGGACACAGTAACAAAAAACGTTAAAACAGCTGCCAATATATGGAGTTTAAGATATCTATCTACTTTTGGAAGAGTTGCTGTATGCAATATTTTCCTCTTGTCAAAGCTAATGTATCTTCTGCAGGTTATACATTGCTCAAGGACGACGGTCAATCTGTTGAACAGAATATTGGCTACGTTTATTTGGAGGTCACCATACGAGCCAATGAGGAGATCAAACTTGTTTCGAAGAATTCACGATGGAGGACTTGGTTTAGGTCATATATTTGTTAGGCAACTAATTGCCAGATGGAAATTTTTTTCACAGGAACAGCATCCTTTTTTAGAATTGTGCAAGCATTTCTTCTTAGCAAAATATATGGCAACACCAGGTGAAGATTCAACAACCACATGTGCTTTAATAACATTAAGAGGATTTTACAAGGAAGTAGCGGACACATTGGACTTTCTAAGAACAAGGTTTGACCAAGCCTTTTTGGCCTCGTGCACTAAAAAGAAGCTATCCAAACATCTGCTAGTTTCATTGTTCCCAGATCCCGTATTTCGTGTTTTTCCTTATGGGCCTCCACTAAATTGCAAACCAGATGTTTTAAAAAGGGTTAAACTAATGCCGATACCACCGAAGTGTAAAACTTTCTTTTACCGATTTCACTCTCGTACCACAACTGTAAAAGAGTGGCTCGACTTACGCGGGATGGAAACATACGGAAGCACTGATTGTAGACTTTGCAAAGTTACCGAAACGTTCACCCATGCTTTTATTCTTTGTGTCGACGCTGTATTCTTTTGGGATGTTTTCAAACGGACGCTGAAAAAAGACTTTGAAGTGGAAGAGACAAACCTTCGCTACTTGCATTTCGCCGAACACCTCGATACCATTCAAGACATTTTAGTAGTTCTCGGTCTTTATAGTTTGTGGAAAACGCGTAAAGTGGATAATGAAGCAGGTGTCGCAAAGCCATCCTGGGTAAATTTTAAAAATATTGCCATTCAAGTAGGTCAGGGCATATTGGCACGTTGTGATGAAAATGATGAATGGAAAGACGTCGTAAAAAATCTCAGTCGTTCCCCTGATATTATATAATCGACGACAGCATCAGTCGATCTAGAAAGTATCATTGACACCTTCCTCTTTGAGAAGAGCGTTGTGGTTTTGTAAATTTCTATTGTATAATGTAACGAGAATGAAACGCACTGCTTGTATGTAACGAAAAGGTAACGCATATGCATGTATATAATGTAACGCATTGCTTGTATATATTCAAACGGAAATGTAGAGCTCTACCTGTGTATAGTGTAACGCATTACTTGTATAGAATAATGTAAATTATAGTTGTTTTAAACATGCTGTAAATAAACGTCTGAAAAAAAAAAAAAAAAAAAAAAAAGTAGCAGAGTGGCGCAGTGGAAGCGTGCTGGGCCCATAACCCAGAGGTCCGTGGATCGAAACCACGCTCTGCTATATTTTTTTTTTTTTTTTTCAAGGGACACATTAAGGGACATTGTTTTGTTTTTTTTTTTTAATTAGCTGAGTCATCGCTTAGCTGGACTGTTTAAGGTGTGCGTCACATCGTCACACCGAGAACAGGAATGGATAAAATTAAAAGAATACGCTGTGTTTATTGTTCGTCGCCCTTGTGCCAGGAGGCCATAAAAAAAAAAAAAAAACGGGTACATAAACATGCAAATGAACGGTCAAACTCACAATTGAAAAAAATAGACAAGCAAGCGATCAAAAGAAGAGAAAAGCGGACAAACTAGTTTAAAAGACAAATAGATACACCAGTGAGCAGGAAAAAAAAAAGAAAAAGAAAAGGAGTTATATGTAAATCAGCAGTCTAGTCGAAACAATAACTGCGAGACCTTATCGAACCCTAATGTATCCTTATGTATCTCGCAGTAAGCCTGTGATGACCTTACGATAACCAAGTGATGACGCGCAACGCTTCTTCCGCCGCGGTCGTCGCCATATGTGGAGAAGCCGTCGCCAATGTCTGTTCCGAGAGTGGCAGAATCCTTTACCTCATACACACACCTCTAACAGACGCAGCGTGAGACTCAGGTGGCGTGGTGCGACG
Organism: Ixodes persulcatus; assembly: GCA_013358835.2. Classification (NCBI taxonomy): domain Eukaryota; kingdom Metazoa; phylum Arthropoda; class Arachnida; order Ixodida; family Ixodidae; genus Ixodes; species Ixodes persulcatus. The sequence goes on from JABSTQ010010028.1 coordinate 67,189, forward strand.
TCACAACCGCAACTGCAGCCACCTAGAGGGCGCTGCGCGAGACTCATATGCGTGGCAGTCCTCAACAGGTACGGTTTATCAGGCTGCGCGTTGAAGCTGCTGGCATGGTTTTGTGACGGCGCGCTCGTTTCACAATTTGGGGAACCGGGATCGAACCCTAAAGCCGGGGTTACACTGCTCATACACCATACAAAAGACAGCCTGCTAGCACGATTCACAGCAATATCCGTGGTTCGAATGCCGCGTACTAATTTTTCTCCTTGAACTCATTGCCATGCGGCATTCGAAGCACAGATCTCGCTGTGCCTCGCGTTCGAATATGTATGCACACTGTCTTTTGCATGATGTATAAGTAGTGTGACCCCGGCTTGAAAAAAAAAAAAAAAAAAAGCCGCGGCCGGTTTTGTTCTTTATGCCTTTAGTGGTATCATGCGACGACGGACGCCCTAAAACTACATCATTTCGAGTGAGGAAAAGAGTTCATAACAGCAATTGCTGTAAAATATACCTCCACAGTAACGTAGAATAACATCTAAAAGGACGTACTGGTCATTAGAGAAAAATATTGGACGCGAGAGAATACACTAACGTGGGCTGGAAGAAATAAAAGAATGCAAAAAGAACAAAGCATTTATTCGGGTTCTACAATTATGAAGCCAAACACGCCAAGTTTGACACAGGTACTGTGAACCCACAAGGCTGCACAGGAGCATATGTCCCTTTTCTTTTTTAGCCCCTCCCTTCGGATTGTTTCAGGGTGAAAAAAAAAAAAAACTAATTCGATTTGATGAATGTAGGAAACCCGAGGCAAAGAAGCGCCTGAAGCCATCATTAGTTCCGGGTAATCTCCCGGACAACCATAGTAATTGGTTGCGTGCGTGGGTGTATACGTGTGTTTCTCGCTCAAGGAGCTTTGTCTCGGAGTCACCGGTGCGTTGTACATTTTCCTGCGATTTGCTTCGGAATACACACGTACAAAATGCCCCACTTAAACTCCGTCGCGTGCCGCGTGAACGACGCATGCTTCCAGAGTTACAGCAGCCAGCCATTGTATGCTCTTGTGTGTAGCGTGCGTGTGCGATCACCTCTTCCGTCGTGTAGGACAGAAGTTCGTTTTTCATGCATTTCATTGATGTCTTTTTACTGTGTTTTTTTTTTCCTTTGTTTGTTTGCTTATTTTTACGATTCAGTGAGGGTAGGGTTCGACGCGCTCACTGCACGAGAACTGCACGAGAAACACAGTTATTGAGAAATAGCTCAATTAATGGAAGTTGTCTTTTGGGAAATCGTATAAATTGATAAAGCCTCTAATAACTACTGCCTTCAAAACGGCAATTGTAACAGGGCTGTGAAATTAATCGATTAACCTAGCGATTAATCGATTATTGAATAGACCGCCTGCCAATTTTTTAACCGATTTATTGGTCAAAAAAAGTGGCCCTTCTATCATAAGGATATCCATACTCACGTATCAGTATGAGAAGCCTTATAGTTCGTACTATATAAATAAAAACAGAAGTTGCGGTACTGTACGAGAAACCATCTTGGAAACATTGAGATGGGGAACGATAAAAAAAAAACGGACGAACACAACAAAATTTCAGACTTGAGATTTTGTTGTGTTCTTCCGCTTTTTTATCGTTCCCCATCTCAGGGTTTCCAAGATGTCGATTAATTACCAGCTCGCCTGCACTCTATCACTGCTTAGAGAAACCATATAAGTTCGCGTGTCGTGTGAGATCTAACATAACGTATCATAAAGTTTCCTTACGCGTGTATATGGACTTATTTCTTATGAGAATATCGTATATTCTCGTGTTCGATAACCCCGTATCAGTTTTTCGTAACCAAATTTATTTTTTCCTAGTGTATAGCCTTCGCTGGCGGAGTTCAGGCTCCATTGGGACGCCATGTTTTCAGTGTGCGCAATGTGCGTGTGTTCCAGCCTTCGCGTCGGGAATTGAGGCTGCTTTGAACAGATTGATTGACTTTCAACAAACAAAAGACTTCGCTGCAGCCGCCAAACGGAAATAAACTGCTTTGTTCGTGCAGCTACAAAAATGAAACGCAAGTGAATAGCCAGCGATAAATAAATCTGTCTAAAAGCTCCCCCATGTACTGCTTATGTTCCTTCTTATTTGTGTTCCGTTTTCTCTGTTTCTACAGCCGAATTTCGTGAGAAAACCATCATGAAGGACTGCCACTAAGGACCGTCACAAAGGAGCGTCACGAATGACCGTCACGTAAACTTCCCCGCTACATTTGGCGGGTAAACTGACGTCACGTGACGTGACCTCGCCAAGCGACCCCAAGTCACGTGATGTTAATTTCTGCGAAGGTGGTAATTTGCGCTCAACGCAATCTTTCCGGTATTCGTCAGCATGATCAAGTTTGTATATTTGCTAAGTTTACAATGTCATCTTCTAATCAAAGAAATATTTTTTCGTTAGAAAGGAATATCTCAGTTTTTAACTAGTCAGATAGCACATAGAAGCCCGTAACCGCCGCTAAAAAAAAAAAAAAAAAAAAAATTATACAGTATGGTCACCAGTCTATAGAATTCAAACGTATGTAAACACATGTAATCAGTGAAATAAAATTACTTTATTAAAACGTACCGTTCCTGCATAGCTGATAGAGGCCCTCAAATTCCAACAATTAAGCACAATTTTATGAAGATCACCAATTAACCGGCTAAAATTGCGCAGCCCGAAACCGAAACATGACCCTTTAAATCAATATTTAAAAAGGCAATTAAAGAATTTCAGTTCATGAACAAACTTGTCGTAATGATTAATATCCCATCGAACAACCACCCGGCGCAAAACACACATTAAAACAAGTATCAAATAACGAACAACCTTTTCGATAGCACTCTAAAAAACTTTTATCGAGACTCACCTAGTCGCTTTCTATGAGTCAAAAAACGGACAAACAAATCAATATCTTGGAAACCCGAGACCATGGACTAAATGAGGGACGACACAGACACAATAGTGTCATGCATGTGTGCCGTCCCTCTTTTTATGCCTGGTCTCGGGTTTTCAAGATGTTGAAAGTACACCAGCTCGCCTATATATTCTCCGTTATTTCATTCAAACTATAATGAATGGCATTGTCCTTGGTTGGTGGGCTTCATATAAATAAAACCTTTTTTTAGAGCATGGTTTTGCTTACCTCTGTCTTCTTCTAGTGACCACGCAAGGCCTCGGGCTTTTTCGAATTCGTATTTTTGTCGTCCGCCGAGAACTTGCCGGTGACCAAGCCTTTTTTCTAACAATAGCCGGGAAATGACCGATGAACCGTCCGCCTTTTGTGCTACTCGGGTACGTATTATTATTTATAGGCACGTGTTATTAAAGAAGAGAACACTATCGAGCCGGCGTCGATGGGTTCGCTTCCTCCGTTGTGAAAGAAGAAAGAAAGAATAAAAACAAAAGAAAAGATTAAACGCTGAACAAAAGCGAAATGCAAAAGAAAAGATTACGGTGACGAAACAGACACACTGGTCTCCGCCTCCCGACTCCGTACGGGACCTATTTAGGGCCAATCGATAACTCCACTCGCGGTCGTATATTCACCGACGGAAATGAAATCGGCGGTGGAGAGGCGACGCGAGGACCCGAAGGTGACACATATCATGTAAGGACGGAAGGGTGTTGCTCGGCCACCCAAACCAATCCGCTCACAATCAGGGAGGGACGCGTTGAGAAAGTCGAGTGCGGGGATGATAGGGAAATGGTGAAAAAAAAAAAGGAAGAGCGGGTCGTGGATCGATGCAGGTCACTCCCCTTTCAAAACATACGTGCTACTGGCGACGCTGCCATGGGAAACGGGTGACCGGGTCACATAGCGGTCGGCCGACAACATCCCCGTGCGCGTTTGAGGTCGCGAAAGAAAAAAAAAACGTCTTACCAAAGACAGTCTGAAGACACTGTAAGAGGCGTGCTTCTTCCTTGCATGACGGTCACATTGGTCATAGAAAAACTGTCGTCTGCAGACACGTTCAATGCGTACATATGTGTGAAGCAAGCCTGCTTCGAACATGCTGGAGGCGTTGGTCACATAGGACAATTCGTCGTAGGACGATTCGTCGTAGGACAATTCGTCGCTGGGTCAAGTGGTTCAAAATTGAAAAGAGGGTGACAAGTAGCATGAATGTGTAGAAGATAAAGTTTCAAATACCTGTATGTTGTACGCCTACTTTTTGGTTTCGGAGAAATTAGTCGCGTTTGTTTTCTGGATTCCGAGTTGAGCCTTGTTTAGGAAGTTCACGATGCTTTGATGCGTTGAAAAGCGTTAAAAACTCTCTGTTGACCGCATTTTTTTTTTTTTTTTTGTACACGGTCGGAATTTTCTTTTATATCCAAAGACTTTCTGGGGTGGGTGTGAATGCTTAGATTCGGTGGTACTTTTAATCGCTCTTGTTATATATATATTGCTTTTTTTTTTTTTCAGAAAGCTGATAATTAATGTCTCAAGGTTGAAAAGTTAACGTTCTCGAGACGTGTTTGTTATCTACACGCAGTTAGTTCCGAAGGCCGGCTGCTATAAAATTGCTCTGCTAAGCGCGGATCTCTGTAATCGCAGTGGAAGTCATTAGGACGGAAAGAAGCGGAGAGAAGTTTTTTTGCGAAGGATTTTCATGTACTCTTATCCGAAAGGCAGAGCAAAGTGTCTACTGGATATGTCGAAGAAGAGAGACATGCAAAGCTAAAATTACAACTGATTTATCTAAGCTTCAAGTGGTTAAAACCTCGAAAGCCACGCTCCAGGCCCAACTGGGATCGACTGTCTCAGGATTTGTACCCAACTGAAAGCGGGCGCAGGTCAGAAGGCATAGTATTATTTCCAACAACACAGTGGGAAATCTCTACGAATGTAGTCAGCGTCTATAGCGAAAGCAGAGCATTCCAGCCAGCGCTTTTACATAAGACACAAAAATTGCCAGTGAAAAAAGAACCTGGCTCGTGATAATTCATTTGAAAGCAATAACATCAATAAATTACAAAAAAAAGAAAACTTTTAGTCGAAGGAACAGACACAGAAAGGAATCTCAAACTCAGCTAAGTAGTTCATTTCTTGTACCCCTGTCAGACGGGCTAGTTTAGTGTCACTTCAAGCGAGTGCACTTCGCCCTTAGTGTCATTTCTGTAGTGTGCCACACGGCTCCTTCCTGAGGAACACACTTGGCTTGGAGTGAGTTTGACGAACTCACTTCGCTCGATCGAGTGCGTGGCATCAATAGGAGTGTTTCAACAGTAAAACATAACACAGAAACCAAAAGCGTGGCGTAAGCTTTATTTTATAAAGAAAAACAAATTCGTGAAAGAGACGACATGTAGAAGAGTGGCATTGCAAAAAAATAGTGGGGTGCACTTGGAGTTTAGGCTGATCTGAATGAAGATTAGCGCAATGATGAATTGATAAAAGACGACGACAAAGTCCGTCATTCATGGCTATCTTGGTTAGCAAAGAATGACAGAGCCTACTTTTGTTTCAGCGTGTAACTATTCGAGACAACACGATAATTATGATCTGATGGCAGTGTCAGGGCCTCCTCGTAGACTTCCGTAGAACGAAGCGGAACACCAAAGTTGGATATGCTTCGTTCTTTATCTTGGCTTGCGATGATCGATCAGAATCATCCAATTGGCGTAAAAATCGTTCATTAATGTAACGTTGTTCTAGAGCACAGCTCCTAGGCACCCGTTTCTGAGTTGAGCGGCGTCGGCGTAACCGCGCGTTGCATTAATTAAGGGCTGTTTCCCAAAATTATGTCACACGTGACGTCACGAGGGTAAAGTTTTCCCGCTAAAGTTTGCGGTAAAAGTTTTTGCTAAGTTTGGCGGAAAATGTTTCCGTTAAATTTAGAGAAAAAAGTTTACCCGTGTGACGTCACACTTCAAATTTCAGATGACGTGTCATGTGACGTCACACGTCAATTCAGCGGGAACATTTCCCGGCTAAATTTAGCGGGAAATTTAGCAAAATTTTTACGCTTAGTGGGATTGGGAACAGGTGAGGAGGATGGGAGGGTACGGAGGGGGAGCAGCTGGCATACCCTCCCCTTCGTACCCTTCCTCCCTCCTCCTCAAAAGCTGCGCTCCAATTCGGCATTACAGAGAATCGTAAACGCCTAATTCTTTTTAACGTGTCTTTATTAAGGGGTATCGGTACCCACCAGATCGGAGTACGTGGAGAGAAAGCTTGCGCTGCAGAACCCAGTAATCCTGAGCTCAATTCCCAGCCCTGCCCGAAGAACACACTTCCAATGAAGTGAGTTCGGGGAGCACACTACGCTCGCTCCGGTAGACCGAGTGTGTAATCTCGATAGCAGCGTTCAAGGAGTAAAAATAAGAGAAGAAATTAACGCTGCGTACAATTAGTAATATTTTGATAAGAGTAATATTAGATGCGCACTTGTTTTCTGTTGGCAGGAAAGTAGTGCATTGTAGAAAAACAAGCGGCTAATTTAGTTTCCAACCTTGGCCCCTGCGCGACGGCCAGCGATGGCCAGGGGGGCTATGTTGCGCTTTTTGGACTCCCAGGAGACTAGGGAGAGGGAAGTGACGTCAACAACGCAGCAAATGCAGATTGGATGTTGATTTTGTTTTCTTCTGTCAACATCCAATCTGCGTTTCTCTAGTCGTTGACGTCACTTCCCTCTTCCAAGTCTCCTGGGAGTCCAAAAAGCGCAACATAGCACCCCAGGAGGCACCTTCAAGACTCCACCAGGAATCTGAAGGTGGCAGGAGAGACGTGAAAGGCTTGCTTGAAATGGAACTCGCCCAAATGGGGCAAGGTGTCTTCGAACCACCGTTCGTTCCTCTGGAAAGTCCTCCGTTCTCGACTGATCAAGGGTAGGTTGTCGGTCATGAGAGCGGCTATGGTGAAGGCATTGGCCTGCAGCTGCTGATCGATGTCACTTGAAATTCTTGCCTGTGCGTGGGCATCCAGGTCCAACTGCCTCTTATCTGAAAGGCGTTGGGCTCTCACGGAGAAAAGTGCCCCAACCACGCGCTTCCACTGTTCAACATCGCGGATATCGCCCTCGTCATCCACACACTCCATGATGTTTCGTTGTGGCGAGTGGCCGAGTGGGCTCGCGCACACCAGCTCGGAGCACGCGGAGCGAAAGCTCGAGTTGCAGAACCCAGAATCCTGCGTTCAATCCCTACTTCTGCTCACAGCCGTATATTCTGCTCGTTTCGATCTATACTCCGTTTCACCTTATGTTGTACAGCGGACAAGGCTAGAAGCGCGAGCTCACAGCGTTGGGAGCTACTCTTAACGCACGAGAGCTTGTGCCGCCGAGATGTGCCCTAGAGCAAGGAGCTCGCGCTTGTAGCCTTTCCTGCGGTACATCATAAGGTGAAACAGAGTATAGTTGAGCGTCGTACCGGCGTGCGGACGTGTATCACTGGCTTGTAATGGCTGATCGTAATGATCTAATTGAATTTAAATTTAAATTAAAGCTCGTGACTTAGTGCAACAATGTGTGGTAACGTGTTTCTAATAAGACGACGAAGTTATTCATGAAAAAATGCGTATGCACTGTAATATTTTGCGTTCCCATTACTTACCCATCGTTATTGCCATCATTTTGGAGTGACACTAAGTTTTCCCGTGTAGCACCAACACACTTGGAGTGTGTTTCGACGGGTTGAAGTGCACTCGCTTGTAGTGACACTAAACTAGCCCGTCTGACAGGGATATTAGACATCCTTCATGCTTGAGAAATAAAAAAGTGCTCTCAACACTTGAGAAAGTGTTAAAAGCACTTTCAGTTCAATTTGAGTTTAAGACGTTCCCTTTTGTGTCTGTTCCTTCAACTATTTTTTTTTTTAGGTCGTTGTTTAGAGCGCATGTTCAGAACGAGCTCACATTCATAGGGCTGCTAAGACCGGCAATCTTGATGGTGAAGCAAAACACGGTCCGATTCTGTGGTCGAAAGGTTTCAAAACCTCTGTTCCGCAGCGAAGGCTAGAAACGCGAGCTCATAGCGTTGGCAGCTTAAGTCCCGAGAGCTTGTGCCGCCGAAATGTGCCCCAGAGCAAGGAGCTCGCGCTTGTAGCCTTTTCTGCGGTACATCATAAGGTGAAACAGAGTATAGGCATAACACGAAAAGCTTTCGCGATATCATAATTCCAACATGAAAAAATACGGCTCAAATGGCACTTCCGGTCGTGATCGAAGAGAAAGAATGACATGGTGAAGGCAAGCAAAAGTATTGAGGCGACGTCACAAAACACCGTTTCCTCAAAGTTTCCGATAAAATATATTCATAATATATTTGTGAGAAATTACTTAAAGGTGCTTGGGTAAACTCAAAAAACTGCCGTAAATGGCTCGCAAACAAAAAAAAACTAATGTTCTGTTTTTTTGTAATTCAAGTGCGTGGCCCAAAACTGTTAGGTTTATCAGCTCGTCAAAACAGCGTTCCTAAACCGTAACAGCCTCAGCATTACAAACACACTAACGTGAATGACAACGTTACATAGTCAGCCTCATATACACTACAACGAAAGGTACAGTGTAACAGCATCAGCATTACAAACACGACGTGATTTACAGAGCAACGCACGCTAAAGAGTTATCAGAGAGTATTGCGAAAGGCCCAAGTGCGCGTGTCCGGCGGAGTTTCCGCACTTCAAGGTCAAAACTCAAGAGCAACGTTTCAAGGTCACGTATCAATCTCGCAAGATCAGGTTAGTTATACGGCAACATATATCACGGTTATATACGGAATAAATTTGAAACATGCGTCCCAAGCATACATGTGTACGAAGAAAGCATGCCTTGTTCGAGGCGGGGTTTAAGCCGCACGTCCGGAGGCTTCCTGGCCTTTGACGACGACCGTATTCCCCGAAGTGAAGAACCCAGGGGTCCAGTGGAGGTGGGAGAATTGGTAACGTAACGAACGGTTTAATTACATGGTAGCGATACAGTCGTCAAATCCAAGAGAACAACTGGAGCCGCCTCACGCCCCGCCTTATATAGGGTCCGTTTTCTCCCTCACCCTCCGCCAGGGCAGCAGGTGCGACCGCCAAGTGCGTTGCAGCAAGGTCCGCCGCGTCGTAGCCAGAAGTGCGTCGTAGCCATGGTTCTCCGCAGTTAGGCCAGGCCTCTCTCCCCTTCCGGAGCGCACGAACCCACACGCACACACACACACGTCCCGTTGACGTCACGGACGCGTTGAGACTCGTTTTGGACAGGCTTCGACAGGTGGGCGACCGTCCTGAACAGATCGTGACTCGTTTCCGGACTCGTTTCCGCAGCGTTGAAACTCGGAAGAAGGTCGCCGAAGGTTCCATCCTTAAAGGGGCCCACCAACAATTTTTGACTGGTTTGAAATTCGCGCTGAAACGGAACTCCATGAAAGCAGGAACACCGAGGAAAAAAAATATTACAGAAATTCGCAATATTTTGTGAGTTATTAGCAAATTAAATATTGCAGAAAACAACTTTAAATAAGCAAAACATTGCGCTTCATGACGTAAAATGAAACAGTTTAGCGATTGGAGCAAAGCGGTTGGCCAATTGGACGCGAGTTTGGTTGATAGCCCGTCGGCCCGGTCGGCCATTAGGCCTCGCTGCAGCCATCGTAGCTTTGGAATCGGGTTGCCATCATCGATGAATTTACCGGGCTTATCGGATTTTGAGCGCCGAATTCTTAAAAAGGAGTGCGGAGCTGGGCGTCGCGCCGTACGAGGGCACACCACGCAAGCGCCGCGACGAGTCCGCTTCGACAGCCGCGGAAGCCGTCTCCCGCAACTCCGCCACCGGAGCCACCTCGGCGAGTAGGAGGTACTCCGCCGCTGGGAGGCGCGCATGAGCGACGAGGCGTTGTTTTCGCCCTTTCTGAACTTTAATTTGCAACTTTATTAGCTCTATAAAAACGACTTTTTAGAGAAATAATGACGGTTAACGTGTGATATACTTTATTCCGCTTCAAAATTTCTGGGACGGCTCTCGCCAATCACGAAACCCAGTGAATGTGACGTATAGTGAAAGGGAGCGCCGTTATGCGCGCGAATTCGGCACCTCGCGGCGCCACCGTCGGAGGAGGTGTTTCCGAGTTGTCAAATTAAAATATGATGCGCTAATATTTTTAAACTCTTTCGTTGTCCACTGGGTTTCCGGGACCACTAGCGTGGAGAAACCGCAAAAAAAAGTAGACGCTCAAATACTGTTGAAGGGCCCCTTTAACAGCCCCTCCGGGGCCAGGGAAACCTCGAATGGCCGGTGGTACAATCGCTGGCCTGAAGAGGTGGGCTTGGAGTTGGCCTTGAAAAGACGCTGCAAGCACCAAACAAACTCCCAAACCTCTCACAACGGAGGCATCAGCGGAAACGTCCCCCACAACACCACGCCACACCGCAGTCAAACGCTCGGAATTCGCCAAAGACCCGCCAGACTGGATTACGGATTACCAAAATTTGGTACAATTCCGGGTATCGAGACCCCCTGTCGTCAAAAAAAAAAAAAACTCATTTTTCCAACGAGGTCACTATGAACAAAATACAAAAGACAAAAACTCTTCGCAATTTGTGAGGTCCTTTTGGGGTTTCAACGAAGTGCCCCCACTTAGATCCTCATTCCCGTGGATGACGAAGACCTCTGAGATCATCCCTACTATTTTTCGTGATGTCAGAAAACTCTGCTCAACCCATCGGCATTGCCGTTAAATTTGCCTTTCCTTTTTCTTACGCTGAAGTCATAGTGATCGATTTTCACGTGATTTCTAGACGTGAAAATGCGGTCCTTATAGCGCCGATAAAACAATCCGCCTTTTTCATGCCCCGTCATATTGGTCCTAGCAATCTCCTGAGCTGTACCGCGAAACCCTGACACATTAGGGTCGCTCTTCTGCTCGACTGTCAAAGACACTCTGTCTACTCGTAGCAGAGGACCAAAGTTACGTGACACCGGAGCTACGAGAGATCTTTCACTGATCCCCTCTTCCTCCGCCTTTTCCGCCGGCGCGTTGGGACGGCGTACGCTTCCTAGTGCTACGAGATCAGGCTGTTCTACAACCTGGTCCCTCTCATCCCGGTTTTCTGCCTCCAACTCTGGGAGTGCTTGCTCCCCGTCAGCTGCCTCTGGCTCCATGGATCACTCGTCAACAAAGGGGCGACCTGACGCGATTTGGACCTCGTACACGACTGAACTAGCCCTTCTCCCAGTTGTTGACCCCTTTCGCGCAGCAGGAAATCTGACCGGTTTGAAAACAAATAAGGATACTCCAACGGGACTGTTTGCGAGACAGCCGCCTCTGTCACTAGCTCTCCGAACGGGCCAGTTATCCTTACTGTCGCCATAGGCAGACAGACACTGTGCTTTTCGAGCAGCTGCTTGATCCAAACTACCTTTCCAGTAAAATCGGATGTCGTTACATACGACGGATGAACAACGTCCATCGTCGCTGCACTGTCTCGAAGCACCCTGCATGGCTTTCCGTTTACATGGAGCTCGTGAAGATAGGGACGAAGAAGCCTCAGGTCCCCGTCACTACCGTTAACGTACGAGAACACAACCCGCGGTTTCTTACATCTGGCCGCTGTGTGTCCCGGCTCCTGACAGTTGTAGCACAGGAACGGCTTCCTTGCCTCGAACTGCCCTGTTGGGCTTTTCCGCGCCTCGTCTCCGTTCAAGTGTTCTGCTCTTGTCTGGGACCTTTTGTCCTGCTTCGGGCTTCTCGGGCCCGTTTTCTCGCGAGTCATTTCCCTGTCGGAAGGTCTTGCGCTGATCGCTTCGGCCGGATTCGCTTTCCTCTCCGCTCAGCTTTCTACAGGTTGCGTACTCTTCGGCTAGCTCAGCGGCCCTTTCGACAGAGTCGACTCCCACCCTGTCCTGCACCCAGAGCTTGACTGACTGCGGAATGCTACGAAAGAACTGTTCGAGGCACACACACTCGACTACCTTGTCTCGGCTTTCGTACACTTCCTCGCTCTTCAACCATTCTATCAGGTTGGTTTTAAGCCCGTACGCGAATTCCGAGTAGCCCTCGCTGCTCTTTTTGGATGCGTTTCTAAACCTTTGACGGAACGCCTCGGCAGAAAGGCGGTACCGCTTCAAAAGGCTGGACTTCACCTTGTCGTAGTCGTCCGCGTCTCCAGCACTAAGGCGCGCGACAACCTCTGCAGCCTCACAGGGCAACAGAGTCAAAAGCCGTTGCGGCCACGTTTCTGGGGCGAAGCTCAACTTCTCACATGGCCTCTCAAAGTTAACTAAGAATAGGCCCACGTCTTCCCCAACTTTAAACGGCTGCATGAGCTTCTTCATTTGATACGACTCGGTCTCACTTGCTCGTACCGGAGCCCCAACTCTACTGTTCTGCGAGTTTAATCGCTGTTGTTCAATTTCGAGCTCTAGCCTTTTCAGCGCTCGCTCCTCTGTCGCTGCAGCCCGCTCCTGTTCTCGTTCCTCTCTAGCTGCAGCTTGCGCTCGTTCCTCTCTCGCCGCAGCCTGCTCCTTCTCTCGTTCCTCTCTTGCTGCAGCTTCACTCTTAGCGTTCTGAAGCAGTTCCCACGCAATTTTAATTTCCTCTGCTTCCGCGCTCTCTGAAATCGCTTTACTGATCTCAGAATTCTTCATCTTTTGCTCCACCTCCACACCCAATTCTTCACATAAACAGAATAAATCTGTTCTCAGTAACCTCATTAGATCCATGATCGCTGCTCTTCAGCTTTCGCTTTGTTCTAAAACTTGTCGCGAGGTTGTACCAAAACCCTAGCGCACGAGTCAAACACTAAGGATTCCCAGCAGTTCAAAATTAATTACCCATAATCTGAAGCCTGGCGAATCTCAAAGCAAAGTCCAAACGCTCACCCACAGATGTAGCACGATGTCGCATGGTCCGATCCCAACCGCTGCCAACCAGTTGTTCGAGGCGGGGTTTAAGCCGCAAGTCCGGAGGCTTCCTGGCCTTTGACGACGACCATTCCCCGAAGTGAAGAACCCAGGGGTCCAGTGGAGGTGGGGGAATTGGTAACGTAACGAACGGTTTAATTACATGGTAGCGATACAGTCGTCAAATCCAAGAGAACAACTGGAGCCGCCTCACGCCCCGCCTTATATAGGGTCCGTTTTCTCCCTCACTCTCCGCCAGGGCAGCAGGTGCGACCGCCAAGTGCGTTGCAGCAAGGTCCGCCGCGTCGTAGCCAGAAGTGAGTCGTAGCCATGGTTCTCCGCAGTTAGGCCAGGCCTCTCTCCCCTTCCGGAGCGCACGAACCCACACGCACACACACACACGTCCCGTTGACGTCACGGACGCGTTGAGACTCGTTTTGGACAGGCTTCGACAGATGGGCGACCGTCCTGAACAGATCGTGACTCGTTTCCGGACTCGTTTCCGCAGCGTTGAAACTCGGAAGAAGGTCGCCGAAGGTTCCATTCTTAACAGCCTGCTGTTACAACCTCTGTCAGCACCGAAATCCCAATGTGTGGATCCATACATCGAAGCCAAACTTCCGCATGCATAAAAGGTCCATAAACCACAGCCCCCTTTGTACTCCCAAAGCCTGGCAGTTCGACGACGGAGCCATAGAGTGCCCGATCGCAGATTTGGAGCGCGACGATCTGCTAGCACAGAGCATTAAAGAGCCATTTCTCGGGGAACCTGGACGTCAGCGCACAGCTTTTGCAGCGGCGAGGACCCGAAACACACTCGTTCGCTTGGGAGAAGTGTGTTTCGACGTCTCGCCGCAGCGGGGCGCCAGTCACGTGGCTCTCCTCTCATCCGTTGTCTGCCGCTACACCTTTTCCATTTCGGCGGCCGCTTCTCGTGGCGATCTGCCAGGCTTTGTCAGTATAGAGGTGGCAATGACTCAACAAATCTGGGACGCCAAAAGCTTCGACTTCGATGGACACGATATCGGAGCGCGTGGAGACGTTAGGAGACCATGGGTAGACGCGAAGCCCTTGTAGGCTACTCGGTTCGAACGCTTTCGAACGCGAACGCCGAACACCAGCGTTTGCCGTTCGAACGCATTCGAAGATTGAGTAAAGACAAAGGCGTCTACCCCCGAATCATTCCAACCAAGTTCGTTGTTCTGGCGTTTCTGAGCGCTGCCATCTCCCCCTCTCCCTCAATTTCCACCCGCATTATTTACACAAAGTTAGGCTGGGTTAAAAAAAAAGGAGACGCCGACGAACGCGTCACTTCCGGCTCCTACCAGCTGTGACCTCGACATCCATTCAACCAGGTATGTCCGAGCGTCCCTCCTCCCGACACCCGTGTGTCAGGCTGCAACCACCATTGATCTGTCTCCTCTCCCTCCTTTCTATTATTAGTGTTATTGCGTCGGCACGCCGCCGCTATAAAGGCCCGGGTGCGGGCCACGGCGACGTTGCATGGGCTCTGCATGTTTCCGCGTGCCGGCGGCGTGTGTCCAGGCCTTTCAGGATTCCCAGCATTGGTAAGTGCCGATACGTCTAGGTTCAGGCAGAGCCGTTTATTGAGAGAGTTTGGCCATACATTGGTTTGAATAGGCGAGCATCTCGGGCCAACCACAGGCCGCGAAACAGCCCCTAGCGGTGGTCGCGTGCTCTAAATTTTGAGCCAGTGACAAAAGCGCCCGGTGCGCTTCCACTATTGGCCCTCTCCTCCCCCCCCCCCCCCTTTTTATTCTCTTCCAACATAACAACGCGATCTCTCTCTCTGCTCTAAATTTGTGCCACGACTATACTTGGTTTCACCTTATGTGCGAGCGAAGGCAAAACTGGAAGCGCGAGCACGGAAGCTCCGTGCGTTCAGGCTTTGCTCGAGCGCGCGAGCTGGGGAGAAATGCAAAAAGCGCTGGTCTCGCGCTTCTAGCTTTGGCTTCGCTCGCAGGTAAAGTGAAACGAAGTATAATTTGAGCCGTGCCGAGCGGAACTCCGCGTCTCAAGACGCTCGCGCACCCCACCCTTTGCACTGCTTTCTTTCAGCCAGTCTCAGGACGCTGTTCTAGCAGTGCAGACAAAGGCATGGGCACGAGCGCGTGGCTTTGGAAAGTGCCTCCTATGCACGAGGTCTCGTACAAACAATAGCGTTTCGCTGAGCTAGGCTCACGCGCCTGTGCCTTTGTCTTCACTGTCGACATTTGTGAGATGGAGTACAGGTCTCCTGATTGGTCGACGCTGTGGCACAAATTTAGTTTACGCTCTAAGCGTGGGGGGAATATTCGGCGCTGGCGGCGGCCTTTGCTCCGCCTATTGTCCAAACTCTCCTAATATACGCTCTGGGTTCAGGTAAATGTACAAAGTAATTTTAGTATTTCTTTTTTTTTTTTTTTTTTTGGTGAACGAGTGTTATTGTTGGTGTTGGTGGTGTTGTTCTGTTGTTGTTTTATTAAGAGAAAGTTTTCAAGCTTTTTTTTTCCTTGATTTGTTTGCAAAACAAACAAATATATGTATACTAAAAAGAAAATCTGAGACGAAGAAAATCCGAAAAGAGAAGGAACACAACGAAGTCTCAAACATTTGACACTTTTCTGTGTTTGTCCACTTGTTTTATTTTCCCTTGTCCCGGGATTTTCATTAAATTGTGTTTTTTAGTATGATTGCGCATTAGCTCGCTTGCTCATTGAGTCTCATTTCACGAGCATGTGGTTCATATAAAGAAAAACAGGAGAAACGAAATCTGTTCACCTTTGCCTTCTTTACGCAAATATCACAAATATACATCGCCGCTGTTACGCCGCAGGTGACAAATTGCCGTGGAATCTTTACCGCGGTTACAAATCCGAGCCAGTCCTTGTTTCTATGCGGAGCTCAAATTCGTCTGCTTCTTCTGCAGGGGCTGTGGTGATGTAAGAACGCCGAGCTCCGATTGGTTCTGAATGAAGGATAGTGGGTAGACCTCGAAGCAAGCTGCCTTGCGGTCTACCCACTGTCCTTCAACCAGAGCCAATCAGAGCTCGGCGTTTTGACGTCACCATAACCCCTGCAAAAGAAGCAGACGAACTTGCTCTCCGCGTAGCCTTGGCACGTGAAGCTCTACCACAAATCGATTGCGTCTCCAAGGAAGGTTTCAAATGCGTACTCGCCGCCACCGGTGTCAGGGTCATTTTTCTACCACGCGACAACGTTGGAGGACTCGTCACCACCGGTATCTTGACCAGCCCTTTGTCTTTTGTTTCTGATAGTGTAAAGTGTCACTCGGACACAAATACTTGCGTCAAACGCTTTTTAAAAGCTGCACTCACACTGCTCGTACGTCCTACCCAAAATACAGCGTGTTGGCTGCAGACATGGTGACAGAATCATCTGCGTACACGCCGCAAAAGCATGTTCGAACATGTCTGCAACCGGCATTTCTATAACACGTGACAGGGACCATCAAACATGAAAGAAACACACCTCAGACAGTGTTTGCAGACTGTCTTTTTGTATGATGCATTTGTCGTGTCACCGCGGCTTAAATATTCCAGGGCATCTACTTTCCCGCAAAGCACTCGGGAGAGTCAATCGCTGCAATCTACGGAAAGGACTCGGACAAGGCTGAAAATATTTTTAGACCTAATATATATATATATATATATGGCAAATTGCTAGGCAATTGTGTTGCGTACGTGCAACGTTCTAGCTTTACAAATGTTTATTAAGCGTCGTTTAGCAGCACGTCTAGCCCGTTCAGCCAGGCGCCCACGATTACGGCGCTCTTCACCGGATGGTTTAACGTGTGACGTGTGCATCCTTGAAATGATAAACCCGGTGATCTTCCAGAACCTTCTAACCAACTTCTCCTAGATAAGAGAGCCTAAGTGCTGAATTTTCCTGCGTCACTAAAGAAGGCCACCGTAGGTTAGCGATTGGAGACGACACCGGCGTCATCGTTCGGCTGGAAGTCGTGTCCAATCAGTGAAGGCGCGAATCAGCGTCGAGCAATCGAGCACCTCGCTCCTCCTCTCCCACCCGCCAACCAATCAGTGTCGAGTCTCGTGGCCACGTTTTTGTCCAGGCTTCACGAAATATTGAACTCCGAGCCAAAGAACGATTCACGTTAAAAGCGGTCTGCTCTGTGGCGCCGAGCCCGACGTATATTGCAGCTATTGCTTCTCCCAAGTAACTTGCAGCAAAGAATAGACGCACTGGACTTCTTCGAGTGTACAAGAATTTCCTGTTCATTCTTTTTAACGTTAGTGTACCACGCCTGCTATGGCGTTCAGTGGAGAGCCCCAGTATCGGTAAATAAATAAATAATTAAACTTTTAGATTTGTCAGTAAACGTATGTAACGCAGATTGTTCTCTAATGCTAAAACAAGATTAGAATAAGGTACATGTGTAGGGAAGTAAGGCGCAGACTTACACTGCTCATACACCATACAGAAGAAACGATGCTCGCTCCGGAGACAACAAAAGTAGCAAACCTCATGAGCACGTTAGCTCCATACATTTTTTATGCCTCGAAACATGCCCGCAAGCAGATAAAAGAAAAACCAAAAAGATTCCTCAAGAAAAAAAAAAACGAGCTTCAGATGAATTTTAGAGTATATTTATCCCGTAAATCTAAAAATCACGTTTATTTTTTTTTTTTCTGAAGATGTAATTAAACGCGACAAAACACGAAAATCTTCCGACCAGTCGTGACGTCATACAAGGGCCTTTGGGCCGTAAAGCGCGTGTCGCTCGTGTGGCCAGCGCTTGCAATTGCAAACGCCAGGTATATTCCCTCGCACTGACACCAGTCGTGACGTATTTTTTTCACCTTTTTTTTTTTTTTAGATAGCGAGAGCGCCCGTGCATAGCTTCGATCGGCGCTGAAGGTGCGCGAGAGTGGAGATTCCGAAAGCTCTTTATATGACGTCACGCTCCCCAAAGGAGGGGCTCAACGGTACTTTAAAAAAAATAATAATAATTTCTGCAGCCTCCGTGCACCAAATTGAAAAATAATCACGATATTCGTAATCCTGGAGGCCAAACGAGGACAATTTAAGCGGTTTTATTTTTTTTTTTCGTTTTTCCTCAAATACAGAATCGCTTTAGTTTCCCTTTAAAGGGATACTTCAACGAAATTTGAAATATTCCCGTCGTGTTTAAAAATAGGTTGAATATGATCCACAATATCCGTAAATGACAATCGCATGTTTGTATTTTGAGCCTGGTGGCTGTATTTTTCGTTATAAACGGCAAACTCTGGCAAGCGCTCGGAAAAGGCCCAGCGGAGTGTGACGTAGGTCGTCTCAGGCAACGATTGGTCTCGGGACGAGCAAAGCTACGGCAAGGCTGATGTCGAGAGGATGGCCTCGTCGTTCCAGCCACCGAAGCGGCTGCTTTTGTACGAATTTTGAGTGACGAGTTAATCTTCTATAATCTTGTAGGGGGACAATAGCGACTTCTGCGACACACAAAAGGCATTCTCGGGAAGAGGGGAGTTCCTCCGTCCTCTCTTCTCTCGTCGTGGCCGGAGGCGAGACAACCTCCGTCACTAGCTGTCAAGGTTCCTAGATGGGCATTTCAAACGAGGCTTTAGCGACATCCGCCAGGTGCTCTTTGCTAATCGTTTAATTCGTTTTAAATTTCTTTTTCGAGACTTTTTTAACAAGATATTGGTGTGTTCGATGTGATACTGCTCCTTTGTACACATATAGACGAAAAAATGAGCGCCGAAATTTCGTTGTAGTATCCCTTTAAAGGCTGGTTCACACAGATCAGTTTTCTTACCTTACGTTATGAAAAGTCACCGGGAAATCTGTGCTTCGTATTAAGCGTGGCTACCAATTCAAGGAGATAGCCTGGCACGCGACGTAGAGACAAGAATGTTTCGGTGACGACGAGCTAGGACGGTGAGTTACCGTGGCAACCAAGGACACAAGGCTCGTCCTAACGTAACGTAAGGAGTTGAGCTCGGTTCAACTTTTCACACAGCAACGTTTTCTTACGTGTCGTCTAAGTCACCGAAACATTCGCGTCTCGAATGTCGCGTGCCAGGCTATCTCCTTGAATTGGTAGCCACGCTAAATTCGAAGCACAGATTGTCCGGTGACTTTACGTAACGTAACGTAAGAAAACTGGTCTTTGTGAACGAGCCTTAAGGCTGGTTCACACAATCCCGTTTAATAGACCTATTGCTATTAGCGACGTGCGCGACCAAAAGCGTCACTGTGGTCGGCCTTCCACGATTGGCCAAACGCTGACTATGACGTCAGAAAAGGATTTATCATCGACGGAAATAAGAGGAATGAAAGAACTAATTTTGACGGTGTTGGCAGTGATCCTTTGAGAGCGCAACGATCTCAAGCTTCCACCATGCTATTTACAAACACCATCGAACTTGTTGTTTGCAAGGTAATGACGCGTCACAAGGGGGAACCATAGGAGGGCGCCACCAAAACATCTCGCCGCTAATAGGGAGTATTCACTGGCGGCCATAGCTGTGTCACTGTAGCTGTGTGCGCGAATTCTGAGAGCGTGCTGGTGGCGAGCTTCCACAGTTCTTTTGCAACGTGCATTCCGCACCATCAAGAGTGTCGGTCTTAGCAGCCTATTGATGTGAGCTCGTTCTGAACATGCGCTCTAAACAGCACCCATAAATATGGCGTCCAGTGAATACTTCCTATATATTACCCAAGCATCAAGGAGAATGCAGGGATTGGTGTTCCACGCGCCGCACGTGCTGGCCTCAGCAGTAGTAACTTTTCTAAAGCAAATACCTAGAACAAATGGCATCTTGCACGCGCGTTCGTCAACGCTTTATTTTGGTTATTTACTTCGAATTTTTTTGTACGGGGAAGGCGTGCGCGTGCGGCGATGGCTCGATCTCACCAAAAGCCTCAACGTGCGAAGCTTCCACAGACAGTCGCTTGCGAGTATTCTCAATGTGAGACTTCAGAAGCTTTCGCTTGCCATAGGGAGCTTGCTTTCGACTACAGCACTGCACGGGCCCGGGAAGCGCGGAGCGCGCTGCTGTGGGGAGAGGTTGACTTGCAAGATGACGTGTTACGTGATCACGTAAGATGACGCGTCGCTTGATCACGTAAGATGACGTGATTTCGTGTAACGTGATCAAGTAAGATGACGTAATTTCGTGTAACGTGATCACGTAAGATGACGTCAGTTCGCATGAAGTGATCACGTAAGATGACGTTTTCGTGTCACGTTATCACGTACGATTACATGATTTCGTGCTACGTGACACGAAGGGGGTGAGGAAGAACTAACGCTCACGCATTTCCATCGGATAAATGCCATTAATCGCTCCACTCCAATTTTTTTTCGTTTTTGGTGTGTTTTTGATTTTGCTTACGTGGTTGGGAGCGATTGAAGGCTGGTTCACACATTTTCGTTTGACTGCGACTGCAACCACTTGCGCCGGCTTACAACCAGAGGTTGCTATGGCTACAGTTGCGTCGAGCATAGACATGCCTGAGTTCGAAAGGCATGCGTCATACTCGAGCGGAACCAAACGCAACTGTGTGAACCAGCCTATAGAGTCCGTTTTGCATTTTATTGTGGTGCAGCGCTACACGCTGATTCAAGATTTCGGGTCGGTGTGGTTCTTGGAAGACAACGCCAACAACATTAGTGTCGTCCGGAAGCATTGACCTTAGAATCGCGCCTCTTCGCTTGGGGAACTGAGATGCGTTGATTGTTATTATTTTTTTTTTTTTTTTGCCTACTACAGACCATTCAAAAACTCGCCCTCTGGGTGCCACCAACTTCGTCTACTGGGCTGTGAAGCGTGCACAATAGCTCTCTAGGCCAAAAGATTGTACACTGCGTATGCGTTCACAGCTCAATGACTTAGGCATTTTTCGTCGGGATAGATGCTCCCACGAGAAGAGATATGTGAATAGAATCGTAAACTTGAAATGTTTTTGTCCAATCGCATTTTTCGTCCTCGGTTATCAACGCGTTTTAGCGTCATCACGAGACGTTCAACCATAATACACTGGTGTTTAAAAAATGAGCACCGAAAAACATGCACCGATTTTTCCTCAAAAATAAACACCGGAAAAAGCATACCCTAATCATTACCCATTTCACCTTTTTGGCCAATATGTGAATTTCCAGAAGAACAGCGAGTTATCACCCTCCCCTAGGAATACCCTGACTACAGAGCAGGCGACCCGTTTTTCACCGCGTCAGATTGCGGTGACCACGAACCGTACGGAGGTCACAGGACGTCCGTGAAAAATACAAAGGAGGCAAAAAACGATCTACTCTGTGCACGTTTCATCCCCGATTTCCACGACCCCAAGGCCGAAGGACGTTTGTGTGAAAGATAACGATAAAATAAAACGTTGCGTAAAAAAACAAAAAAAAAGAAAAAAAAAAGAAGAAAACGTTTTAAAAGACAAAAAAAAAGTACAAACAAGCACAACGCATTGACGGATCGCGAGGTTGTGAAACACCTCGCGGTCCGCTTGCCATAAAACGGTTGTCTTCGACTCATAGCTCCAAGGTGAATTTGCCACGTGCGAAAACACGGAGACCTACCCACCGAGAACCAGGAACGCGAGACACGCACACTGACGCCTCGGCGTGCAGAATGAAACAGGATACGGGCGCGGAAGAATACCTTGCACAGTGCCACCGATCCGGCCGGTCGCCGAACGGACGATTTCGCATTTCGTGGACAGCGAGCGCCACCTCACGGGAGAGAGAGGTACCTTAAAAACAATGAAAACAAGCACCGACACCTTGGTTCTTTATATTCGCTGTAGTTACGGAACAGATCGACTTACATGAATAATTTTGATATTATTCGATTCCGTAATAAATTTAGAAGACATTAAGCGAAATACTTTTTCTGTTTTCATTTAGATAATTTTGTAAATTCGCTCCGAACGCAAGAGTGCCGAATTAGCCGATTTTGACCATTTTCATGATTTTTTTAAGAATATAATTAAATTTATAATAAAACATTTGTTCCGCTTAATGTCTCGATAATGCCTCAATGTCTTTAAAGCCGAAATTTTTAAGAAGATCTGCGCAGCCGTTATTATGTGAGAATTTTTCTAAGTTGGCGAAAAACCTCATGTATTCTCTATGGGGCTCTGAGGTGCGCCCCCTCTTAATGCTTGGGTAACATAGCAAATGATCTATTCGCAACTTTCAGCGATGGTGGTACCGCGGTGTGAGAATCGAGCTCCCTAGCTCCTGGATGATTGGCCTCATAATAAGCGGGCTTGCCTACACCTTCCTGGCATGAAAAAATAATGTAGGGCTCTACTACTGCTCGTATACAGCAAAACTAGAATTACTTACCCGTCGCAGACCCAGCCTCGTACCGCTGTTCTACGACGATCATCCAGATGACAGCCATTTTGATAGGCACCGGTGCGCCCCCTATAGGTCGTGAAAGTTGCGAATTACGTCGCTCGACGTTACGAAAGCTTACGTCTGCTTACGCCACAAGTCACCGGAACATCGGTGTTTTACATTGAGCGCTGCTACCAGTTTAAGGAGATAACCGGACGCGCAACATTCGAGACACGAATCTTTCGGTGACCTATAAAGTACGCGTAAGAAAATGGTGCTGTGTGGTGAACCAGCTTTTATTGTCTGACAATGTGACCGCCATGCAAGACACACCTCAGATAGTGTCTCTACACTCTCTTTCGTATGATGCATTAGCAATGCGAACGCGGCTTTGAAAGTATCAAAAGTAGCAAGGTCGAAGGGGCTGTTGCTCGATTCACTCGATTCAACGGCGGCACTACAGTGTTGCGGCACGATTGAAAGGCACGAGCCCATAGTCAATACCACCTAGAACACAAGGCCTGCGCGTTTCCTCCTCTAAACGTCATCACTAGTAGCAGAGACTAGTAGATCCCCTCAGCGCCCCCTAGCTAGCCCGGATGAGCACCATCGTCTGCTACATCGTCTGCGACGTCGTCTGCTCCATCGCCTGCTTCAGTGGTTTGCGTAGCAGATAATGAAACAGATGCTCACGCCGAGTGTATGTTGCTATAGCGTACGATGAAGTTAGACGTTCACGTAGAGCGTCAAATGCATGAGTGAAATTGCTTTACCGCTTTGCGAAGGGCTGCAAAGCCCTTCGCTCGACGCTCGACGCTAGCACTGGACGCCGTTTTCGAGGGTGCTGTTTATACTCCGGGTCGCTGCTTTGAAGCGTTCTTCCGCAGAACGAGCGCGCGCTCTAGAAATGCCCGTCTCAAAGCCAGAAGCGCGTGCTAGCTCGCGCTCCTGGCCGAGGGAGTGTTCGCGTGCACGTTGCAAATGAACTGGAAGCTCGCTATCAGCTCGCGCTCAGCAGTCACGCACACAGCTGTGGCCGCAAGTGAATGCGACGTAGTTGGGACGCGGCCCTTACTCTCGTCAAGCTTCAGCCTGTTTGCCGCTTGGGGCGGGTCAGGGATCTACTAACGAAACGTCATGCGCAGGCCTTGTATTCTAGGTGGTATTGCCATAGTCCGATATAAAAATTAAAGAGCGCAAAGGTTAGACAAAGGACAAGGGACAGAACATGTAGACAAAGACATAGCCCGTGCTGCAGTGCGTCGTCGGCCTCGTTGCCACCGCTGCTCATCTCTCTCGTCTTCGTCTTCATTGTGACATTACTCCCACTGTTGTTCGAGAGGTCGGTCCAACTGTTCCATGCTAGCGAGGTCTGAAATGCCAGCGAATCTTCCAAAGTGGTAAGGCATCCTTCGGGCGACGTATAGCTTAAAAACGAGGTACTTGCTAGCCTTCGAAAAAACGCGATAAGGTTCGGTGTTGCGACAAAAACGTTTCGTGCAGTTGTCTTTCGTACCGAGCGTATAGGTTCCAAACCACACAGCCAACCAGCGAATACATGGCTTGCACTGACGTCACAACAGTGGCCATCGTGGTGGTATTGCTGCCGAGCGCGCACCTTCGACAGCATAAGACCGCCACTCAATGGACCTCTTGGCGAATATGTGCTGCCACCTAGACACGCGAATCGGTTCGAGACTAGGTGACTGGAAAACAACGCGCGCCCAAGGCCTCTCCCACCCGTTCCACACCCAAAACGTCAGCTACATACTGTTCACCCATTGAGGCGATGTGACCTAGATACGGCTCCCCCAAGCTCACCTTTGTCCCCATCGTGCGTAATCTTCCGCCCCGAGGTCGACACAACGAAACCGCTCAAAGGCAAGAAATGCAAGATGGCGGATTGTTTGGAACTAGATACTCTCGAACCCAGGCGCATGAAATACTCCGCGCATGCGCACCGCGTATTTCTACAAAAGGTCCATTACCCAAATGTTGATTTACAGCAAGGCTACTTAAAGCTGAATTGGTCACTAGCTGCAGCTGCTGGAATGTCTTTAACGGGCTGGATTGTGATCGGGGAGTCAAGCTTCACCACGTAGCGCCTTCAAAAAGAACTATGGCACTGAGTTCCAGTGCCATATCACCTTTTGTGACGAATCGCCCTTCGACCGGCGGAGGTGATACCAATAATGAAAGCTTATTCCTGCAATGTCGCTGTTCAAAGAGCGCAGCGATTCGTTTCGTTCGGGTCCCGCCCCTGTCTTTCTCTCCTTCAAAAGCAGCAAGACGGGCGGATCGCCAGCGTGTAAATGCAAAACAGACTGCAACAACAAAAAAAAAAAAGCGTTTTGAGATAAAATTAAAACTTAAAAATGCACCAGGGTTTTTTGTTTTTTTTAACGTTATGAATTGGTGTGCGAACCTTATATATTTCTAAATTTCGTTGATTTTGTGGTTTTCGATGGTCCACAGCAGGTTTCTAATTGAAACCGTGCCCTTCAGTTCAATAATTAAAGCAATTGTTGTTTACTAGAGATTCATAGATGATTCGATTATTCCGAATTAAGTTTCCTAAATAGGCCCCAAAGCAAAAACCAAAAACCTTTTTTTTTTTATTTTTGTGCGATGCGTACTTTTTGCAAAATTGAATTGGCTGAAGTTTTGTAAAGCATCCTGTATACATATATGGTTCCGGCAAAAATATATATAATCGTAAGAAATTACTATACTGAGGTATACAAGGTCGCCAAAAGGTTTCCGTCGTGTTATCGAATATTGTTGATTATTGGTTTGTCTAGTCAGGCTAGCTGACTGTTGACACAATATGGCAATAGGTTTTGATCCTTGAAAGACAACGTGATTTTTGATCGCTGACATGTTTCAGAAGCTTGTGGTATATCTTTTGTAAGACTCTGTAAAACACATCTCCATTTAAGAAAAAAAAGATTTGCAGTGTTTGACGATGAATGTAAACATAACAAAAGTTTCCGAGCAAGGTTAATAAAACAGTGTATAACTAATGCCGCGCGCGTGGCGGAGTTCGCAGCGCACGCGGCTGACATCCGGAGGCACAGGATTCGAACCTAGATCTGCAATTTACCAATCGTTGTTCGTCTGAAAATTTCCACTTTATTCTTGGCAATTATCGGGCTATCGGGCGATCTGGCTTGGAACCTCCCTGAATATAGCACTTGTACAAAAGCAGCTGTAGCGCGCTCCTTTGAGGCAATCGCCCTTCCGTCGTACGGCTCCTTTTGTTTTTCTTTTTGCCCTTTTTAGTTAATTATTTTCAGTTTTACATACATCCGCTCTTTTTTTATTTCTGGCATTAAAAGCAGTTCCCACCAACCCCTTTGAGTTTGAACGGACAGTGCATTCGCCGGAGTTAAGTTACCAGGTCACGTGTCGTCGACGCGTCACGTAACACCATCACGTCATATGGTCATGTGACACTGTACGTTACTATAACGTTACTATAAAACACTCAGTTGGGAAACTCACCCTTGAAACCCTGACCGCTCGCGTCCACCCGGACCGAACCAGATACGATTACAGCGCCGCCTTTATGCGGCGAATCAAAACATGAAAGTTGCTTGATATAGCTACTGCGAGATGGTGCTGCGAGATGGCGCGCCACTAGAGTGCCTCAATGTTGTTGGCCGCTGCGCGCAGCGGCCAACAACATTGAGGCACTCTAGCGCGCCACCGGCCCTTGTGTGAGTCGACTGGACCGATACGTGCAGCCGTGCAGTTCACGTGCAGTTTCCGGAATGGCCGCTGCGGAAGAAATGGAGGCGTTGCGATCGCGTCTATGTTCCGCTCTCGAGTACGGATCGGAGCCACATTTTCCAAAGCAGGTTCCTACGGCAGTTCCTCAACTGAGTTGTTCTATAAACGTTCCTTGTTTCCTGTCGTTCTCAGTCACGTGGGCTCCGTATCTGGTACGCGGGACGGAAAAATAATAAAAAAATTCAACCTGGAATATGCAAGAAAATATAGGTGAGGCAAAACAACAATGTGTGACGATCACGGATTTTTTCGTAAACATCTTCCAGCGGTGTGGAGAGATCAAAACGATGTTTTACCGCATACCAGAAGTGACGACATTTAAGGTGGCTGCTCTCTTGTGGAAAAGGTGTATACTCCGCTTCATACTTAAAGGGGCGATGCAACAATTTTTGTACTTTGCACAAATACCACTTAGAACGGATCCCTGACGTTAATGAGCTATGAAACACGCGTTCGTTTTTCACCCCCCGCAATAGAAGTCCCAGAAAAAAATTAAAGAAAAACGAGCAGCGTTCACCCCCTCAACTCGCAGCCAGAACAAGCAGCCACGTGAACTGGAACCGATTATATGCCGCGAATGTTGATCATAGCCACGCGCTGGAGTTGGCAAAGCACAGGACACGCGCTGAGTTCCAGACATTGTTATGGCTCGGCTATTGTCGTCGTTGCAGCGATTGGACACGGGCCCCCTACCCGAATGCTTCTCGAGCTAGTAATTATCACGAGCCCAAATCGAGTGACCACGCAATGCTCGGGTCCAATCTATGAACCGCATTCAAATATCGTCATTGGAGTGTACTGCGATCCCCACGTTACGTCATCAAATTTTGCAAAGGAAAGATTGAATGGAAATGGTCGGTTTTGTCCTTGAAATTACACCGCAACAAAGGAGGTCCAGTGGCGTTGCGTGCGACTATCCTTGAGTCCCACTAGTGCCAGTAAGCTCGTGGCAAGCGATCGCCGCTGTCAAAACTACCGGCGCGAGCGCGTGGCTTCATGCTTCGTTTGCGCGAGAACGCATGCAACTGATAAACGATATTAAGCTCCATGCTCGCGCCAGCAGCTTTGACAGCGTTCTATATTAAGTATGAAACAAAGTATAGACCAATTTCTATATTACCCAAGCATCAAGGAGAATGCAGGGATTGGTGTTCCACGCGCCGCACAGACTGGCGTCAGCAGTAGTAACTGTTCTAAAGCAAATACCTAAAACAAATGGTATCTTCTATGCGCGTTCGTCAACGCTTTATTTTGGTCATTTACTTGGAATCTTTTATACGGGGAAGGCGTGCGCGTGTGGCGGGTGGAACACCATTCCCTGCATTCTCCTTGATGCTTGGGTAATATAGCAATAGGTCTATTGGGGAGGAGATGGAACAGCCACGCCTCTAGCGGTACGCTTCAGCTGTGGGGACAACAAACCAAATTTTCTTGTTTGTTTTGAATCAGAGAAATCGAATATGACGATTTTAAGGCCGCTCCTCGTGCGACCAAAGTGCTGATCAGGGGGAAGCGCTCGTGCCCAGACAGGCGACGTTAAATCTCTTTGTTATGCTGTGTTGGTAAACACCGGGCTGTGCACGGAGAAGAAGCTCGATAAAGCGCCCCTAATAGCTAGATCTCCTGCTAAACAGTAACGTTGGAATAATCTTACATCTCATTGCGACATCAACCGATACTCTATACTTGGGGACAACTTTGTCTGGCATTTCCGAAGAGGTGAAGGCCGCGCGAGCACAAGAAGCTGTGATCGACGCTCGATGCGCACGGGTACCCACAGCTGTAACTTCATTGCCAAGAAAAGTTGTCCCCGAGTGCAGTATCTATACATATATTTGCTCTTGATTTTAAGTTGGCTATATCTCGGAATTTTACGGTATCTCTCTCTCTCTCTCTCTCTCTCTCTCTCTCTCTATATATATATATATATATATATATATATATATATATATATATATACCATAAAATTCCGAGAAATAGCCCACTTAAAATCAAGAGCAAATCGGGTGAAAATATTCAGTGGCCAAACTTTAGGTGTACAATCAAGTGTGAATTAACAAGCGCTAATGACTAAGAAGAGGAGAAAGGGACAGGAAAGAGCGCTTACTGACAACTGTCAGTTTAATAGAGCATGTAAAGCAAGACAAGGTGGAAGTGAAAAAGGAGAAGAGAAAGATA
The DNA here is from genome assembly GCA_013358835.2 of Ixodes persulcatus. Taxonomy (NCBI): domain Eukaryota; kingdom Metazoa; phylum Arthropoda; class Arachnida; order Ixodida; family Ixodidae; genus Ixodes; species Ixodes persulcatus. Next base: position 95,351 of record JABSTQ010010028.1, read on the forward strand.
GAAATAAACTCTCAGCTGCCACTAAGACACTGTCACTAAGACGAGATAAAAATACTAGAGAACTGTACGAGGCGCAGTCATCCTCACCAGTGGTGAAAAATGCATAAGCGCTCCTTCAGTGACCCCAACACAAGAAGAACTTCAGTTCCTGCGCTGTTTTCCTTGAAGACGTTTTAATCGTTTGCTCTATGTTCTTTTCCTTTTTTTTTTCTTTTTTTTATATACAATTTTTTTACGTGACATCTACTCTGTCTTTAGATGAGCGCATGATGCCCGCGCTGCCTGCGTGTTCAGAGCCTACCGGTGAATCAACTGCTCATGACGCCTGGCATGGACTGTAAAGCGCGTCTTCTTCTCCTCGGGGTGCCGACATGGATATGGCGCTCTCAGCATCAATGTCATTACAACTTCATTGTCTTAAAATATTGTCTTAAAACTTTTCATTTCGATTTCTAAAGCTAAATATGTTGTCTTAGTGGCAGCTGAGAGTTTATTTCTATCTTTCTCTTTTCTTTTTTGACTTCCACCTTGTCTTTCTCTACGTGGTCCATTAAATTGACAGTTGTAAGTAAGCGCTCTGCCCTGTCCCATTCTTCTCTTCTTAGTCATTGGCACTTGTTAATTCACAGTTAGATGTTCAACCAACTATACCCCCCCCCTTTCCCCCAATTGATTTTGGTACAATCAAGAAAAGTTGAAAAATTCTATTTTTAGGTCACGCTTTCCTTCCAAGCATGTTATCGTGGCGAAGGGCAACGAAGCAAAGATAATAACTTCCCAGTAATCAACGATCGCTTATATCCCACCATAGATAACTAGCCGCATTTACGCCGAGGCCATCATTGATTCCAACACTACCATTACTAGAAGTGGGCTATTCGGTGTTTTAAAAGATATATAGCAAATCAAGCAAAACGCAGGGGTGGGCCATCTTTCGGGAGTGGGGCATGTTTCGGTATTTTACGGTATGTAAGTGCAATAAACAGATGTGACAACATATAAGATCATGCAAAATCTTGTGTAGGGCCTATAATCAACTTATATTATTTATATAAGTTCTGATACATTTATCGGAAAAATCATAATGAGATGTTTCGTTTTTCAATCGACGCCGAAGAACGAATCACGTTTTAAGAACATGTTAAGCCCCGCGTTCCTTAAAGGGACAATGAAGGCAATTTCGGATATCTTTTTGGCGATTGAACTGGGTTCCAGGCACGTCTCAGGCCACGTTGCCCAAATTTCAGCCGAAACCGGCGCTTGTGTGCCGCTCAAATCAATTAAACAGTCGCGGTAATAATCGTACCGGGATCGACTGGGGCGACGCCCCGAGAGTTGCGGAAGAATCCAGGAGAAGCGGAGCTCACGTGACCGATGCGGGGCCAAGAAGCGCGACGTTACAAAAGACGCGTCAGCGATTGGTCGGAACGAGTGACGTGCCCTCGGTCACGTTTTGGTTCGCAGTTTTTAGGAATACTGTTCTAATTTCAGCTTGAATAACCATGAAAAGTATAAATCGGACCGGAGATGATTACTAAACCGTAAATAAAACAGCGTAGTTGTTATTTTCTTTGCTACGCTGGACGCGAAACGGGCAACGAGCAACTATGGGCAAACAAAATAAATAAAACAAAGAATGCAGCGCGGAGCACGCTAGAGACGTCGATGTCGTGTTTCCTTTGGGGGCACGGTACTGGAAGGATTCTGCAAAGTGGTAGTCATGTCAAATTTGTGCGCCGTAGATGGCTGTTCAAACGGTCGACTGAAGACCAGTAATCGTTCTTGTTCTTAGACGACGAAATGAGTGGACGTCCGACTCCGGTGAAAGCAAAAATGGTGCGGTTTATTTTCTCCTTCTTGGGGAGCGTCCCCCGAAGGAGGAACCGGTTCCCGAGTCGCTGCCGCTTTCCCCTCGGTATTTACCCCGCGTCCCTGTCGGACAGGAACAGGGCCTGTCCTTCGGCAGCGCGCCGCTCTCGTCTCGCCCGTGCGAATGTTGCTCACAGCTCTGCTGCTCGGAGCCAGCGGGCCGATCGTTGCCAGCTGGGCGGTCACCGTCGGCCTCGGGTGATAGCGAAGAACGCCACACACGTGCTCCCGTTCCGCTGGTGTTAGGTCACTGAACGGAAGCCCGAACCGAACTCGCTCGCGAGAGCGGCATCGTTGTCCATGTTGACAGATCCGAAGAAACCATCGCGCCACCACAGTGCTATAAGCCACCGCGGTAACCAGTTTCGATCTCCTAAAAGCTACCGATATCGACTATTCACACTTGACGTCACTCCCTACGTCACCTAAGTTTTAGGAGGCCCAGAAATGAGAATGGAGATAGTTCAGTTTCGGTTTCTTCAGTTCTTTTGTAGGCACAGAAATACGCGTCACAAATGTCTACAAAAAATTGGGCAGCGTGCCAGGCTCCCAAGAAGCTTAAAAACACCGTTTAAAAAAATTAAATAAAATCGCCTTCATTGTCCCTTTAAGCTGTCATCAGTGGCATTCCATGAACGCGACCTTCAACAACGCTCTGGTTTGTTGTTCCATCTCCCCGTCATCTCCTCGAGACAGAGAACGGGTAAAGCTTGAATAAGTGATGGGAATCGATCGCGGGGAAGCGACCCTGAACCGTCGGTGAACACCCACGCGAGCGTACAGACGAAACATACGAAACCAATGTGATCACGGGGCGTATCATTAAGAATGGACACCATCAGTGAACATGATCTCCGGGGAAGGAAACCACCGATCGCATAAGATCACGCGATGGTGCCCCACGCGATGAACCCGAGGCCCAAGTTCGGGGTGCATTGTGATGTCCACGTCCCATGGAAGACCAACTAGGGTCTTCGTGAGGCTCCACGCCGAAAGGTAAAAGTCCCAGGTATACCTGTCCAATCCACTCGTGTAAGCGCGCTGCACAACTCCGTGTGGTCTATGAACTGTTTCTGATTCGTCGACGGATAGAATTGGGATGTCCGTCGCCGTGACTATAAACCCACGGTCACATGTGTTCATGGGACTCTATATTATTGGACATTATTCACAGCGCATTCCCAGAACCACGGTTTGTGACAGGTTAAGAACCAAGTAAATGCTCCACGAAAGCGCAGAGAAAGGCAGCGGTCGCGCGCTAGAGACAGAGCATCTCCTGGCTTCTTAATTAACCTGTCACCGAGTATAGCTCCTAATTATCGCCTGCCAGGGACAATGTTCCGGATTGGGTGGAACGCACCTTGAATGTGCATAACCGTGCATTTCTCCTAATCAAGGTATTTGTTCTTGCCAGAAGCGTATGCCCACCTATCGAACACGAGTATGCCATGGCCGAACGCTGGTGCATGCATATGCGCGTGCATTCTGTGCCCAACACTCTGGTAGGGGACATAAAAAATTCGGCACTACGACCTTATTATCTATATTTTATAGTTAGTGACAGTTTAAGAAACACGGGACGTGGCGGTTTCCAAGCACCTCGTTGTCGACCTACAGCCAATGAAATCGAGGCCAACAGCTAACAAGAAAGAATCGAAAAGCAAGACGCGTGAACATAAGCTATACGCCCGGCGTTTGATACAGTAAAGAGTTTTATGGGAACCGTTTTTGCACATCCCATACGGTACGATGGGCCGTCCGGTACAAACTGCGCATGCGCTAGCACAGAAGACTCGCCTATGTGCAGTTCGTACAGTAGGGCTCATTGTTCCGTATCGGGTGTGCGAAAACGGTCCCCTAAAACGCTCTACTGACTATACAACATTCCTGACTATACGCCGTTGCTATCGCGCAGCTGAGAATGGTGCTGAGTCACTGAGCTGTGGACGCATGCGCGACGTTTGACCTTCCGCCGAAGAGAGCCACTGGACATGCTCAAAACGCGTTCCACAGCACAGTGGGCAAATATGGCGGCGGGCAGAAAGCAATCGATTGGGCATGGTCTATGTAGGATTGCGATGCATGGGTTTCCAACTTATACTCCTAGCCGTCGGGCGCTCGTCGGCGTCTCGACAATAGAGGGTTTTAGTAGATCGTTGAGATGACTCCGATAAGGATACCCGACCGACACACCACCGACGCCTTTATGCGCGCATCGTATCGTCATCGGGTACCATTAGGGAGTTTTCGTAGACCGCGTTTCCCCCTCCGCCAAGCCCTCCGCAACACTGCGCCTGCGCCGATGGCCTTGACTATAGAGTTTCGGGTATCGTAGCGGGTTGCGGAGAGCATTGCGGTACGGCGAAAACGACCTACGAAAACTCCCTGGTATCGAAGGTATCGGAACGATCTATTAAACCTCTGCGATAGGAAGTTTTGGAAGGTCGTGCCGATACGTCCGATACAACGATTCCCGAAAACAGAGTTTTAGTAGATCGTTCCAATACCTCCGATAACGAAACCCGACAACGACACGCGATGCGTGCGCAAAGGTGTCGGCGGAGTATCGGGTACCGTTATTGTAGTCATCGGAACGATCTACGATAACTCCCTAACGACACGATGCATGCGCAAAGGCTTTTGCGCGGTGTATCGGGTATTGTTAATGTAGTCATCGGAACGTTTTTTCTAGAACTACCTAATCTGTCTGGACACGTCGCGTTTCAGGAGATCATCGGCGAAGGCGGCGAACGATTCGGGTAAAGCGACCGTCTCGGCCGCCTCCTCGAAGGAAGCGAGCCCGCCCATGAAAGTTTCCAGCGAGACGAGGTCCACCCAGTGCTCTCCGATGCCGTCGTCGCCGATACAACCACACGAGGATCGGAAATCGGCAACGTCGTCCGCCTCCCACTTCAAGTAAGACAGGCTTCTTGTTGCAAATAGCAGACGAACTTGTACGCCGTATTATGAGTCCCCAAGTGAGAAGGCGGAATTTCTACACTTGGTTTCATCGGAAGTCAGACAGCAGTCGAAGGCCCGTTCATACTCTTGCGATCGAGTAAGACCGAGAGAGACCAGACCGGTTTTTAAGCCTCTTGCGATGTCTTAGGACCAGCTCCGCTGCAGCGCATCCGGTCCTAAGACGTCGCAAGAGGCTTAAAAACAGGTCTGGTCTCTCTCGGTCGTACTCGGTCGCATATATATGAACGGCGCTTTAGTGCGGAGTCATGCGGTTTAGAGAAGCTCGTTTTAGCGAACGCCGTTTTACCGACCCCAGTTTATCGAATTCCTTTATAGAGAAACCCAGTTTAGAGAAAATGGCGATGAGCCTCCTTTTAGCGAATTCGGCCACCGCGAAGCGGCGTGTGCGGACAAAGGCCCGTTCACACTCTTTCAACCGAGTACGACCGAGAGAGACCGAGACTTGTTAAAACCTCTTAAAATTTCTTAGGACGAGAGAACACACTGGCACGCTGGCGCCATCTATGCGGGGACCCTGGAACTGCATTTCACAAGAGCGAAGGTTTTGCGGGATTTCCGAGGTCAAATGTGCGTAATACCTATAAGAAAGGTTCGTTTATAACGTTGACAAAAGTTTTTCGAGCCAAGAAAGAAAGGATAATGCGCGAGAGAAATAGAAAATATGCCGGACCGCCAAGTTTACACTGCTACCCAATAGATGACGCCAGTGTGTCTTCTCGTCGTAAGAAGTTTTAAGGAACCCAGTTTTAAGAGGTCGCAAGAGTGTGAACAAGCCTTAAAGGGGCGATGCAACAATTTTTGTACTTTGCGCAAATACCGCTTAGAACGAATCCCTGACGTTAATGACCTATGAAACACGCGTTCGTTTTTCACCCCACGCAATAGAAGTCCCAGTAAAAAATTAAACAAAAACGAGCAGCGTTCACCCCCTCAACTCGCAGCCAGAACAAGCGGCCACGTGATCTTTAGCCGATTATATGCCGCCAATGTTGATCATAGCCACGCGCTGGGGTTGGCAAAGCACAGGACACGCGCTGAGTTCCAGACATTGTTATGGCTCGGCTATTGTCGTCGTTGCAGCGATTGGACACCGGCCACTACCCGAATGCTTCTCGAGCTATCAATTATCACGAGCCTAAATCGAGTGGTCACGCAATGTTCGGGTCCAATCTATGAGCCGCATTCAAATATCGTCCCTGGAGGATGCTGCTACCACCAGGGTACGTCATCAAAATTTGCGAAGGAGAGATTGAAAGAAAACGCTCGCTTTCTCCTTGAAATTACACCGCAACAAAGAGGTTTCTTGGTCAGTGGCGTTGCGTGCGAGTGTACTTGGGTCCCACTAGTGCCAGTAAGCTCATACAAAGTGAAAAACGCTCAAAACGAATATAGTTGCACCGCCCCTTTAAGTCAGGTGAGTTAACGTTTTTGTAATGAGCCGCCGCAGACTGCCGTCGCGAAGCGGCGGGAGCGCAGCGGGGGGCTTGGGTTAAGACGCGCACTAGTGATACACGCGCGAAGTAGAAAACCCTTTTTTGAATAGCGTCCCCTTTTCGATAAACGGCATTTCTCTAAACTATGCTTCGATAAAACGTACCCGTTCTCTAAAACGTGCTTTGACGAAATGACATTCTATCAACCGTAGCAAACCCGCTTTAGTGTACAACGCTGTCAAAGCTGCTGGCGCGAGCGAGGGGTTTGATCTCGCAGATCGTTTCCACGCGTTCTCGCGCAAACGAAACCATGGATGAAGCCGCACGCTCGCGTTGTATAGGCCTTTCAAAAAAAGAAATTCTTCCTGGACGGTTCTATTTTGCGTATGGCGCGTGATTTGATTGCTTTCCGAAGCGACGAACATACGCGTGCTGGTCTGAGGACTTGTAAATATTGGAATGGAGTGTACTATAAGTATGAAACGGAGTATAAAAGACGCGCATACACACAGAGTCAAAGCGCATTGTCACGGTCATGCCACGGTGCACTTTCTGGATTTTATTGGATTAGCTGATTAGCCGCAAGGAACACACCCAAGAAAGATGCCAAGAGCCGTGATGTTGTGCTTCTGTCTTTTCTTGATTGGGGCCATCGTCTCGTCGTAGGCATTCCCCCTCCGTCCACTCACCCCTCGTCCTCATCCCCCTCCTCCTTATCTTGCCCCTTCCTTCTCATTTTCATACTCCTCCGCCACGTACGCTCTTTTATCTCTGGTTCTTGCTCTCCCGCACTCACTCGCCGCCATAACTGCCCCAAGAGAGCAATCAGCGATCTTTAAAAAAAAAAATTATCTTTGCAGTATTGAAGCCAGGGATGACGCTGCACCATTCGATTCGAAGCAAAATTCGTACACCCCTAATAAAAAAAAATAAAAAAAGTTATAAACGAACACCTTAAAGGGGCGGTGCAACGATTTTATGATTAAAACAGTTCGCATCTTGTCATTTTTAAGTTGTTTATCGTGTCCCGGAGGATAGAAAAAACACCTCTTTCATTAAAAATGTCACGATTCCGCTGCACAATCGCAAAGCAAAAGTCGAGCTTTTTCGCCCACCTGCAGCCCCAAATGGCAGCCGAAGGAACTACGGCGAAAAGATTACGTGACCTCGCTCGGCTCTAAGCTGCAGCATAACGCCCGCTAATGTCAGCAGAGAGAGGGAGAGGAAGCGTCCTCCGAGATAGCACACGGGAACCTACACGGCACTCCGAATGACGTCACTGGGAGTGCGACCAGGTGTGACCCTGAAGACTGGGAGTGAGTTGAGGGGTGCCCGAAATGCCAATATTTATCTCTTTTTTACGCAACAACTAGGACACGCAGGCGAAATCGGTTTACTGTTCTTTACTTCAGAAGTGTCAGAGGGCAACTTCCACAAATCTTTAGGTCTAAACATACAAGGGACGTGTACCCAAATTAACGAGTAACAGTGTCCTGTGCGCTTGCTAGAAGAGCGTCTCAGCTGAGACTGGGTGAAATAATTAGCACCGCTAAGGCTGGGGCCGCGTGAGCGTCTTGAGACGCAGTTTGAGTCCCGCTCAGCTCGTGCGCTGATTTTGGCTGTGTGTTTTTTTGTTTTTGTTTTTTTCAGTCTCAGCCGAGACGCTGTTTCTAGCAAGCCGGCCCTACACTCTTAAAAGTAGGGGGTGAATACCCCAAAACTACATTTGGACGTTCAGTTTAGTGACGTCGAGCTGGCGATGCCAACTTTTACGAGTGGCTTGATAGCTGTTGGATATAAGTTATAACGTACTAAACAGCTAATGTGCGTATCAAAGACAAAGCAGGGCCAAAAAAAACCTTGATTGTCTTACTGTAGCCTTTAATGCGTACATTAGCAATCTTAATAAGTTGTATCGGTCGGCTATCAAGCCGCTCTTGAAAGTTGGTATGGTCGGTTCGACGTCCGTGGACTGAACGTCGAATTGTTGTTTTGGGGTGTTATATATGGAACAAGGGTTGTACCCCTATATACCCCCTATTTCTTAGAGTATGGTGTCCCCATTTCGAGCCCGAAACAAAACGGCAACGCATGGAATGGCACCCCTCTAACTCTCCGTCAAGAAGGAAAGAAGGTGCTATCAGCTGCCAATAAGTTCATGGGCACGGTCTTCTGGAAAGCGAAAGGTTTGATTTAGGTTGATTTCCTCGAACCTAGGCACAAACCATGTACTCTATGCTGTCCATTACGTCGAAGCATAGCCCAAGCTTCGTCGGGCATCGCACGACGGGCGACCCGGAAGCAAAATCATCCTGCAACATGACAGCCGTACAGCGTGCCCTCACAAAACGGTGCCTGAAGCGTGTCTCCGACTTGGTGTGTTTAGCGTTCCGTCCTGCCCATACATCAGAACTGGTCCCGAAGTGGCAACAAGATGACGTCTCAGAAGCCGGAGCGTCATGCTGTCGGTTGGATCGTGATCCTACGGTGGTTGGTGCATGCTATGCGGAGAGCAAGTCGTCTGCCTCTTCCGCATTGGTTGCGGTGACGTCAGAACGACGCCGAGGATTGACCTTGATTAGGAGTATAGTGTGTAGACCTCAATGCCAGATGCCTTGAGATCTACCCACTTTTTTTGCGATCAGCCAATAAGAGCTTGGCTTTCTGACATCATCGCAAACCCTGTGCAAGGAGCAGACGAACTTGCGCTCCGCATAGAAGTCGCGGAAGAAAGTGCGAGCGAACGCGCGAGTGTCGCTGTAGTCGCAGCGTCCCAACTACCGACTGCCGAACCTTCAGTGTGCTGCCAAGCTGCACAGCGACTTGCAGTAGAACAGGCGTCCGCCACATCTACTGTCGCTGCTGTGACACCGCCAGGATCGATCGCGGTCGGCGACGTGACACTTGTATAGCGTCATCAGGCGGAAATCAAGGGACTACTTTTTTGGACGTGGTAAACAGACCCGTCGGAGAAGCGTTCCAGGGCACCGCACTCACAGTGCTCGCCTCACCGTGAAGGAAATCTTCGAAGTTTTTGTTTAGATATCTGAAACATCAGACGCGAAGCCAACACCAGAGGCAATTCGGGCCTTTGCGAGGCTGGAACGGAGTTTTACCGAAGGGGAATTTTCAAACCTCCAGATCGGTGGAAAATGTGCGTGCGAAGAAATTCTGACTATATATGTAAAAAAAAATGCTTTCAAAATAAAATGACGCAGTTTCGTTTCCAGCAATGCAGCGTAATAACTTATAAAGCAAATTGTTGCTCATTAATTACTTTTGGTACGACCTGTATTTTTCGGCATCGTCGTTTCTTTGTGGATCGCAGGGATTAGCTGTCTGTGAGTGCTCACCATAGTCTCCTATGCTCTAGGCACGTACCTTTTCATTTTCTTTTTTCTAGAGTGTAGTATGCAGCCGCACGATGCCGTGCAATTTTATATTTTTTAAACGCTCAACAAAAAGGCAGCGCGAGTCCAGGTGCATTTTATGTTTAGCTGGCAGCTGTTAATCTGGGTCATACTATGCCACGTAAAATTGTGCAGCGACGCCATATTTACTAGCCTGTACAAAAACAATGTCAAAAATAAATTTGTGTTGAAAAAAAAAAAAAGCGTCTCGAAAAGCGTATGCCAAAATAGCGTCCAAGTGAAATTGGCCAATCTATCTTGGCAATTCTGTAGGTACTGCGCAGCTTGCGTGTTTAGATTCGTCCTACATATCTGTGCTCGCTTTAGAACCGCTGTGACAAAAATTTCATGCTCTTGTCGTGGCTACAGAATTCAGTAAATTCACAACACCACAATGCCTTTTTTTTTTTTAAGTTGCAATAAATGAGCTTTGAAATACCGTCACGTTTTTAAACGCAAGCAGCATGATACGAGGGACACTCCATACTTGCGGGAAAATATGCCATTATGATAAAATATCTGGAAGAGCTGTCGATAACCTCCCCCCCCCCTCTTTTCTGATCTACCACGACCTCTAACACCATCGAATAGATGAAGAATACCACTTGGAAGGAACGGCGGAAAAGAATGCGTGCTAAATCGTTCTGTTCGGTGATTATTATCACTCTATGAATGAGAATTATCTCGTATAAGAACTTCGTTGTGATATGAACGTAGAGTGAACGCTTTTTATTGAGAATAAAACAAACCGTGCTGATAAAGCGCTTTTTTTTTTTAAGGCAAGTTGTAGGGTTTTGCCGGCTGGTATAGGTGCACCTGGTGAGACGTGTGAAAATATTTGTTTTTTCTATTTAAGTAATCTTCGGCGTTTTTTTTTTTAAGCTCGAACTAAACGCATTTGCGGAATACCCAGTCTAATGTTTCCGGCGTTTTATTCATCTCTAAACTGAAAGTATCTATTAAGAAAATGGCAAATGAAGGTTACGCCAAAACCAAAATTCAAATCTTCCCGCGCTCTTAAAGGGATACTTCAACGAAATTTGAAATATCCCCGTCGTGTTCAAAAATAGGTTGAATATGATCCACAATATCCGTAAATGACAATCGCACGTTTGTATTTTGATCCTGGTGGCTGTATTTTTCGTTATAACGGCCCACTCTGGCAAGCGCTCGGAGAAGGCCCAGCTTAGAGCACGTGACATCCAACGCAATCGTGACGTAGTTCGTCTCGAGACGAGCAAAGCTACGGCGAGGCTGACGCCGAGAGGATGGCCTAGTCGTTCCAGCCACCGAAGCGGCTGCTTTTGTACGCATTTTGAGTGACGGGTTAATCTTCTATAATCTTGTAGGGGGACAATAGCGACTTCTGCGACACACAAAAGGCATTCTCGGGAAGAGGGCAATTCCCCCTTCCCCCCTTCTCTCGTCGTGGCCGGAGGCGAGACAACCTCCGTCACTAGCTGTCAAGGTTCCTAGACGAGCATTACAAACGAGGCGTTAGCGACATCCACCAGGTGCTCTTTGCTAATCGTTTAATTCGTTTTAAAATTCCTTTTCGAGACTTTTTTAACAAGATATTGGTATGTTCCATGTGATACTGCTCTTTTGAACAGATATAGACCAAAAAATGAGCGCCGAAATTTCGTTGTAGTATCCCTTTAAAGGGACACTACAACGAAATTGTAGTGTCCCTTTAAAGGGGCCCTGCAAGGACTTTTTTACTGGTTTTATTTTGCACCAAACCTGAGCGCACTGAACGTAGTAACTTAGTAAAACCTTTCTTTTCTCGAAATTCGCTTTATTTTAAAAGTTATAGGCAAATTAAAATTACAAAAACAAGCAAAAAATAACCTCCCTCATGACGTCCTTGGTTGCTTGAGTGGCCGTGAACTTGAGGAGGGGTAGTGGGCTCATCGCGAGCGCTCACGGCTGCCGAACTCCGTGTCGACGGCGCGAGAGGGCGCCACTGCAGCATGTTTTGGATAGGCTGTATGCAGCGGGCAGCCGGGGCGGCTCTCATTGCATTTTCTGCGCGATTAAACTCTAATTCGGCATGACACTTCATTGGCCACAAACGACAGCAAACATGGGGTAAAGATCAGTTCAGAATGGGAGCCACTTCGCGCTGCCATACCGCGGAACGGCCAAACCCCAAGACAAAGCTTCTCGCCGAAGGCCTTCGGAACGCTCGGAGCTGGTCGGATCATCCTGTCCGTATACGACCGCAGCGCCGCCGCGTACATCCGGGACCTTTCCGTGTCGGCGCGTGATCCCACTACTCCTTTCTAGTGTGCGCCGCGTTTTCCACCGCTCGGTGGCGGGTATGTCGACGGGTCATTTCTCGTTTCCGTACTTTATAAACTGCATTCGTTTCTTTTCTGATCTAAAATACTGAACAAAAACTACTTTTATAAATAATTGAAACGGTTCGCGCAACTTATATTTTGTAGTTCGACTAAAAAGAAGCTTTTAGAGGCTCTGACCAGTAGTAAGCCCAGGACCAAAGACGTCACATTTTGCGCGCTTTCGGTACCGCGGGTCGCCCTCGTCGGTGGAGGAGGTTTCCGCGTCGTCCAGTTAAAATATGGCGCACTGATATTTAGTTACTCTCTTCGTGCCCGCTGGCTTGCCCGAACCCCGAGGGACGTGGAAACCGCAAAAAAGGTAGACGCCTAAATATGATTGCAGGGCCCCTTTAAACACGAGACAAACTGCGTCACGATTCCGCCAGATGTGACGTGCTCTCCTCTGGCTGCTCTCCGAGCGCTTGCCAGAGGGGGCCGTTTATAACGAAAAATACAGCCATCAGGCTCAAAATAAGAACGTGCGATTGTCATTTACGGATATTGTGGATCATATGCAACCTATTTTTGAACACGACGGATATATTTAAAATTTCGTTGAAGTATTCCTTTAAGTGCTGTGACGTCGCATGTTGTCCAACTTAGAAGTCGAGCAAGCAGTCTAAAAAAAAACACATAGTGTGTTTTATTTTGTTTTGTTGGCGTGAGCTTCCCCAGCATACATTTCACACCACCAAAGCTCCTGTAACTCTTCGGGTACAGCTGCCCCCTTATTACAATATTTGAAGTCATGTTTTCAGCCTTGCTACTAAAATCTCCATGCCTATATTAAAAAAAAAAAAATCTTTTTGAGAAAAGGGAAGTTTTTTTTTACTTGTAATTTGGGTTATTAGTAGTTTGTCGTCCTCAGTCAGACATTCATTTTGTCTGGGCATACTGGATGGTCTGGCCGTGAAGGGGGGGGGGGGGGGGGGGGGGGGGGCTGTCGCTTTATCAGGCATGTCAATGCGTTTTGTGACGGCCCTCCGGACAACTGCATTCCTCAAAGGAATTGTCTCACTAAACTTTGAATTAGATGTGTATATTAATGTGTTGAACCAATTGTGAGGCAGGGTGGTAACTATCAAAACCTCGCCGGCGAAGTTTTGATAATCACCGGTTCGACACCGTCGTTTCCAGAATACGCACAGGCGCTTTGGCACAACGCCCCGATCAGGTTACGCGAACCCTACAAAGCGCGTTCACGCCTTTTGGTCAATGTATTCTGTCCACGACCGTGCGTGTTTGAGGAAGTCGGACGGTTGTATATATATTCGCAACTTTCACGACCTATAGGGGGCGCAGTGGTGCCTATCAAAATGGCTGTCATCTGGATGATCGTCGTAGAACAGCGGTACGGGGCTGGGTCTGCGACGCGCAAGTAATTCTAGTTTTGCCATATACGAACAGTATTAGAGCCTTACGTTATGTTTTTACGCCAGGAAGGTGCAGGCAAGCCCGTTTATTATGAGCTCAATCATCCAGGAGCTAGGGAGCGCGATTCTCACACCGCGGTACCACCATCGCTGAAAGTTGCGAATGGCGAAGGCAACTAGGCGACTTTGCTTGACCGGTCGGACTAGCCAGCAGACACTCAGCCGAGACGGGGGCTCAGACGTGCCAGGAGGACTGTCTGAGTTCACGTCTGCTCACCCTCTCTCACGCGCTGCCAGAGTCGCGAATGATCTGAGCGTGATTCGGCTACTCCTACTCTTAGGAGCCAGTTCCGAGAATTCCAAAGAGGCGGGTATGAAAAGAGCGGCGCGCGGCACTCTGCCAAGAAAGCCTCGGGCATTGTCGGCGACGAACCATTTCCACAACGTCACGGGGAGGTTCGCCTCTTCCGTGAGAGTCTGTGCGCCACGCTGCATGCGTCGTGCGGAGGTGATGATGATGGTGTCGGAGTGGAGGATGTTGCGCGGAAATTCCGAACGCTCCCAAGTCCCGGCAGAGCGCTTCGCTGGAAGCAGCTGCAACAGGTTGAGTTCGAGTCGAACAGTGCTCCGTACGGCACTTCAAGCGCTGTTTCCACGATTACTTAGGGATGTGCGAACGGTGACTCGACGCGTCGTTTCATATCCCTCGTCATCCGTCTACGTCAAAGGGCTTCGGATATCATTAACCGATAGATAGCCACAGCCGCATCTCCGAAGGAAAGGCCGAGTAGGCATCGAAACGTTGGGTACTTAACTAGGGCTTACTTGGACGTCCCCCTTCTCCAATAAGTCTTGCCAGACGTCCCCTGTCGTTTGCCTAGGGACCTTTGCAGCGCTTATCACCCACGCGGAAAATGCTGAGTCATTGGGCTTCGGATATTTCGCACAAGACGGCTATGCGCACATTCAGAACACGCTCGACAGCCCAACAGAAAAAGATGGCAGCGCGCAGAAGGCGATTATTGGTAAGGTCTATAGACCATTCCAATACTCGACATCTGGGCCGGATTGCTAGAACAGCGTCTCAGCTGAGACTGGGTGAAAGGAAGCACTGCAAAGGCTGGGGCGCGCGAGCATTTGATACGCGGTTTGAGCCCCGCTCAGTTCGTGCGCTGGCTTTGCCGGTGCTCTCTTTCCCACAGACTCAGCTGAGACGCTGTTTCTAGCAAGGCGGCCCTGTTTTATGACGAAACAATGTATGGACTAACTGAAGTCTACACACTTGACTGCTAAGCTGACGGGCAGTGGAAGCAAGCTACGTGCTTCCACTGCGTCACGTCAGCATAGGTACCGCACTGAAGGTCGCCACTTGTAAGAAATTATGACGTACATTCAGCAGACTTCTACGGTATTTGACTATACTTCGTCTCACCTTAGCATGGACTAACCGCGAATGCTGTGCTAGCGCGAGCGGCTAACCTTGACTGCCTTGACTGGAGCACTCGCTGCCCGAGCGCTCGTGCAGCCGTCGAGGCTTCGTTCGAAGCAACTAGCTCGCGCTTTTAGCACGCGCGGCTAACAATAGTCCATACTAAGGTGAGACGAAGTATAGTTTGCGGATGTATTCGGATCATAGTATCTTGTTCACTTCCTTTGGTCAGTAGTAGCCTGTCACGAACTTAAATACTGCTCGAAGTACTTTGTGAAGCAGCTATACTCTTGTCGAGTACAGCACTGATCGCATCATAATAGAAAACAACGTGAAAAGACAACTGGCGAAGAGCAAAAACTGACAGGACACAGCGCTGCCCTGTTTAGTGCTGGGTGCTGTCAGTTCCTTGTTCTTCGTCCGTTTTCTTTTCGCGCTGCTGTTCCGTTACGTTATCGTACCAACTCGCCCCATTTCCCATCCTTTTAAACTGATCGTACACCCGCTCTCCTAGAAGTAAAACCAAAATTCTGAACAGGTCCGCGTCGCAGTTACACAATATTGCATTTGTTACTTTTAAATGTTGAAAGAAATCAATCGAAGCCACACTGATTTCGAAACGTGATAGGAAATCGCCGTCAAAAGTATCTTCTCTTGGGTTCGTGAAAGAGAGCGAAACCAAACTTCGCGCGCAACCGAAGTACGGAGCGAAATGGGCGAAACTACAGCGAAACTCGCGAAACTAGCGAAACCAACGGTATCGAAGGCGAGAACATTCTGGAAATCGAGCACCGCGGCACGCCGGCGATGCGCGCGCCGATACACATCCGGTTGCCGTCACACATCACGTGACGGCATGACGGGAAAAACCGCATAAAGAGTAGAAAGCGAACGTGCTCTTCCGCAGATAGCGGCAAGTTGTGTTGCGGTGTGCCGGTCTTCACTTTGGATTTTTTTGTCCTTCCTGCGCAGAGTACGGTGAGCGGACATCGTTTTTCTATCGGGATCAGCGAGGATAACCGCAATAATTGATTCTGCGGGCTCGAATGATGCCGGTGGCATTAATTTAGCGATGATTTAATTCATTCTTCGGCCTCGAGGAGCGGCGTCGTCCCTCGTGTGATTGTGTCCTTTGTCACATTGTTCCGCTTTGATCGTTGCCGCAATTTACTGTTAGCTTCGCGCTGGAACTCTGTCAGTAGTTTCGTGGGCAGTAGCGCGGAAACTATTTCGGAGCACATGCCTTACCTCTCAAAATTTAAAGGCGTGCTGCGGAAATTTTTCTTTGTAATTCGTTTCCGAGAATTCCGTTGCCTTCCGGAAAGAATATTGGGCAATATCTATCGCCTGTGCAATCAATCGCGCTTACGCACGATCCCTCGTTTCTACGACAGCTGATAGCGGATTTACTACGAGGGGTTCGCCCGTAGATAACGTGGCTTTATCATCTAGCGCTCAGCCTCGACCTTTTATCTGATCGAACGAGGGAGTTTCTCAGCCTCCGAAAGCGGAAGTGAAAATTTTGCCGAGGTACCAATCTGCGGGAAATTTTGGAGGTGGTCTATCTTCAATCTGCTAATCGAGGTAAAAAATAGCCTTTTACGTCGAGACTTGTACTTCGATCCTAAATTAATCTATTTTACACCAGTATTTGTACAAGCCCGGCATCTGGCTGTAGACGCGTGCATGTAAAAAAAGGCCAAATATTGAGTTAAAAAAAAAAATATACATATATATTAATTTGACACCGGAAACAGTCGGTCACCATCCCCCGAAAATACTCAGTATCTAGCTGCAAAAAAAAGAGGGAGCGAAAAAAAAAAAGAATGCAGTATTCTGTTTTTGAAAGAGTTTTACAGTATCATCATTACACGAAAAGCTGCGTATCACCGCCAAGCTGACGGGGCGACAGAAGCTACGTGCTCGTTGGTCCAATCCATGTCGGTCTGCACCACGTGATCGAGCTTCCTGCGCACGCTTGCGCGCAGTATCTCGGTAATACAGACGATTGATTGGTTTGGCGAGCGATGTGGCTTGCACTGCATGATGACTGAGCGATAAACGGAGCACGGCGTTCAGCAAGCGCAGCTGTACAGACCGCCGTTGCATTTTCGAGATACAGGTGCTTCTGCTTTTGCGGGAATCTCGTATGTCGAGCAGTGCGAATCCAATTTCGCTTCGTTTCTTTCACCTCTTTCGTAGTACTTCTTTCCTTTTGTATTAAACTTGCGATAAATTTATTTAAAGTCTGCAATTTGCGTGTAAATACATAAGAAAACATTCACTTCGGTCTTCTATATGGCCATCGGATGTGTCCATTTAGAAGTTCTTCACTGTGTGGTACTCTTGGAAACATTCAGGAGGGTGGAAGAGCTGCAAACTAGATCTGGAGTGTTTTCTTTAAATTTTCGTGTAAATTGCCCATTTTAACAAGTTTCCCGATGTACCAAAGAGGGTATGGCTTGTCATCAAAGTCGTACCGTGGTGGAGCACTCGTCGCTTTCAAGTACAAGTTTTCGTCTTTTTCTTTGTCGACTAAAGCAGACCTTTGCATTGACGCCATCATGTTGCGCACAGGTTGAGACTGCAGGACCCGAAATGCGCAGCATTCTGTCCCACGAAAGGGCTGTAATGAGATAGGGCATCCCGGCTTCTTCGTGCTACCCTGTTGCGGAGCGGAATGCAAGAATTTCTATTTTAACCCACTCTCCTTTTTTCGTTACAACTGCACGAACACGCCGACCGGATAGTCCGGTGACATCAGTGCCAAGGCCGACAGCCCCTTCCACCATTTGTCCACGAGAGGGCGAGCAGCAGGCTGGAGTTGCAAATACTGGTAGCTCTGCCATAGCAATAAGTTTCAAAACATGAGCCAGACTGGGGTCGGGCTTTTTAGTCTGTAACGGACAGCACGCTCGTGATTAGCCAAGAGGTTGATGTATTTCAATTTCCACTTCTCCCTTTCCAGAGAGATGGCACTTCCCAAGCTGACCCACCCCGCTCCGGACTTCAGCGGTACCGCAGTTGTCGGCGGACAATTCAAGGACATCAAGCTCTCTGACTACAAGGGAAAATACCTGGTTCTCTTTTTCTATCCCCTTGACTTGTGAGTACATCTGATGGCTCTTACTTCAGATGGTTTAACTTGCATATAGACCGACACGCTGTTTACAAACAAACCCGCGTTTGCCCACACCAGGTGTGGGCACTGCGCGTGCGCAGAAACCGAATTCGCGTGAAGCGAAGTGTCTGCGCATGCGCAGTGCCGTCGACAGCGCCACCGCAGCTGCGTGACGTCAGGGCCGCGTGTTGGTCTATAGGGTGCCAACGATGGATCTTGGCATTGCGAGAGAAGTTGGAATGATTGGTGCACACGTATACAGCTCAAGCATGTGCATATGATGTTCCACACGTTTGTGCATATAAATGTTGGAATTTTTTTGTGTTCATTCCAAGTGCTTAACAAGTTCTTTGGGGAGGTAGTGTTTCTTTTAAAGTGTTACGATGCCCTACCCCTCTTGCACTTGACTCCGGTTCAGTCTACTGGTTTGATACAGAAAATGAAACTGCTTTTCGGCCTGTGTCACTAAATCCAAGTACAAGTAATGGCGAATGTTTCAAGTGCATGGGTGGAGTGTGGTGGTTTTCAGCCTTCAAAAATGCTTTGGCCTTCCTTGTTTCAGCACTTTCGTGTGTCCCACGGAGATCATTGCCTTCAGCGACCGTGTGGAGGAGTTTAGGAAGATCAACTGCGAAGTGGTGGCGTGCTCGACGGACAGTCACTTCTGCCACCTTGCCTGGTGTGTATGCCCGTTCCCTTAGCCTTGTTTTCCTCCTTCGTGTCAGCCTTCTGGTTTTCTTTATCCAATGAGGCAAAGTGGTTAACTTTACTACTTTCGCTAAATGTGTAGGGTGTCCCAAGTCGCCAGGCTCGATTTGAAATGGACCGTAAAAATTGACGCTTGCACGTAGCAATCTAAACTTTTCGTCAGTTTTATTGCACTGGTCGGTTTTCTTGCATAAAAGCATAGTTCCCTTAAGGATTGGGCCATGCAACTAGTCAGGGTCAACGGCGGGCGGCGACTCGAGTGGTGGGGCGCCCTTGGTGCTTATATTGATAGATTGTGCTACCTGCTTATCGAGACGGCTTATGGAGATGGAGTAATGTGGGCAGTGGTGCCCGGGACTTTCGAAATAGCCAAAAGTTCAATCGACCTCATCTGTCTAACATGTAAAAGAAAATTGGAAAAGTACTTTTTTTTTTTTTGGTTCCGCATAATTGTATTTTAAAAATGAACCTTTCCGGACCACACTTCCAGGCGCCCGCCTCGTAGGCGACGCGCACCGCCGTTCGCTAGCGAGAATCAATGGTGTGAGATGCTGCCCCAAGTCTTCCACGCTCTCCTTATAACTCATTTCATTCGGTTCAAGTGGATGTTATCCTGACTTCCATGCATCCATATCATCTTCACGTTGCATAATGACACTGGCATTTACATTTTTCTCTACTTCTGTTCAAGTTATAGGTGAGCGGCGTTTGGCTACTTTCGATTCCTTAGAAAAGTTTGTTTAGCTTTTGACAAATAACGACGATGATCTGCAAGCCTGTCCAAGCTTGGTCTGAAAACTAGAGTCTGAAGGTTTCAGAATTGTGCTTGCACATGCTCGTAGCTCATGGTCATTTGTCAACAGTGAAACATTTCCTTAGGAACCGAAAGTTGCCAAACGCCGCTCACCTATTCCCAACAAACGCAGACCTGCATCGTCTGCTTCCTGGGCTTGGATATGCGTACTGCACGTCGGCCTCGTCTGTAGCATATCAACATGTGAAAACTGTTCAGACCAGATAGCTCTTCACCGATAAAAAATGGTAACGGTGAGGTCTCTTCAATAATTGAACTTAAAGGGGTGGTGCAACAATATTCAATTCGAATGTTATTCACTTTACACGAGCTTACTGGCACTAGTGAAACTCGAGGTTACTCGCACGCAACGCCACTGGCCAAGAAACCCCTTTTCATTCAATCTCTCCTTTGCAAAATTTGATGACTTAAAGTGGGGATCGCAGTACACCCATGTGACAATATTTGAATGCTGTTCATAGATTGGACCCGAGCATTGCTTGGGCACTCTATTCGGGCTCGTGATAACTAGCTCGTGAAGCATTCGGGTACTGGCCAGTGTCCAATCGCTGCAACGACGACAATAGGCGAGCCATAGCAATTCTGGAGCTCGGCGCGTGTCCTGTGCTTTGCCAACCCCAGCGCGTGGCTATGATCAACATTGGCGGCATATAATCGGCTCCAGATCACGTGGCCGCTTGTTCTGGCTGCGAGTTGAGGGGGTGAACGCTGCTCGTTTTTCTTTAATTTTTTACTGGGACTTCTATTGCGTGGGGTGAAAAACGAACTCGTGTTTCATAGGTCATTAACTCCAGGGATCCGTTCTAAGCAGTATCTGCGCAAAGTACATTGTTGCATCGCCCCTTTAAATGTATTTTGATACTGTGTAGTCGGACTATGTGGGGATTCTTAAAATGCTTGGAGCTCGTAAGTACAGTTATGGCCATAAAACGAGGATTTCGGAGAGTGCTTTTGTGCCCCTTTAGGCCGATGCTTGCCTGTAACTATCGACAAGTTGCAGGGGTGATCGCTAGGCCAAGCTTTGGGGTTGACTTGGCAATTTGTTGCCAACCGCCCACTGTAGTCAATTGCATCTTGGTAGTTGGCTCAGGAACGCTACATTTAACCCATCAAAGCACCACATGCCTATGGTGAAGGTATTTTGCACCCCTGCTCGCAGGATCAACACTTCCAGGAAAGAGGGTGGTCTCGGCAACATGGACATCCCTCTCCTTGCTGACAAGACCTGCAAGATTTCCCGGGACTATGGTATCCTCAAGGAAGACGAGGGCATCCCCTTCCGGTAAGGCCCAGTGTTGCCAAGCCGGTGGTACATTCACATGCTTTAAAACAATATCTCCTAGATTGGGTATCTTGGAAATGAAAGCTGGTTCGCAAATTTGCATTTTACTGCGATCGACTTCACTACGACCGCTTGTGGCTACTTATGTCAAGCACCATTTATAGGGTTGTGCTAGAATGTTATGTGCTTAGCATCATTCTGATCTTACAAAAACCATTGCTCATGGACGATTCGTGAATTTTATTTCGCAATAGACACTTTCTCA
Source organism: Ixodes persulcatus (assembly GCA_013358835.2). NCBI lineage: Eukaryota > Metazoa > Arthropoda > Arachnida > Ixodida > Ixodidae > Ixodes > Ixodes persulcatus. Next base: position 116,382 of record JABSTQ010010028.1, read on the forward strand.
AATTCACTCTGGCCACTTCAGTAACTATTTTAGGAATGTATGGCATTTGCCCATGCTAATGGCGGTCCTTTTGTTACTGATATAGGACCAAGTTGAATACTGGCACTGGTACGGAGCCTGGGGTATTCTAGTCCGCTATTTTGTCCGATGTCAGTGTGGTGAAATTTGTACGCTTCTATGTGCTACGCGTTTGAGGGTGTTGCATATATCCTTGCAATTCTAGCCTTACCAGAAACCCTTTAAAAAAAGATGTTCTTTTGAGACTAAGGTTTATCGAATTGGTTGGCACACACTTCACCAGATTTGGTGAATTTTGTTTTATTAAGAGCTTCAGTCGGGTTGCTTGCGCCAAGCGGTCGTTTCTTGTCACCATCTAAACTCTGAACGAAGAGCTGTATTGCAAAGAACAAACACTGTCACTTTTGTTGCAAGTCTGTTGTCGACATACGAAAGGGACTGTGCCGGAATTGAAATTGGAGTGCCGCCACTACCATTCAAGAAGTCTGAATCGCATTTGAGATGGCATGGCATTGAATTTCTGAAAGGGTCAATTGCTGCAAAACTATTCGCTCTCCAGTTATTTCATTTCATTTCTTATTCCCTCGGGGCCCGAAGGCATTAGAGGGGAGTGGGCGGTTAACACACAAAAGTAACATAGTTGGGTGATGCAAAACAAAAAACGCACACAAAAAAAAAAACGTGCTACGCGACATCTGTGAAAAAGTTGGTAATAACATTTTTAAAATCAACAGTGTTAGTTATCGAGACTATATGTGCAGGAAGGCGATTCCAATCGATGGAGGTCTGGGGTAGAAAAGAGGCATTAAAAGTGGAGGTGCTGCAATGGGGAATCCCTACCTTTAGGTCATGGTCTACACGTGATGATATGTACGATGGTTCTAGAAACAATGCTTGATGGAGAGCAGGGTTAGAGTAATGAAGTAAGCATACACGAGATATTTTTCTTCGGAAAGAGAGATCAGGCAAGGAGAGGGACGATTTCATGGAAGTTACACTGGCTGTACGATGATAGTTCGAAAGTATGAAACGGGCAGAACGATTCTGAATAGATTCGACAGCTGCTGCAAGGGTGATACCGGGCCTCCAGATAGAAGCTGCATATTCAAGTTTAGGACGAACTAGGGTTTTATATAGGAGGATTTTTAACGAAAGGGGAGCAAGCGAAAAGTTACGTTTGACATAGCCCAAAAGTCTATTTGCGTTGTTAGCGACATATTGGACGTGGATATTCCAGGAGAGGTCGTTGGTTATGTGAATGCAGAGATATTTATAGGAGGACACAGACACTAGAGTAGAATTGTTGATGAGTAGGAAGGACAGGTGTTAATGACGAGATACTCTCATAGATGTACATATAGTGATGTTAAGCTCCATGAGCGATTCTTTGCACCATTTGCAGATGCTGTTAATGTCAACCTGAAGGGCAGAAATGTCAGAGTCGTTAACTATCTCTTTATAAATTACACAATCGTCAGCGAATAGACTAATAGAGGAAGAAACATGCACAGGAAGGTCATTGATATAAATAATACGAGTGGTCCGAGTATGGAACCCTGAGGGACACAACAGGTGAGGGCAGAACTAGTGCCATTAGTTCGAACAAATTGGAAGCGATTCGTTAGGAATGATTTTATCCATGCGAGGGTGAGGACATTGGGATCTATGTTAAGGTTACTAAGTTTATGAAGAAGTAGCTGGTGAGAAACCTTGTCTAAAGCTTTCAGAGTGAGGTCCAGAGTGAGTTTTCTGAGACCACCCGAAAAGTGGTGCCAGTGCGATGCTTTTGTAAGCCGTCCTAAGCAGTCTTGCTATGTTGCCTGGAGCACGTCTCCGCTTGGTGTGTTTAGCGCCCCGCGCTGATAGAGTCCAGCTCAGCTTCCGTCGACTGTCTCGATGGAGAGCGACCTGCAGCTGAACGGGCATCCGCCACATCCACCACCGCTGCTGTAACTCCGCCAGGATCGGGACCACCGACAGTATGACACTTCTACGACGTCGCCAGGCAGAACTTGAGGGACTCTAGTTCTGCCTGGCACTTCTTTGGATGCGGTAAACGTACCAGTGGGAGACGCGTTTCAGGCCTTGGTGCAGTCAGTTGACTGAAAATGTTTGAACTGGCCTCGACTGTGCCGGAGTGTACGCGACTCGTTGGGATAGCAGCCCTTACTGGCTTGCATTCAATGCGTCGGGAGTCTGCACATATCCCTACAGCTTCTACATAAACGATGGCACTTGCGGTACCATTTCAGGGGCCTGTTCATCATCGACGACAAGGGCAGGCTGCGCCAGATGACCATCAATGATCTGCCCGTCGGACGTTCTGTTGACGAGACTCTGCGGCTCGTCCAGGCCTTCCAGTACACGGACAAGCACGGCGAAGGTAGGCCTACCAGAATTCCTCTGTTATACAAGCCATATTGTTTCTGGCACCTCTAGGACTCGTATTGCTTGTGGCTATTTTAAGTGAACCAGAGCTTGATTTTCGCTTGGGTGCCCTTCCTGCGTTTTCTTGCTCGCAGTCGTCGAATGGTGGAAGCCTACAGACTGTAACTTTAAACCTGTTTCCGTCCTTTCTGCAGTGTGCCCTGCCAACTGGAAGCCAGGGGGCGACACCATGAAGCCCGACCCCAAGGGAAGCAAGGACTACTTCTCCAAGCACTAGCATGCACCCCCCAGAAATCTCACCAAACAGCAGTACAGCCAAAGGACACTTCGCTTCACACTGGAGACTCCCTACTCCTCTTACTTTCATGTTGCCGTGCATGCAACCTCACCTGGTTTTCCAGTACATGTTGTATTGTTTTGTGAAGTGTTGTAAAGCTCCACTGTGTTAAAATAAACTTGTTTTGTGTAATCTCCTGCATCCTTACTTTGCCTTGCAAGCGGTGCCTTCGAGGAAAATTGCCGGCATACAGCTCACCATGTGGCGGGTTCAATACAAGATTACTGCAATCCAACAGAGGTTCGTTCTGAAAACAGTGCAACGGCTTTCGGTTGAAACTCGAGAGGTCCCCGGGTGATCTAAATTAATAGTCCTCCGCTGGGGCATCCCAGATGCCCTTCGTTGGTTTGGCACGTAAAACCTGAATTCGATCTCTCCCATGGTTTAACTGTGGTCACAGCTGGGCTAGAGTGCAGTTTTCCTTGTGGCTTTTGATCTTGCCTACGAGCAATCTGGATTTTTCAAGCAGAGCAAGTCCACAATTACGCTGCCACCCTGAACAACTGTTTCGACAACTGTGGTACCACCTCACTTCTGCACTGGTGGTACCACAGTGAGAATTGCACTCCCTCCTGAATGATTTAGTTCATAATAAATGTGCCTGCCTACACCTTCCTGAAGAAAGAAATAAAGGCTCTAATACAGCTTGATATAGCACAACTACAATTATGCGTTGCAGACCCAGCCTCGTACTGTTATTCTATCATCCAGATGACTGCCATTTTGATGGGAACTAGCGTGCCCCCTATAGGTCATGAAAGTTGCTATTAGTGAGCGAGTGAGTGATTTATTTGCACTTAAATTGGTGCGCTCACGACGGCGTGCCAGGCAAAGCAATTGGGTAAAAACCCTTACGCGTGTGCGTCTGCCAGCCTGCCGCCATGTGCGTTGGTAGTTATAGTTCTACCCCAGCTTTAGAAGCGTTAAAATTATGATGGCAGTGATGATGGAGGTGGTGATGATAACGAGGATGTTGTTGATGACGGTGGCGATGGTGATGATTATGATTCAAGAAGAAGAGGGGCTGAGGGAGTGAAAATCATGACGATGGCAGCGGACGCGAAGGCATTCGTCTCGCAAATACTTTGCAAAGTTCCCGGGATTCATCGTGTGATGTGGGCAGAGGGCTACGAGAAGCTAATGGGATGGTCAAAAAGTCTCTAATGGCGGCAGGCAGCAGGGATTCGCTGTGACGAACAGTCCTGCCTCGAAGAAGTTTGGGCTGACCTGATCTTCTACCGTGGCGTACGGCGGCCGATAGGCGAGTCCCCGAAAGAGATCCGTCGAGCAATCGGCACAGCACGCGGACTCGAGAAATCCTTCGTCTCTGGTCGAGGGGCCGCCAGCCAAGGGTTCTGAGTCGTGTGTGGTGCGGTACGTTGGTCGTGCCAGGGGACCAAGCGCAGATTTTGCGGGTTGCGCGGCGCTGCACACTCTCCAGTCTTTCGGTTAGGTGTTGAGGGGGAGACCAAACTGCAGAGCAGTATTCCAATGAAGGCAGGACTAGGGATGTATATAGTGCCTGCAGGACCGCCGGCCCACCTGGCCTTGCGACGCGGGTGATGAAGCCAAGCGTCCTGCGGGACTTCGCGATAACACCGGCAATGTGTGCGGAAAAATCCAAATTTTGGGAAAACGTGACACCCAAGATGGACAGGTGGTCTGATGCGGGTAATGGAGTGCCCCCTATAGTATATACAGGGCTTGTCTGTTTTTTGCAGTTTGAGAAACGTATCACGGAACTCTTGGATGCGCTCAGGCTAAGGTGTTCTCTCGAGATCCATCTCTCTATATCTTCTAGATAGTTTTGCAAGTGACGCGCGTCAGACTGGGACGAAATTGTCGTCGCGATCGATGTATCGTCTGCGTATTGCACTAGGATACACTTGTCATTGCGTGGCATGTCGTTCACGTATACGAGAAAGAGCGTCGGAGCGAGGACAGAGCCCTGTGGCACTCCTGATGAGATGACCCTCTCTGTAGAGCGTGCCCCACAGTACACAACTTGTTGGCTGCAATTCCGCAGAAAGCTTGATATCCAGGTGAATAGGGAACCGTGTACGCCTGCGTGTGTGAGCTTCTCAAGCAGGAGGTTAATATCGAGCGTATCGAACGCATTGCTTAGGTCAAGTTGGATTAGATCTGTCATTCGATTATCCATGTGATCACTGATAAAATGGGTGATAGTTGCCAGTGCTGATTCGCAGCTGCGACCTCTTCGAAAGCCGTGCTGACTGTCGGAGAGATAGCCGGATTCTTCAAGGTGGTTGAGAAGCTGGCCGTTAGCTATCCGTTCAAATGTTCGACAGACAATCGAGGTGATTGACACAGGACGGTAATGTTTTGGTTCATTCCTCGGCTTCCCTTTTCCCTTGTGTAGCGGAGTGACCAAAGCTCGTTGCCACGTTCCTGGCACAGTACCGCTGTCGAACAACCCTTGCACAATCTGGCAGGTGGTCGGCAGCATTAGCGGACAGAGCCTTTTGAACCACGTCGGCGCGATGCCGTCTGGACCGCAGCTGTGGGAGTGCTCGATTTTGGAGAGCGCCTCCTGTAATGACTCGATTGTGAAGGACACAGTGTCAAGTTTCGACTGGGCGAGGCTTCCCGCTCATGTTGTCGAGGGTCGCGCTGCGGGGATGTCGGGAGCATCAGCGTGATGTTCGTTGAGCAAAATCGGTCCAGGGGGATTCGGGGGTGGGCCATTGTTGTTTATAGAGGAAAAGTGGTCGGCGAAAAGATTAGCGATCTCTTGTGGGGAGTCAGCCATGGAGTTAGTCAACATGGTCGCTGGGATGAATGGCGTAGCGATCTAGTGTAGTTCCAGAAGACTTTCGGATCTGTCTTAGCTTTTTCAGCGATATCGCGAATGTAGTTTTGGTGGGAGATGTAGATCGTAGCCTTAAGTGTCCGTTGGTGATCTTTTGCCAGTTGTAGAGTGGCAGGACACTGGGATCGGCGTGCCCGCTGAAACAATGATCACTTGATTCGCGCGGCCTTGATGATGTCGGCTGTGATCCACGGCGAGTGTTTTCGTCTGGATGAGCGGACGGAGCAAGGAACACACTCCTTCTGAATGGCGACCATGAAGTCACACCACAGGTCATAGTTGGATAACCAGTCTGATCCTGCGGAGGTCATACACCACGGTGTCAGGTGGGCCAATTGTACCATGTGATCAAAGTCAAGTTGCCGGAACCTCCATAACATACGAGCGTAATGCCCTGTGCGTGGCAGGGAGACTGCATAGCGAAGTTCCACGGCTAGGTGGTCACTGCCGTGGAGGCCTTCCGATACGTCAACAGCTTCGAGGCTCGACGGGTTGGAAACGAGCACGAAGTCAAGAAAGCTTGGTGCACCGTCGCGGGTCGTATACGTCGGCTGTTGGCATGCTTGGGCCAGGCCAGCAGCGCTCATAGTCTCAAGGAGGACGTCGTCGGAACGGTCGCGAGGGACTGGGTCCCCGAAGGAAAGCCAGTCAATGTGCGCGTTGAAGTCGCCGAAAAGAAGTATGTTTGCATAAGGTTTAGATGCGGCCGATTCCAGGGGTGCTTCTAGGAGTTTATAGGCTTTCTCTCGTGAAGTGGGCGGGCAGTAAATGCAGCCCACAAGGATGGTTCCACGAGGGAAAAAATACTCAACGAAAAGTGCTTCAAGGTGCACCGACTGAAAAATGTCCTGGCTTCCTATGCGGAGCGAAAGTTTGTCTGCTTCTTGCACAGGGGTTGCGATGATGTCCGAATGCCAAGCTCTTATTGGCTGATCGAAAAAAGTAATGTGTAGGCCTCAAGGCATCTAGCGTTGTCTACCTACCCTTTCAATCGAACGTCACTGCAACCCCTGCTCAAAAAGCAGACGACTTGCTCTGTGCATAGAACCCTTATAAAATTATGCCTTCTTGCAGTCAATCTGAAAATATTGCAAACTTGTGTGTGCAAAAGACACCATTAAGTTTACCAATCATTTACAGTCGCTTGGGAGTATTATGTCAGACTTGCCAGCTTGTCGGCGTTTTTTGTGCATGCCACTTTGCGGTGTTTTTAGATTGAACGTAGGGGGGCATAATTTTTGAAAGAGAGAATATACTTTAATATTGCAGTCATCAAGGATGCCTTTGTGTGATCACCCTGGGACAGTCCCTATGTCCGGGGTCCCATTGGCCTTTCACGCCTCATTGGCTAGGATAAACAGCTGGCACTGATCCTCTGCGTCTGAGGCTCTGATGGCCATCTCCCATGGGTTGAGGTGGTTCTGAAGTCATGCTGCGCCTCGTGGTTTTGGATTTTAGGGCTGGCCAGGACCAAGTGGTAGATGGTGCCTTAGTCCTGTCGACAGTTGGGGCATGTGGCAGAGGGGTAGAGCTGGGGGTAAAGCAGGTTGAGTCTGGATGGCAGTGAGTAAGTGTTGGTATGGAGCAGGCACAACTTCACCTGTTCCCCTTTGTCAAGCGTACGATGAGGTGGTGGGAGTGTGCACCGTTGCTCCCGATAGCATGTGGTTATGTTCTTGTAAATGGCGAAGTGGGGTGGGTGGGTCCGGTTGCTGATCTGGGTGTTCGCCCTCTGAAACCATGGCATGGGCGTTAGCTTCTTCGTGTGCCAAGTGATGGGCTTGGGCATTACCCCTCATTTCAGTCTGTCTCAGTATGGGACTGAGTCCAGATAATGCTGATGGTCCGCTTTCCTTCACATGGTTGGTGGGTGTCAAGGATGTGGTGAGCCTCCGGGCAAATGAGACCACATAGGTATGCCCGGCAGGCACCTTGAGAGTTTGTGATGATGTAATGGGGGTGCTGGGTAATGGCCAGAGCAATAGCCACCTGCTCCCCTATCGTGATTTCGTCTCCTATAGTTGTGTGGAGAGCTGTAACTTGTCGGGTATTTTGATCATTGCATGCCACGGCTACCACTTCACCGGCACTAACCAGGGCTGCATCTGCGTATGCTACGCTGTTAGGGGTTTTGTTTTGAAACATCTTGATGAGTGCTTTGGCACGTGCTTCTCGCCTTCCCTAGTGCTTTGTGGGGTGCATGTTCCTGGGAAGTTAATTTTTGAAGGGAACACCGTTTGCAGAAAATAATCGTCCACGCCGGTGTGCAGAGGCCAACATGGAAGTTGGGCATCTCCTCGGAAGTTACATTGCTGCTGAAAGACCCCCGAAAAAGTGGTCCCAAAAGGAGTAAGAAAGAATATTTTACGTGGAGCCCATTTTGAAACGACAAAACATCGCAAATTTCTCTAACACACAATAATCGCATGTTGCAATCTGGTTTGACATGCTATTTTCTTTTTTGTAAAGAAAAGAAACTGGGAGTGGCAGTTAAGCACGCTGGTGTGAAGCGTGTAAGGGGGTTTGGAAGCATTGTCAGTCACAGCCATGAGCCATGCAAGTGTGGGAGGTCATCGGCACCTTACGCTTGGGGGAGACCAAGTAGGCACTTCTCCCAAGAGCGTGACATGAAACGTCGCCTCAAGAACCTGTAAAGAGTTTGCCACTGGGATCATGATAATTAGACTTCCTGCACACTGGCGGCCAAACCATCAGATTTTAACGTCTCTGTATCTACGTGCTTGCAATGTTCACGCCGGTGTGCACCTCTTCTCTTTAGATAAAAAACAACAAAAATGACAGCACTTTAAATTAGAATGTGATTACTGGTTGCAAATTTGTAATGTTACATCCTATTTCATTGGGGGAAATAATTTTTTCCTTACCCCTCGGGACCATTTTTGTCCTACTTGTCACTTGGGACCATTTTTGCCGGCGCCACTTTTTCTTACACCCGCATCCTGCTTATCGTTAGCACTAGGTTTTTCTACAGGAGCGTTATGCACGTCCAGCTTCTGAAGCTGAAATGCCTGCCATTTCACCGTTTCCAGATTAGGCCCCAAGAAACTCCGTCGCCTGTACAATTTTTTTTTTTTTTGTTTTATGGCAGGTAGATCGTGCCTCAAGATGTGGAATGCATGAGCACTCCTTCCAAGGCATCTGGATGCGCGAGCACATCTCAAATAAGGCAAGTTCCGTGATGCAAAAAGTATGGCAAATTGGTAGGCAATAATTCATGTGAAACGTTCTAGCATCAGAAACGATTAGTAATACTCAGTTTCCAGACACCTATGTTTGCAGCACTCTTCATCAGATAGTTTTAACGCGTACCATGAGCACGCTTGATAGTTGTTCCTTGAATGAAGCGATGCTATCACCAGTCAGGCTCATAAACTTGGCGATCTTCCAGAGCCTTCCATAACCTTGTGCTCCTCTCCCTCAATGCGCACAGGTGGTCGAGCTCTCCCTTGCCTACCCCTCTGGTAACATGACCTTTTATTAAACAATCGGGATCGAGCAACTCATTCCTCTTCCACCTGTCAACCAATCAGTTTCGAGCCTCGTGGCCACGCTTTTATCCGGGCTTCACTTTTGGGCTTTACGACATGCCAAAGCTTAGCCAGAGAATGTTTCACGTTACAAATCAAGTGAATCTTCTCAAAAGCTCGCACTGCAATTCATATCTGCCGAAGTTCATTTTGAAAGGGTTTGCTGCATCTTATATGCTTTATTCTCAGCTAAGCTGAGAGGACAACGGAAGCTACATCTTCTTCAGTCCAATCTATCGCTTGAGTTTTATTGTCCGACCCAGCTCTTCGTCCGGGAGTACCGCAATATTTCGAGATGCCCCACCCCTATTTTTGGCATGATTTGCTATTTTCTCTGAAACACCAAAAGATAGCCCACTTCTAGGAACTGCAGGGGCCTAGCCAATGGTGACCTCGGCAAAGTGTTACTTAATCACAGCGGGAGACGAGCGAACATTGCCGAGGGGGAAGACAGTCGTCACAACTTTCGAGGGTCACAAAATCTAAAACTAAACTTTTTTAACCTTTTTTTATATATGACACATAAAAAGTTAGTCTACTTCTTGTTTTCATCCAATTCACTATTGATTTTAGGTGGGCCATCACTCGGGATATGCGTAAAGAGCGTGATCACATGGCGCCATACCGACAGTAGACCAATCAAACCAGTACGTAGCTTTCAGCGCACACATCACCTGGAAGAACACGCACGACACCCACTAGTGTACTTAGCATCCGCTATGTTTTGGCACAGGTATCACAGGGGAACCGTTTCACCTTATGCTGTACCGCAGCGAAGGCTAGAAGCGCGAGCTTATAGCGTCGGCAGCTGCTTCTAATGCGCGAAAGCTTGTGCCGCCGAGATGTGCCCTAGAGCAAGGAGCTCGCGCTTGTAGCCTTCCCTGCGGTACAACATAAGGTGAAACAGAGTATAGTTCATTGCAGAAGCCAGGACACGGCAGACAAACGAGCACAGTGCTGTGCTATTTGCCTTGCCCAAATAGGGGCTTCTCGGCATTCCCTGCAGACAAAAAAGATTTGTATTATTCTATTTCAGAGTGTTTGTCTGCCCTCTGCAGGAAGGTGAACAAGATCAGGGAAGAGAGGAAACATCGCACAAAAGAGCACCGACAGCCTATCGTTAACGGTCGAGAATGCGTTGTGTATTCTATACACGACATTGATGACCGATTAAGGGAACATCAGTAAATGTAACAAACCTCGACATCTGGGAATTCACAGCCGTGACTGGATCCACCCCCCCACTACCAAAGAAGCAAAATACTCAAAAGGAAATTAAGGGCGATAAACTCACTCGAGATAACAGAAGCTTACAAAATAAACAAACTAAAAGATAAATGCGACAGCACAGTCTCCGTTGGTCTGCCTAAGAAATTTGTTTCCTTACTGGTGCATGTTAGGGACCAATTATAGCACCGTTCACACGCTTGCAACCGAGTAGGACCAAGAGAGAGGCGACGGCGGAGGACCGGATGTGCTGCTGCGGAGGTCCTACGCCGTCTCAAGAGGCTTAAAATCCGGTCTCTCTCTCGGTCCTACTGGGTGTTAAGGCTGTGAACGTCGCTTGACACAGCACCGTAAACTAATAAGATACCGAGACAGCATGTATTTTTGTCTTTTCTTTTGCACTCCATTTATTTGGCTGTCGCCCGTGTGTATATGTACCGGGAGCAATGGAAATAAACGTTCAGTTGATGTCCAGTGCTGTTGTCAGTCTCATCTTGTTGCACTGTTTTAAACCAACGTGCACATAAATCAACTAGCCCAAACATACCTTTTGTCAAACTAGTAGCTCTCCAAATTAAGAACAAGCTACAGCTTAGCAGATGTCTGCCACTTGCAACACTGCCAACAAACGCAAATATATTTCCAAGGACCGCTATTGGCACTTGGTGCAAATTGAGCGGAAAACTCAAGGCGTCGTGAAAATCATCCCCATGCACTCGAGGCAATGAAACAGAAAGGGAGCACATAGACACGTCGAGGTATTAGGCCGATGTGTGCCATGGAAGAGTAGTTTGTACCGTGTTCATTATTTGCATACTTTCACCTAAACTCCAAATCTTACTGACTAGACAATCTTCTTAACGACACTACTTCAATAAAAACAAAAACATTAAAGTTTAATTGGGAAATCTGGTGTCAAATTATCAGTCGTAAAGGCTCACCAGTCTATACCTTAAAAGGTTGTGAACTGAATGGCTGAATATTCAATTTATTCACTTACATTCCAGCTAAAATTACACGAACTACAGCTATAACAAGCAGTCATTATTGTCATCCCAATTGTGTGTAGTGCAAGATCACTCTGGTGTGACCACTGCAAATGACCATAATCGTAGAGAAAATTGGCTGTCTCACCATACCAGCAAACACAACCCCCCCCCCCAAAAGAAAAACAAACCCAAAAACAACCTTGCTGATGCAAATCTTTCATTCTGAAACAATGCAATAGTCGCACCAGTGAAAGAGCAGCCACACATGCAACTTTTTTCTTGTATCATGGTTTGCCACAAGTCCCCCAGTGTCCCGAATGATGCACACAGACAACGTTTCTTTGAACAACTGCATGCATTTTCAGGTGAATGTTTTTGAAGTGAATAAAAACAAAGGTACACACAAACTCATGCACATTGAACACTGAAGGAAACCAATACCACTTTTTCTTTCTACAACATGGCCCCCACATTCTTTTTTTTTTGTCAGTCACTAGGATTTCCCTGCTGGTTCATGATTTCTTCTTTGCAGAATATTGGAGATAGACCAGACAACGAAAAAAAGAACTAAGTCATGGCACACGGAAAACAAACTAGCAAGTTCCTTTTCTGGCCTGCGGCTTGGCAGATGACCTACGTCCAATCTATGCTCAATCGAAGCACGGCAAACAATGTTCTCTTTCTAACAAAGAACTACACAACACTCAGACTGCACCCAAGATTGCAATTCAAACGACATCGAACAGAACCGAGGTCATCTTTGGAGCCAGACTACAGGCTCTTTCGATGCCTAAACAAGCTTCACTTTGCTTCCGAGGTTCGCTAACAAATCTAAAAACGGTGGCAAAGGCTCGGAGCAAGCCTCGCATACCAGATCACTGCTCGAGTCAACAGTTTAAATTCTAGGGACCAGCCTAGAAACTCAATTACATTGGAGTTAGCCCTTGTCAGTACTGCGGCAGCGGGAAGTGGAAATCAACGTTAACAGTTCACTCAGGTTGTCTGCAAGAAACTGCTTCTGCAACACACACGGCATCGCCTACAAAGAGTCAGTGTGCTGCTCTAGTCTTCGTTACAGCAGTCAAACTTGCAGTTTCAAATTTATGGTTAGAGGTTCCCACCAAAAAAAACACATCTTCACCGAACAGATTGAGACAAGAACATGATCCAAAAGAATGAATCCGCAGTGAGGAACGGTTTTTGCTTTCCTGACTCAACATTTGTCACGTCTTTTGTCCTTACGAAGCACTGCAGTCGGAAAAAAAAAACCAACAGTGGTGAGCCTTTCGTCACGAGGAATGACAAGAAGTGCGACAATTGGGAGCTTAAAAAAAAAATGCCACACACGCACGCGCATTTACACACCACATCCACGCGATTCCCACCCATCCCAGTTCTATGTTTGTGTCCGTCTGTGTGAGAAATAAACAATGAAGGGTAGAGGAAAAAAAATACTCCCTGTACAACAATGTTCCATCTTGCACTCTCTTTATAACATCACAGATCCTTTGAGAAAAAAGTATGAAGGAAAAAAAAAATGTCTAACAATAAAGCTAAAACAAAAAAGACCAATTTGTTTCGTCACCTAAACTAACTGACCAGCAAAAACTGTAACCATGGGGGCACAACGCAGTAGCGAAGGCGCAACGCCCCGCCTAGGAAAAAAAATATTGAATGAAAAATCTCTAGAGGAACTTAATTTTTTTTTTTTATCTTCTCAGAGTAAAAGACACCAAGACAGTCAACTCTGTACAAAAACATTAAAATATTCTTAAGTACAACAAAAAAAGCTGCCACTGGCAAAGAAAAACAAAAACAAACGGGACGTCTTAGTGACATAAAACTGACTGTCGCCCAACATTACTGTTAAAGTCCTAACCGGACGCAATTGGAAAAGCGACGAACCAAACAAGTGGCGTGGTGGGGAAAGAAAAAGAAACGGGCCGCAGGAATTGTATTTTTAAAAGAAACCCGCCCTCCCCAGACACCTCCGTAACTTAACAATGTGCAATTGACCGTTGCATTCCGCTTTCGTCATCTTTTCGACTCCCGACTCGCCCAGCAGTTTCCCCGGGGACCCAACAAACGGAAAGGGAAAAACAAAAGGGATGACAAAACGTTTTTCACCACCGTTGTCCAAGCAAACGAGCGGAAACGTCTAGGATCCCGTCTTTCACCAATTAGTAGAGACCTCGCACAAACACTAAAACGCACACAGAAAAAAAAAAAAAAAAAAACACGCAACAGAAGAGCACAGGACAAAAAACACCCCAGACTTCCTTCATTTCATTTCACTCCCGAGGAGTCGCCACATTCTCGCGAAGTCTGAAAGCCAATCCCTCGAACCTCGCTAGCCTAATACTAAGTTACGAACGCGCAAAATGAAACTGAAAAAAAAAAAAAAAAAAAAAAAAAAAAAAAAACGTTAGAATACCCTTTTTTGCGCGCGCGCGTCCCACGGAATGCGAGTTTTCCGTCTTCGTCACCGAGAAAAACAAGCCTAAGACGCGCGAGGGACAAAAAAAAAAACAAAAAAACTCGCAACCGGAAACAGCTCTGGGGGGCGGCGCAAGAAAAAACAGATGCCCTGCGGAATTAATCGAAACACGACTCAACGACACGCAAACTTTGAACTAGACCCTGGCACTTGATTCGTCACGCGCAACAATAGATTATTCCTAACAACGCGAGCGGTCCCCGCAGCCGCCCCGAAATCCGGTGGCTGAACGTCGCGCCACGCCACCACACGATTCGGGACGATGACTAAGCGCGTTTTCCTGCCGTCTCTTTGGCCACGGTTCGCGTCCCCTTCCCCCTCTCGCGCTTCGAGAAAGAAGCGCTCGCACGCGGTTCGTCTACCCTCCCTCTGACCGATGCTCGGAGCGCGACGCGAAGTCCGACGTGCACGCGCTCGAGGTCGACCCGACGCGTGCCCCTGTGCCCCGTGCGGGCGGGGTCTTTTCATCTGCGGATTTCTGAGTATGCGGGAGATACGGCGCGGGACGTCCTGCCGGGGGCAATGTGGCACTGAGCACCCAGGACGGCAAACGCGAACCCCCGAGCGAACGCGAACCCCCGGCGGACGCAAACCCCCAACGGACGCGAACCCCCCTAACCCCGTCGCGATATCTTCCCAGCCCCGTCGTCCGTCCTCTTCTTTTCCCGGGAAGAGTCCTTCGTCGTAGTGCTCTACACCGTCTTCGGTCGTTCCACGATTGTCACCCACCCGGTTTCCCGCTTGTAAGAAGAAACTTCTGCAAGGAGAAAAAGACAAATTGAAATGAGCACGGGCGTAAGCGTCAATTTAACTCTTGCCCACCCCAGCTTTGCGATTGGCCTCACAAAGTTTCTATCTTTGCGAACTCATTGGGTCAAGTGCTTGCCATGCCGGGAGGTCTGTGTTTGTACCTACTGTGACAAGTTCCAGCTATGTCTTGTGAGCTAAACAATAGGATAGGGGATCCACTTTCTGCGGAAGATGCGCAGGCTCTCTGTGGATGTCCGCAGCCCACTTCCCCTTGCTTCCTTGGCAAGCACGACCAGTGCCCAAAAGCGGAAGAATCGACATTGGAAAAATTCAATACTGGACATGATGAGGAGGTAGTCTTTGCCACATACGAATCGGGGAAGTTAATTAAGAAGACGCTGACGGCCGCAGCGTTTATCAAGGAGCTTCAAAAGACTGCGATAAAGTGGATCCCTCACAAATACCTAGGACAGGTGCAAGCAAAGGCAATACTAGACGTGAAACAGTCTTGTGAAAGGGGCGCTAAAGTTTTCCACTTCGACTTTGCCGAGAATTGTACCGTGGTGCTTGCGGACGATGTACAGGCGTACCATTGGCAGAAGAAACAAATCAGCATCTTTACGTGCGTTGTAACCTCAAGGAAGTCGACGCGGAGCTATGCCGCTATTTGCAACGATATAACTCGTGACTACCGTAAAATCTCGTAAGGACGCCCACCCAAAATGAAAAGATAAATGGTGAAAAACATGGGGTGGGCTATCTTTGGGGATGCCACAGCAAAACTTTATCAAAAGTTGCTAATGATAAGCGCCGGGGCACCCAATACAAACCACGTAACGCGGGAACTGATACCACAGATCGCGGACACGGCAAATTCGCGTTTCACGATGCGATAAACACGCGGGAATTCGCTAGAAACTCCCGTGTCAGGGGAAAGCATACCGCAAGTGGCCGACGCAGCAGATTCACGTTTCACGGTGCGAAGGACTCGCGGAAACCCGCCGAGAACTCGCATCTCACAGGAACGGATACCGTAGATCGCGGACGCAGCAGATTCTCAAGTTTCATGGTGCAATAAAGACGCGGGAACCCGCTACAATCTTGCCTGTCACGGAAACCGAAATCGCGCGCGCAGGTTGCGGACGAAAACACGAGAATACGCTACAAACTCGCATGTCACAGAAACAAATACCGCAGATCGCGGACGCAACAGAATCGCATTTTACAATGCAATATACACGCGGGAACAACTTGCGCGTGTTACAGCTAAAAATCGACATCGCTCGCGCTCAGATCGCGGACAAAAACACGGGAATCCTGCTACGAACTCGGAACGGATACCGCAAATCGCGAGCGCAGCAGATTCGCATTTCACGATGCAATATACACACGGGAACAACTAGCGGGTTACGCGAGCCGGTATCGCGCGCAGATCGCAGACAAAAACACGGGAACCCGCTATGAACTCGCTTCTCAGACACACCGGTACCGCCGATCGCACCGTTGATGCGCGATTCCCGTCGGAAATCGCTTGACGTCTAACGGGAATCGGGAGGGCTAGGCGATGTTTCGGAATTTTTATGTTACAATTATTTAGCCAGAAAAACAGGATGGGCGATCTCTCGGGGGAGGGCGCCCTTACGGGAATTTACGGTAGTCGCATGCATGCTAGGCCTTGTCAAAAATTAGGGCACACCTCGAGGGCAATGCAATGCAATGCAACGCACACCCCCCCCCCCCACCCCAATGTACTCTCGCCTCACTTACGTTAGCGATGGAGCGGCCAACCATTTTAAGAACTGGCACCAACCTCACTAGCTGCAGTGCAGTGAGCTCCAGACGACGAAGTAGATCTTTTCGGCAACAGGGCACGGCAAAGAATGCATGCGACAGGGTAGGGGGGCTTGCAAAACACCAAGCCTACGAATGGCGAGCTTGAGGCATTTCGAGAATGAAAAAAAAACTAGAGTGGAAGGACGCCAAGAGGGTGCCTGGAGTTCAGTCGCTTCACATGTGGAAATATAAAAAATCAGATCAAGAGAATTCCTTGTACGTGGCATGCAGCACGGACTCTGAGTGGAAGAAGCCCTGAGTCCCTTGAACATGTTCTAGTAGATTGCTTGTTTCACCAAATCCGGCTGCACCCGGATATATTAGAGATTTCTCTTGTTGAATTACCCGGAGACCGACCCAAACGTACATCAGTTTCCAAATCCTATGCCCTTCAATATTCATCTCGGTTTCTGCGACTGGAAGGAACAGTTATGGCCAGCCTCTACTGTAACTGGCAAATTGCTCAACTATGCTGTTTATAATTACCATATATTGCGGCATAAAGGTTGACTCGGAATATAGGCCTAAACCCCCCCAAAGCCAAAATATAACACAGAACAAAACTTAACAATTTGCATTAATAACTTTTTTTTTTTTTTATATATATATACCTATATTCATTTTTGAGGTACTCATTTCTGAAATTTCTATGAACACAGAAACGAGACAACAAGAGCTAAAGCACAATGGCAGCAATACTTTCATGTCTTCTAAAGTGGGTACCAAGCTCCGTCAAAGGCCGACGTACAGAATTGTCTTCTGCCGGGAAGAAAACTGGCTCCCAGTTTACTTCTCACACTCTTCCCCCTCCTCTCCCCATAGGAGCAGGTCTCCACGCTGCTCCCCGCAGAAAAGAGGAGGGTCCCCCTTTTCCTCAAATGGAAAAGAGGAATTGAGGGTGTTTCCATTTTTCCAGCTGCTCGTCGGCATTTAAACTGTTGCCATCACACGTCTTCTTACTACGGAAACTATTAATAGTTGGCGACATCATTGGATTGAAGTAACCTCTCTGCGCAAGGAGGGTCGGGCAAGGAAAAGAAAGGACAGACTCTCCCATTGCAGTATGGCTGTGAATACGAGATTTTAGATCGGACCAAGGGTGGGACAGTCCAAACTGGTTTTGGAGCAGTGTCTGGAGCAGAACAATTTGCATCTTGGAGCAGCTTAAGAGCAGGAAAATTGTGTTTTGAAAAATCTAAGGAGCCGAAAAAATTCACGTTGAAGCACTAAGGATAAAATATTGTTATTTTGGGCACCTTAGGAGTAACTGTGACATCATTTTAGGAAAGCATCTTAGCCAGTTGTACCTCGAGTTACCATTCAAGCAAACTAGATTTGTATTAAAGTGTTAGAAAGTATTGAATACAGCCTTACTGCGAAATATCTGAAATTGCACATGGAAGGGTATTTTATTTTAGAAACAAATTTCGATTAAAAATGAAGGGGCCCGAATTAGGAACATTATTGCCACATGCTGCGTTGCATCATACATCCTAGCATGCACGACATATGATGGAACGGTATGATGATTCGGATGTACGAATGTAAACATAGAATCCATCGGATGGATGGATGTACAGATATGGCCGAACTAAGGAATCGGGCACTGGCTTGCATCTTGTGGCAACGCAACAGCCAAGGTTGACAACCGAGCTTTCACTTTCCGCTGAATCTTAGCGTCACCACAATCTCTGGTGCAGCGTGGAGCAGTTTTGGCTGATTTCGCACTTTTGGCACCTCTAGGTGCAGGAAATGTCGAATGCATCAAAATGGCACACTTCACGCAGCTGTCCCACCCCTAGGATGCGACGTATTAAGAGTGGAACTCCACACTTTTCACCCCCGATCCACCAAAGCCAACCCATTTGACCTTCCGGTTTTGTAAGTGATGTGCAGAGTGTGAAACCACGTAGCACGCTTGAAACACTAGACTGGCGTACATGGCTCGTAACATTCGTCGCACTACATCAAAGGCGAAAAAAAGCATTTCCAATCGACACCAAAAAATACACGACGCATCCGTAAAAATAGACCGATTCTCAAAACTTCGCATAGATTTCAAACACGAAAAAAAGGGGCAGAACGGGCAGATGGTTACCTCTCTTCAGACGCCGTAGTTTGCCGTCAGTCGCTCCTTGAGTGCGGGCGGGAACTGTTCAGAGAACCGCTGCCAGTTCTCGTTCCCAACCTGATTCTTGAACCCATGAAGGATCTGCACACCAGACATGCCCCCCACCCCACAACGTTAAGTCCAGCAACACTATCTGCTTTCAATGCACATTGGGAGCATGGCAGGGTTCATACGGGCTCCAAAGAAAAGAATTTGAGGGTTTTCACGGCTTTCAAGTTAAATATTGAGAAAACCTTTTTTCTCAATATTTATGCCAACATACGAATTTTTCGACTTGCGGGCGAAACCGAAATTGCACTCTTGTGGGATGATGACGATAGCGATTGTACCCAACTAGTGTGCCCTCCGAGTTTGCTGGACCTCAGAGCACACACTATACTCCGCGACAACTTTTCTTGGCAATGCAGTGGAAGGTACAGATACGCGTTCCCTCCCCCATTTTGAGCCCTGAATAAAGCTGTGCGCGGGCTCCCCTCCTCTCGCCAGAAATGCCAAGAAACGTTATCGCCGAGTATAGTTGAGTACAAACGCTATCATCATCATTTCGCAAGGGTACAATTTCGGTTTCGCTGGCAAATCGAAAAATTCGTATTGTAACAAATACTGGGCAAAGAAAAAATATTTTTTTAATGGACATTTATTTTAAAGGGGAACTCCGCCGATTTTTTGGTAGACTTCGATTTGGCTGGAAATTTGCAGACTGCACCAATAACCCTTTCTCAACTGATAACCAAAATATTTTAAAAAAATAAAAATTTTCCGTGAAGTTATTGAATTTTCAAGTTACGCCGGCCGCGAGGGTTCCAGCAGGCGACTCTCTACTGGCAACAATGAAAAATCCCTACGTTTCCCTACTCGCGTACGTCACGGATGTGCAGGCGGACAAGCGACTCCGGCAGCTGCAAAGTGGCTTTCCGGGCGCCAGCGATCGAGATAATTTTTTCGCAGCTTCAAGGTTGAAAGTTCCTTTGCGATGGGTAGCAATCTGTGCTCCGCGATAGATTGTAGAAACAGTGCCGAGAAAAAGCTTCTTTTTCACCCTTGTTTTCGTGGGAGAAAAAAAAAAGTGTTCCCCGGCAGATATGGAGGCCAGCCACGTCAAGGTGCTTTTGCGCGAGCTGTGTGCCTGAGAGAACTAGTGTCACGTGAAACATTTTCACTTTTGCTCGGAATACTTTATAGCCGCACGCTGCGAGTTGAGTATCCTTCAGCAGCTGGAACAGCTTCAAGAGTGGCAAGCGCAAACTGAAGCCGGCTGTGACCATCACGACATCCGTCCAAAGAAGAGCGCTAATAATATCGAGAAATATAGTACACAACCTAGCACTATAGTCGACATTTTGCACAGTCACATTTGTTATTCACAATTGGTTCAGCGATTTTTTTTTTTTTAATTTTTATAAACACTATATTTGTTTTGGACGTCGAATCTAGCTCGGGCTACTCTCGGAGTTCCACTCACGCGGCCGATATGTTGAAGACGAGAAGTGAAACGTCTAAACAAAGTTCAAGTCTGAATTTAGACACGACTTTCGACATATTGCTATTCCTGTCTGCTATTACTGAGGTTTATGGAGCAGGTGTTGAGCTCCATTAATATACGATAGAGCCTTGCCTGGTTTGTCAAATGGTTGGCGTGCAATATTCTCTGCAGAAGTAGTGGTGAAAACATCTTTAATTTATTCTATTGCGGAAAAACTTTACATAGGGCTAAAAAGTTTTTTTTTTTTAAACCATGAAAATATTAATGTTGTTGAGGAGAGGCATGCAAATTTACAACTGATGGAAACTGTGCTGAACCAATTTAAAAAAAAAGAAATCTTATATAGAATTACCCCCTTCCCATGTGCTCTCGTGATGGGTGTTTGAACGCGTTGCATTCTGCTCCAAAAGTAAAAAGAAAAAATATGGGTACACATTTTTTTAGTAAGCTTTGTTAACTTATTTTGAAGTAAAAGATTTATGATGTCTTCCTGTACCTTACGCACTATTGTATCTTCAAGCTAATATTCTTTATTTGTAGATGAACAGTCTATTTGTGTATTTTATGCGCACTCCATTGCACCTTGATGTTTGGCTTGGTGGTTGCGGAGTTCTTTTAATTGTCATCGTAACAATTGTCATCGTAACAATTGTCATCGTAACACAATCTTCATAACCTGCCATCTGATCTACACGAATGCAGTTCATTTCATTTTATACATTTCATTGTTTACGAAAGTCACAGTCCACATGTCATAGGTCCCAGCCCAGCCCGCACATGTTCATCGCTTTGGAAGGCGAGCAATGTATGTGCCACACGCACGAACGCTGAAAATGGCATCGACCAGAAGCGCTTTTCAGAAATGGTCTACAGATATTTTGCTAAATTACTTAAGCACCAAGGAGCATATTCATGCCATAAGAGTAGCTACACATGCTGACGCCTGCAACAGTAACTTTTCAAAAGAAAATCTAAAACAAATGGCACGTTCCTTCAGGTCATACGAGCGTGTGGGGCATCTGTACCCGCATTCCGAGCATTTTCCGCGGTGCTTTGGCAATTCGTCAAAAAATGTACTGCGTGACTCTTCGACCTTTCTTTGCCAGCCTAGCGACATCACGAAACTAGAGAGCTGCGGCTTGAGCGTAACAAACTGCGGCTTGAGCGTAGCGAGTTGCAAAAACGGTTTTATGAAAATTCTAATTGCTCCTGTATTTCTTTTTTTTTTTTTACTTTCTTATAGTTATGCACGTAGGCCAAGGCCATACTTTGTGCAAATATATATAATTATTAGGGGTGTGCGAATATTGATTTTTTCGAATACGAATCGAATACGAATAAGACGAAAAACGGGCTTCGAATATCGAATCGAATATTGAATATTTGTCTAGTTAACAAAAATGACAAAACAAGAGGTAACGTAGGTTTTATTGCCTTTTTTTAAATAAATCAAGGCAACTGCATTTTACTGGGCTGCAGCAGGCTAAAGATACTTCTAGTAATGCACTCATTACAAATTATCGTGTAGGAAAATTAACTGCACAACGTGTTGAGAAAGTAAGCGCTCCCTACGCACCGTGACAACATTTCCGCCAGTGGAAAGACCCTTTCACTCGGAAAACCTGCCAAATTTCACTAAAGTTTGAAGAAGTTCGACTTCTGAACAGTTGTCCCCGGCTGCTACACGAATATTTCGAATTTTGGAAAATAAATAATTTAGAAAGTAGTTTATTTTGTACTTTATAAAATTGTTACCAATGTTTACACCATATAAATGCGAAAATGTGCGCTTTTAACGCTTTTATTAGTTATTATTGTGAACCAGTGATACCAATAAACCGAACACATAGTGCATTTTTCTCCGCCAGATGGAATAAACTAGATTTTTTTTTTTTTTGCGCACCCGCACAAAAGTTGAGCTTCAATCAAACCTTTGTCAAACATTACGTTGAAAGATCGAAAAAGTCGAACTTGGTCGCACTCGAACCTGGGCAGGTTCGCGACATCCCTAGTTTTGACCACGTGGTTTTGACTGCGCGGGAGTGTCAGGAGTTGTTGTCGATGGCGATGCAATGTTCTGTTCGCACCTAGCGTTTTCTTTTCTTAATTTTCATACATTTATATTAGAGAACACTCTCGAGATTTATTTTATATTTATATTTCACTCTCAAGGTTAATTTTATTGTTTCAATTTATATAACGCGCAATTACATCACACATTGCTATAAAAGTGCCACACAACAAAGGGCTTGGTGAAAAAGAAACCGCAACTGATCCTCTCTTGCTCCCATCGGACAGATAGAAACGGAGTAGACCGATAACGCACGCATCATAAGCCTTTCTCAGTGAATAAGCATATTCATAGGGGAATGCGTGGCAGGCAGATTATTCGTTACTTGCTCGAATATTTGCAGTTTGTGCGAATATTCGCCGCTTTTCCCGAATATTCGGCTTTGGCCGAATATTCGGGAACTTCCGAATATGCAATTTTCGAATCGAATACGTTTCGAATAAGGAAAATATTCGATTCGTATTCGAAATTTCGGATATTCGCACACCCCTAATAATTATCAACTTCAAACAGCACGAACGCCCAGGTTTTCTTGCTGTTAGATGCGAGAATGGCGGGCGCGAGCGTACCCGATTGCCGGCCGCGCGCCTCGCTGCACACAAGTGACGTCACGCTAGGGCGGCAGGGAAAACTGGGTAAAAACTAGGGAGAAGGATGTTTCGGTTTCAGCAGCAAACAAAATATCACTTTTTTAATGAACTAGAGTGAATCTGGGAGAACAATATAGCATTTCGGAATCAGGAAGCCATCCGCATTCAGATTATGCCTTTGGATTAGGTAGCTCGAAAAGTCGGCGGAGTTCCCCTTTAACCCCCAAGTGCCCCCCCCCCCCTTTTTTTTTTCAGAAAGTAACCTAAAAGTGCCATATTTTTTTTTTTATTTAGAAGTTTTATTCCTCAAGTAATACAGATAAAATTTCAAAAGTTTATTATAAAAAAATCAGCGGCGACGAAAAAAAAAAAAAAAGTGCCAATTAAAACGAGTGCTGCCATCTATGATCAGTGCCACAAACTACTCGGACGAGCCTAGCTCGTCCTTGGAACTGAGGGCTACCGAAAAAACCACTGGACGAGCTGAGCTCGTCCATGGCATTTTTAGCCAAAAAGCGGCTGACGAGCTCAGCTCGTCCAAGGCACTTAAAGGGGTCATGAAACAATTTTCCTACTTCTTCCTTCTTAGCTTTAATCCTCAACTCAAACGCGAATTGTGAAATCACGTCGTCGTGACATTCTTCGGCACCGGTGCGATGACTCCTAGCTTCCACCATGCTTTTTTATGCACACCATAGAACTTGTCATTCCCCAGTGACGGTAAGTTCCGTCAGGGCACTCATTGGCCACGAACGCGAATCCAAATATTCGTTGACGGATTGATTGTTGACGAGCACATACGTCCGAGTGACGCAGTTCTCGTGTCCAATGCGTGAGCTGGGCTCGGCTGACGTCAGGTTGGCACCGCTGACGCGCTTTTGGAACCGCGGATGTATCATAGTGAAAAGGCGGAGATCTTTTGAAGGAAAGAAGGTACAAGATAGTCCGCTATGTTTTCAAATGTTCGTACCGAAAAGCTGGCTTTTGACTTTCTACCCGCTTTCTTTTGGCCAACTAAACGATATGCGATTAGTAAAGTCCCAATTTAAAATCATTTATCCCAGCCCAAAATTCGTTTCATGGCCCCTTTAAAGGGTTAAGACATGCCTGCCCTAACCAGGTAGAAAAAAAAACAATTTTTTTTCTCTGCTGTTTCACCGTCACTTTTGAAGAGTTGGAGAACAAGGATTCTGAGCGTCAAACGTCTGTGCACAGAAAGCTATCTTACTTCAAAAGGTGCAACTGACTAAGGTGGTTCACTGCAGTTACTGACATTAAATATTGAGAGGTGTTAGACCCAAATCAATCCTTTGCAGAGGTAAATCTAAACTCGCCATCGGGCTCCACTCAGGTGTGTCAGCTAATCTGACGGTGAACCAGACCTCTATGCATAAAACAATTATTTTTGTCCGAAAAGGCGCTACAATGTGCAATGAGGTTCAAGATGTGAAGCAACATTTCCATGATGCTAGTTGTATGATACGCCTGACCAGCGAAGCAATAATTAATGGACTTACAACGACTTATGAGGCACAGAGAACACTGACAAGGACGCACTGGATTAGCACTCTAGCTCTAAAGGCACGACCACACTAGCGGAACGTCAGCTCACTGCACAAGCCTGGCTTTGCCAGAGATATTTGTCTGCCGGCCGGCAGATCGGTTGGTGCACAATCTCTGCCGCGCCGCACAACAAAATGAGGGCTAATCACATACAGCACCTGCGGTCGTGATGATAGTGATGCCGTGGCAACGCTCAACAGCTTGCCGCCGGCACACTCGAAAGGAGCATAGCTCAGCGAATCAGAGCGCCTTTTTTCTGCATCCTCGAGCGCGGCCGCACTAGCGGAACGACGGCTTGCAACACAAGACAAGATTTTTCCGCCGTCGGGAGAATGATCTGTGCGTGATTTCTGCCTGCCGTGCTACACAAAAAATGGGGGGAATGAGAGGCATCAGCTGTATGACGTAGTGATTTCATGGCAACGCGCAACCGCCACAAGCTGCGCTTTTCCTTTCAAAACTAGAGTGACCGCAGCTGTTTCCACGAGCTATCCCAACCAATCCAGCGCCGAAAGTATGCCATTCGCTAGGCCACAGCAAAAAGTAACATGCTTTCAGCACGGTTTGGCTTTAATACGGCTTGTGGCATCCGCCTGACATCTCGGCCATCTTCTGGTCCAGCCGGTGTTTGTATCGTAAATTGCACACGCTGCGGCATCGCTCAGCGTGAGCACGCAGGTCATACGCAGTTTTAAGCCAAGCGCACGAAAGCACTGTTTCTGTAGTGTAATTCGATACTCTTATTCCACTGACTTGGCCGTACCCATGAACCTGCATCGACTTGCCGTTTGATCTCGGCTACTTCGCACGATCAAGAGGCAGAGCAGGGTGATCGCATGAGCGGCTGTCACGAGATCATCATCAACGCCCGCCATGGCTCAGGCAGAAATTGCAAGAAACAGTATGGCGTTTCGACATAGAAAAAAAGGAGAGCCAAAATAAAAAAATAAATCTACCCAACAAAGAGAAGACGCCGAAGTATCGTTCATTGAAGGTACCAAACATACACTTGGAACTGCGCACAATCCCGATCAGGTCAAAAGAGCGCACAATCTTAAGTGGTGTCACGTGACTACTGCGCCGCAACGGCGAAACGGAGGACAGTGTGGCCTTCTCACAGTGGGATGCTGCAGCAGCATGCCGTTCTGGTACGCTCGCTGCCGGTGTGGCCGTGCCTTAATACTTTAACCTCACCCTCACGCCTAACTCATTTCAACTCAGAGGGGCCAACTAATTCGTCAAAAAAAGTTATCCCGTTTCTTTGGGGCAGTCAGGAACGGTACTTTTCAGCATCTTCTGCGACAGTGCCTTCTTTTTCGGCACGAGTCGAGTGTTGCGCACTCGCTTAGCCTAGATCCTCATTTCGTAGATGTTCTAGATCACAAAATTTGGGGACTTTCCACGAGAGACACAAGATCCCCCAAGAGCAAGGACTAGTTTCCAAATGGCCTCGAGGGCAGAAAGCTCAGTTTCCTCCCCAACAACCGAAACCTACAGAATTGAAAGGTGTGCCCATCGAGGGTGGCCACTCCGAAGAATGAAGAATGAATACTTCCTCTCTCTCTCCGAAATTCCCGTCGGATCGACACGTCCTAGCTAACTAGGTCGACAGTGCCAGAGGGAGTTTCCGTGTCGCCTGGGCGGAAGCCAGCACAGGGCATGGATTAGACGCGAAAAACTACGTCGGCGTTCGGCCGGGTCTCGTCGCCTCGTCAACCGAACGAGAGTCCCGGCCGAACGTCGACGAAGCACTCGCGTCTCGTCTGTGCCTCGGGTAGTTGATGAAGACGATGCGGCACTAGGCCTCGACATCGAAAGTCACCCACAGGACTGGATGGACCGGGAGAACCTTCAGTTGGCCCACCTCTAGCACTAATTCCTGCCTCTGACGGCCCTCTGGCATTGGGCTCGGGCGCACGCGCGCGGCCGAAGCACGACCGTGGCAACGTACGCTAGCCGGAGACCGGGCATTTGAAATAGGTGCCCAGTCATTCTCGTCTTGCTTGTGACTATTCAGTGCTCCATTTCTCAATGTTCTCGTCCTGCCAGCAACTATTTCACTCAGCGGGCAACGTCGCCTACATACATCCGGGCAATCCAGACAATTTAGCAGGGTAAGAGAGGGGAAGGGTGAACACCCAAACCCGATAGCAAACAACAAACTGGCCGATCTAGACGGATTTGGCGGGGTAAAAGGCACGCGCCCAACCTCGACAGCCGACGATAGACCAGCTGCTCTCAACGTTTCGGGCAGTTCCAGGCGGGCAGTAGCGCCGGAACTGCCTAAACGCCGCAGCTCCATTTCCCCCTCTCCTCTCACCCGACTGGAACTGTCTACAGACGTTTGCAAGTACGACCTGTGGGCCCCGCCACCTTGCTCCCGACGTGGGTAGGTCGTTTGATAGCCGATGCTCGACTGTTGGACGATCTACACGCACCGGCAGCGAGATGGCGGTGCCCAGGGGCCATACCCGCAAACGTCTAGGGTGCGTTTCACGCAGTGGGCAACGACGGCGCGCCGCACTACCGTACCTCGTGGAACGTCTGCTTCAGGTCCTGCTTGGGGTTCACCCACGAGGCCACGGCGTCGCAGAAAAAGATGAAGTCGTGGACCACTCCGCCGGGGTTGACGCTGATCATGCTGCAGATGCCCCTGAAGGCAGAGTCCTTCTCCTCATTGTCCCTAATGTTCCGCAGCGACGAGCACCTTCACGGCGTCCCGGGAAAGGGAGGGGGGTGGAGTGGGCACAACACAAACAGGGTAGGGGTTAGCACACGCCACCCGACAGACAGAGTGGCTTGCCCAGACGCAGCGGCACTCGCCATCTCTAAACGGCACCCGCACAGAACGAGCCTTCGACTGGCGTGTTTACTGCCCTACGACATCGTCGGATGACAGTCGGGGGACCGCAGACGAGGAGGCAACAAACGCACCAGCCAGAGACGCATTCCAGGCACCACATCCATACAGTCGGTGACCCACTTATCCATGCCACGTAAATTAATTAATGAACTGGTCAGTTTATCGAATTGAAACAAGAGACAGCACTGGGCTCGTTTGCACCACCGATTGCATTTTAGGGAAGGCGGTTTGGTGGGGCCAACGTGTGGCCGCCGAATCGCCACGCCACCGAGCCCGCATCGTCCTTGACGGTGCTTCGCAATGCACACTTTGACCGTAGGCCAGAGACGGCATTGACAACTCTACCACGCCGCTTCGGTACCGGTATAATGGAGACCTTGCGGCTTTGTTTTGGCAATGGCACAGGACGCTTGTAACTACTATCCGCAAGGAAAAGGAGAGGTCGGTAGTACCGTTTGGTTCCTCTTGGGTAAAAACAAAGACATTTTGCCACAGGTAGGATAAGAGGGTCACAACTATACCGCTGAAGTTTTCCCAACTCTTACGTAAAAAGAAAATCGAAACGCGTACATATTGATCGGTGTTGCTACCTCTTGGTGTAAGTTCTCAAAACCTCTCGTAAGCCCAGAAATATTTACAGACACTTACTGGGAAACAATCTATAAGAGAAACCTTAAAATTGGTAGTTTGTGCAATGCCAGCTACAAGAGAAAAAAAAGGGAAAACTTCATGAAATATAAGGGAAAAAACAGACTTCTGAAAATAATGACCCCTAAATGTTGTTCGCATCTTATTAAAGGATTTACTCGAAATTCATACTCATTGACCAGCTCAAGTTTCATAGTTCCCAAGCCCTTGGCAGGCTTTTGTGGGTGATATGCCTCAGTTCCGCACAAAAATAAACAGCTTAAAGCTTACCCTAGAGGGGGTGATGTACAAAAGCTTGCGGATTATTGAGAACGCAAACGCATATTTTCTTAGAGACGAGCATCATTGTGGCCAGGCGCCGATGTTACCAGATAAGTGGCTCCATAGCAAGTGTCTGTGCTAATCCTTACTATCGGCGAAACAGTCATCACTGACAAATATTCGTCGATGTCACCGAGCACTTCAACGAGACAAAACTCGCACATCCGTGCAAAAAGTCTGAAGATATTCCACAAATACCTGCTGCTTGTTCAAATTTCTTTCAAAATAAGGCAAGGTTTGGCGATCCGAGTCCCTAGATAGCAAAGCTCAATCCCTGGACAGAGATTGCCTCCCAACGTTAACAACTACATAAATACTCAATCAAGGTAAACCCCACTGACATGATATACCCAATATACTTAAAAAGAGACATCAACATCTGGCCAAATGATGTCCGACAGGCACCAATGAAAAAAGGAAACCAACTTGCTACTCTTCAAAAAACACTCTAACAGGGATCGGTCCTGAACCTTGAGGGAGCTGCCTTTCAGTCATTTCTTTTTTTTCTCGACTGCCACATAACGCCCGAGTGTCAGAGGATGACAATCGCACAACCAGTTAGCACGGTGTTACAAGATATTGAGCAAGTAACACTCGGTAATAATTTCACTATGCAGATTTTACTCTAGAACGGTGATTGTGCCCTAACAAACAAATTTTGAAGGCAGAGGAAATGTTTGAGTCTGTACCAAACAGGCTCAATGAAGAGCCAATAGATCTGATGTCCAATGCAAGAAACGAGACTGGTTGAAAAAACAAAGGCTGGCAACTTTGGAAGTCAACCAAGGTTCAAAACGTCAACAAGGAAACTGAAGGAATGGTGCCTTGTCAACAAGGACCACAACACCTAGGCAAAAGTAAAACCCACGTGCTTGCAAAAAATAATAATAATAAACACACACACGCAAAATGTGCAAATTAGTGAGAGCAAGAAGGTGGCTAGCTTACTCTAGTCTCAAGGTAAGAGACACGCACACGGGACCATAACTTCCAAACAGTTGAACAGAGGTCGCAGTCACAAATGCAGCCACAACACCTACTACAACAAGGGTTGGTGGAAGTGCAAGTAGAAAGGCTAAAAAATTACCGGGTTAAAATGCCTAACCACCGAGAAAAATATAAATTATGAGCGTTGTGAGGCAAAGATAATATATAATAAACAAAATTAAGACAATAAGAAGGGGGGGGGGAAACAATACAGGTTGCCAGACCTAGAAACTGTTTGGAAGCCATGGCAGGAAAAAAGAAAGCAAATGAAGTTTTCACGAAGGAGCAGTCAAATACTGTGTGAAAAAAAAAACTGGCAGGGCTCTGTGCCGTCTCTCACCTAATAACAGCTAGCTAAAGCTGATAGGCATATTCAGTTTACTTGCACTGACATATACCCACGCAGAAAGCGTATGCTCTGATCATGGCGGTACACTTCCAAACTGTTGCTTCAATCGAACGAGCTTAGTACGCACAAGGTGAAAAATTAAAAATGAAGGTTTATCGAAGCAGTACCTGATGTTCAGGTTTACCTTTTGAAGGTGACACCTCTCAGCAGAACTTCCGAAGAAGTACAAACTACTCTCAAATTAATTGCCGCACACTACTTCGTAGGAGGGAGTGAATTGTTCTGAACATCCTACGGGCTTCTTTGGAAAGGGAACACTGGTGGTTAAACCTTCTCAAGTGGCAATGCCTTCCACTCAGAGAGTGGCAAGTCTAAAAAACCATAGTTTGGTGTAACAGGGTACAGTGTAGTTCATCTTTACACCAAAAAACTAACCTGCAGGCATATACTGCAAATTTCCGTAAGGGCACTTTCCCCAGAGAGATTGGCTGTTCCCCTTTCCTAGCTAAATATTCGTGACATAAAATTCTAAACATCGCCCACCCCCTTTTGCTGCCAGGACATCACGTGATGTCCAACAGCAATCCCATCAACCGCACGATCTGCGGAGCGGTACCAGTATGTGTGACGAGAGCGACGCGAGCTCCTAAACGCTGTCGCATTTAGGAGCTCACGTCACAGAAAATTCACTGTTGGCGTTGGTGGAGACAAACAATCCCATAATGCAACGCACATAGACACGTGCGACGTCACACGTGACTGTGACGTCACGACCCTGGCGACCCGCTAAATTTAATGGAAAAACTTTGCTAAATAAATTGGAAAATTTTCCCGCCACATTTAGCAGAAAATTTACCCGGGCCAAAAATATTCCCGCCAAATATAGCGGAAAATTTTCTGCTAAATTTAGCGGATCGATAAGGTCATGACGCCACACGTGACGCTACCGACTAGACCACGCACACACAGTTGGACTGCTTGGGAATACGCGCAGGCTTATATGAAAAGGCTTTGCAAACTCGCGGGCCAATAACGCTATCGCGTTCCACTCTTAAATGCGAAACTTAAGCGTACCCCAAGTTTTTTGTCAGAGATCTGCGCATGCGATGTAGGTTCCCATGACATACGAGTTGTCCCCGCATGTTATTGCATCGTGAAACGCAAGTCTACCGTTTCCTCGATATCAGTTCCCATGACGTGAAAGTGTGCGGCGAGTTCCCGCGTGTTCTTTGCGCCGTGTAAGGCAAATCAGCTGCGTCCACTCCACAATATCTTTTACCGTGACACAGCGTTTCCTAGTGAATTCTGGCGTGTTTATCTGTATCGCGGGACGCAGATTCATCGTGTCCGCGTTCGGCAGTATCAGTTCCAGTTTCATGTGGTTTGTAGCAGATGGCCCGGTGTTTCCTCACTTTTGCTGTTGCATCCTTAAAGATGGCCCACCCCATGTTTTTCACCATGTATCTCTTCATTTTGGTCGAGGGCACCCTTAAGAGTATTTGAAATCGTACCGAGACGCAACAGAGCCCTGCCACAACCCAACTCGTTCGCGCAACACTCATAACCAGGTGGAAAAAAGAAAAAAATAAATAATTCACAAAATCAATTCTTTTCACACGAAACAGGTGTAACAATAGCAATCAACGAATCAATCAATCAATCAATCAATACATAAAATTAAGAATACAGAGAGAAAGAGAGAGAGAGACAAACGAGAAATAAAAAAACGGGGTTTACACACCACGGGCGAATAAACTGCTGTAACATGGGTGCGACCTCTTCCGGACAAACGTAACCAAGGCGCCCAATCGTAATGGCTACGTTCGGGGTTTTGTTTTTTTTTCGTTTTACCGGTGGGTAGGGAGGTTCGGGAGAGGCACGGAGACCACGGGGATGTCGGGCAAAGAGGGAGGAAAAAGGGGGGGGGAGAGGGGGAAAGGGATCATCAGAATAGGGGAGGGGGAGGGAGGGAAGGTAGAAGAGAGAAAAAAAAAAGAAAAAAGCAAAGACAACCCATAAACAAACAAACACAGCACACTGCAAATAATGGCCAACAACAACCACACTCATAAAATCAAAAATATATATATATCCCAAGAGAGAGAGAGAGAGAGAGAGAGGCTAGTATGTAAATAACGGTGCATCAATAAAAAAAAACTAATGAAAGAAAAAAAAACAGTAAGACAGGTAAAAAAAATTATATTAACATTCTAAAGGACACGCATGTCACGTGTTAATGTGCACACATTAAAGATTTCGGGCATGGATACTAAGTAAAGGAGCAGTTTTCCCCCAAAAATACGCTCATACATTTGCGTGCGAGGCAGAGCAGCAGGAACGCATCTCCGCAGCGAAAATGTAATTTTTGTATTACTACTATTATTAATGATACTGGTGGCAGCAGAGTCGCAGTTCACGCTACAAGATCACATGTGCCAGGCAACCAGTGCAAAAAGTAATAGCCTATGCCGCACCTGCCTTGCACGTCAGAAAGAAAAAGATGCTAATTAGTATTGAAAAAGGAAAGGGTAAAAAAAAAAGCCTCCTGCAACAACCTTTTTGGTTCTAATTGGCAGCCAGCAAAAAAGAACTCAATCATAGAAAGAAATGATACAGGTGTGGTATGAACACAAACGCACAGGAACAAACACGGTAACACTCACAGGACAGACCAGTGTCATGCAACTGCTGAGAATGTTAGTACTGAAACAGTAATGTTAAGGAAGAGGAAACAGACTTCTAGAAGTGCATCCTATGATGCAACAAAAACTTCCAAAAAGTGTTGAAAATAAAAATTCCTGCAAGTTAAAATTAAATGATTCTACTCAATGAGTCAAGACAGACCTAGCACTAGCATCAATGTTCAACAAAGTACTGAACAGCCAGACACTAATGTTCCAAGATTCGAAACAAGCCAATTGAGCCGGAAACGACATCACAAGAATGTTCTTGTGCTTTTCTGAATCGAAAGTTTTGTTTCGCAATTTAATTTTTGTTGCAAGGTGCTAAAGAGCCTAAAGCAAATTGGTATCAAGCAGATACTCATTTAAATTTAAAGGACTTGCACCAAGGCTAAAATATGAATTATAAAACATAACCAGTAAGGAAAATACTACTGGATACTGAAACATTGAATAGAATGAAAACAAATCTTGTGAGAAAAACCTCCACTCAACCGAATAACTCAATTACAAACTCAATTGCATTACACCGAAGTGCTACTAAATCATGCTCAGCAGTTAAACAAGGTAAGCAAAATATTTAGCAACGATAAAAGTTTTTAAAACCCTCGAAAGCATGCACAGTTATTAGGAAGGAACACACGAAGGTGAACTAAAAATTAACCCAGGTTTGATTATGACATAAGACATTTAAAAATGAATGTATATAAGATTAGACTTTTCTATTAATATCACAACCAGGAACAAAGAAAAGAAAAAAAGTATGTACATAGAATTAACAAGGGTGGCTCAAGGGATCAATGTAAGTGAAGAAAAGCCGACCTTACGTAGTTAAAATGAGCAACGATTGCATAGGTTACCGATATAAGCTATAAAATCAAAGTGTCGACACGTTTCTCTTGCCACCTCTCTCTCCAATGGACATGTGCATGCTTCCCCCGTGCTCAGCTCTCCTGGCTCTGCTGCTTATACTACCGTAAAATCCTGTAAGGGCGCCCTCCCCCGAGAGATCGCCCATCCCGTTTTTCTGGTTAAATATCTGTAACTTAAAAATTCCGAAACATTGCTCACCCCCCGATTCCCGTTGGACATCAAGCGATGTCCGACGGGAATCGCGCACCAGCGGCGCGATCAGAGGTACCGGTGCGTCCGAGAAGTGAGCTCATAGCGGGTTCCCCCGTTTTTGTCTGCGATGTGCGCGCGATATCGGCTCGCGTAACACGCGAGTTGTTCCCGCGTGTACATTGCATCGTGAAATGCGGATCTGCTGCGTTCGCGATTTGCGGTATTCGTTCCCCGAGTTCGCAGCAGATTCCCGTGTTTTTGTCCGCGATCTGCGCGCGCGATATCAATTTTTGGCTGTAAGTAACACGCGCGAATTTCTCCCGCGTGTATATTGCATCGTGAAATGCGATTCTGTTGCGTCCGCGATCTGCGGTATTTGTTTCCGCGACATGCGAGTTTGTAGCGTATTCCCGTGTTTTTGACTGCGATCTGCGCGCGCGATATCGGTTTCCGTGACAGGCAAGATTGTAGTGGGTTCCCGCGTTTTTATTGCACTATGAAACTTGAATCTGCTGTGTCTGCGATCTGCGGTATCCGTTCCCGTGAGATGCGAGTTCTCGGCGGGTTTCCGCGAGCCCTTCGCACCGTGAAACGCGAATCTGCTGCGTCGGCCACTTGCGGCATCTTTTCCCGTGACACAGGAGTTTGTAGCAAATTCCCGCGTGTTTATCGCATCGTGAAACGCAAATTTGCTGTGTCCGCGATCTGCGGTATCAATTCCCGCGTCACGTGGTTTGTAGTGGGTGCCCCGGCGCTTATCATTAATTTTGATAAAGTTTTGCTGTGGCATCCCCAAAGATAGCCCACCCCATGTTTTTCATCATTTATCGCTTCATTTTGGGTGGGCGTCCTTACGGGATTTTACGGTACGCATGGAGTTCAAAATCCTTAATCATCAAAGTTCAGTGCATCACATCGGCAAGCTAGAAGCAAGGGCTGATGCGAAGCATCTGCGCAAGATGAATGGGTTTGGAAATTTCACTGCGCCTTATAGGTCGACATGCTTTGATTATGACTATAAAGAGGTCCACAGTTTTAAAGAACTGTTGAGGAAAAATAAAAATAAAAGTTGACCTATATTCAAATAAATACGGCAGTTCTCAGAGTCCATGAGAGTCCGTGGAAAGGTATTAAAATCCGAGAGTTGCCAGCGAGCCCCCAAAACTGTTATATTGACGATTGTTATGTATTTCCAAATTGTGCGCCTTGACCGAAGTTCCCTAAACAACATATCACCAAGGTTCTACTGTAGCCACTCAGACCACGCAGAAGGGTCTTGTCAAAAATAGCACATTTGAACAAAAAGTAGTACCTGCTTCATATTTTATGGACCTCAAGAGCTTGTCTTGGGCACTAGCTAGCCAATGTCTACTAGGCAATTCGTTGTCGCTTAGAAGATAACTTTTAATTGCCCAGTATTATCGGTTGGCAACAAGGGGGGAGGGGGCTTGGGACTTTCTTGGGCTTG
This sequence comes from Ixodes persulcatus, assembly GCA_013358835.2. Classification (NCBI taxonomy): domain Eukaryota; kingdom Metazoa; phylum Arthropoda; class Arachnida; order Ixodida; family Ixodidae; genus Ixodes; species Ixodes persulcatus. The sequence continues at coordinate 151,019 of JABSTQ010010028.1, forward strand.
CTGGGGTTTTCTGGCACTAAAACGCTTGAGAACCCCATCTAGAGGAAAAGGTACCATGCATTCCGGCTCTGGCGGTTCCAGTAGCCGGTCCCGACAAGCCCAAATCGCTGATGCTGCCTCAATATACGCAAGGGAGCAGGAAAAGATCTCTTGTACGGTCTGTGCCTGGTTATTTTCTAGTCGGCCTCGCAGGAAAACACCGGCATCTCTCATTGTATAAAAGTAAATAGTTGATAAGCGCTCAAACAGCTTCAACTCGTCACAGCAAAACGAACACGCCCAACCTTTTGCCCGTTTTTTTTTTTCCTTCTCTTTTTGTTGTTTTTCTTGTGTGACCAACGATATCAGCGTTTAGAATTTGCTGCGTTCCGCTCCAGTCTTTTCCCCCCCTGGCTACGGCACAAAAACCCAACCGCAAAAACGCCAACCGTCATACCACCAAACCATTTTTAAATCGGAGATACAGAAGTGCCTCTTTTCTTCGTGCTTTCTCATCTCACATCGACGGTTGAGCCACCCTGGTCCAGGTAAGCTGACACTCCTCACGTAAAAAGCTCTAAGCCAGAAAAAACAAAAATGCAAGCTGTCCGAGGAAAGGTTTGAAAAGAGGGCCCATGCAGTAGATAGAGAGAGAGAAAGAGAGAGGGGGCAGTGGGGGCCTTCAGTGTGCACTGTACCAGTATTCTCCAGCAAAGTTTTGGGAGTGTTGGGACGGTTGATGATGGTCACCAGCTGGGTGAGTACCATTGGGATGTAGGGCTTCATGTCTCTGCCTGCGAGGGAGGAACGACACATCGTAGCATCAGTAACGCGACCATTAATTCTTAAAATTATGTTTTTTTTCCACACATATTTCTTTTATTGTAGTTTTCAAGACCTCGCACCCTCAGGTCGCCCTTCTGATCGGCCTTTGTTTAATTGTAAGAAGCTTCCTCGTCTTCGCAGTCGTCAAATACAAAGTTGTTTAAGAATTTTCTGGATCTCGGAGTTCGCAACGCGGCGCGAGGTTGAACGACATAGACTCAACATTCTGTAACAACGAAAGAGCATGTTGCCTAAACAAATAACAAACTGAGCACCATCAAAAAGCGACCCTAATGAATAAAAGCATTGTTTTCATCACTTGCACATACATGTTTGAAAAACTTAGAGGATGCGTAACCTTCGCCCTTAAGAATGTAACGCGATAGCGTTATCGGGTTTCATTTGCAAAGCCTTCTTATATTAACGCACGCTCGTTGCCAAGCCGTGCAAACGTGTCTGCATGGTCTAGTCGGTAGCATCACGTGTCACATGACGTCACACGTGGCTGGGACGTCATGACTCTATCGAACTGCTAAATTTGGAGGGACAGTTTTCCGCTTGACTTGGCGGAAAAATATTTGCTAGATTTGGCGGGAAAGTTTTTGCGAAATTTGGTGAGAAAATTTTCCGCTCAACTTGGCAGGAAAACTTTCCGCTTAATTTGTCGTAGGAGACCGCAAAAGGTTCCGAAGCGCTCGGCCTGCAGGCAGTCACAAGTGGGTGAATGACACGCATGACCACAGCTCACCAGCATCAGTAAAAAAAAAATAAAATCAGTTTTTGGAAGTGCATTGATAGGTGGAAACACACTGCAATTTGGTTTTGTTTTTAAGATAAAACGTTATACGGGGGGTTATTCACTGGATGCCCCATTTGAGGGCGCTGCTTAGAGCGCATGCTCCGATCAAACTCTCAACTATAGGCTGCTTAGACCGGCAATCCCGATAGTGGAAATGCACGTTGCAAAAGAACCGAGGAAGCTCAAAATCAGCAAGCACTCAGCAGTCGCGCATGCAGGTATGGCCCCCCGTGACTACTTCCTGTGACGAGAGCACCTGCTCCCGATACTTTGACCGACCGTGCGTCCACACACGCCCAGTGGCACGCGATGCCAGGTACTACACGATGCTGCGACTTCGTACTGAGCGAGTGCGTCGCACGACGCAACGTTGCACCACGTGATGCAATGCTGCGCGACGCCTCAACTAGACACCATCACACGAACATGTCGCACAATGTCCCGCAGCACCACGATGACACCAAACTTCATGTGACGTTTAATGACTCCTAAACAAATTTAAACGATCGCTCCTTGAATACTGCATTTTATGCATTACAAGCGTCCCGAAATAAAGAACACTGCCAATTTTTGTTTAAGAGCTGAACAGCAAAAAGAGGTTGAATAGAAAGTTCTTAATGCCAAGGGCCAGCTTTCCAGACCCCATAACATTTGGTGAGCCTTAGTAAAAAAAAACAAATGTGTCTATTTGACCAGCGCCACAACCCGTTTATCTTTTCATTTGTTTTTAAGCCATAACCAAGTCCTAACACACGGAAGCACCAGTAACTTGCGCGAAAAGAGGACACACTCACCCAGTTTGACAGAGATTTCGCCGATGGCCCACGTGGCATTATTGCACACGGAGATTATCTCCGGATTTAGGTTTTGGCCAAGAATGGGTAGGAAGTCGGCTGGAACCGGAAAAAAAGAAAAGGACAGGTCGCACACAAGGAAGGACCCCACTCTCACGCCCGGTTTGCACGTGCATCTCGGTACCGAAATGATGCGGAGTCGGTGATGCATCGGCAGTACTGTCGGCGCTACTGCCAGCGTTACTTTAGCGCTGCACAATGTTTGTAAGCAAAAAAATACCAACAGTGCCAATACAGCTTAATCTCTCTGACAACCCCCCAAAATTTTTTAAATATTTTGCCAGGCGATTTTTTATGGTATTAGAAGACTAGCCAATCAATATTTTGCTAAAGGGTCACATATATTTTTAATAAAGTAAAAAAAAAATGCAACTGCTCAAAACCGGGACCGAAACTGGAGAGGAAGAAGAAATATAGAGGAGGAGAAAGGTACCAAAAATCACGTGGCTCTGAAATTTATTTATTTATATATATTTTTTTTCAATTAACGTTTGTGTACTTTTTAGAAACCACAAAAAATGGGTACCATATTTTTGTCCATTTTTAGTGTTGAGTGTGTGCCTTCGATGACCCATGCCTTTAATTATCTTAGGCGGTTGTGTCTAAACCATAGAAAACGGCACGTGACCACAAAGAAGAGAGTGAAAGCGACTCAAACCGGTTAGTTCTCGATCGGCAGTTTTTGGGCGGAAAGAAAACAAATTTCGAGCCGCAAATTGTGTTCTGGGTAGTTGGGCTCTGTTATGTCATGTACAAATAAAAAAAAACTCGGCAAGCCTAGATACCCTCTCAGTGTTCCTTTAAAGTAGGCGTCATGTGTATGGCACCGAGTTAGCACTGTGCTGTACGTGCGAATGGGTATCCGAGAGGAGCGACGCCGTGACAGAAAAAAGCGTAAAATCGGAGTTCGCTTTTGTTTAAATTTAATTCCGCGTTAAAACTGACCGCACAAACCTAAGCTCTGTTTTTCTCCAGCTCTTCTTCGAAGCACAGTGCAACCCACTTATAACGATACAGTCAAACCCGTTTATAACGAACAGCAGGAAATGCTATGATCAGTTCGATATAGCAAGTAATTCGATATAGCAAAAACCATTTACAACGAAGTTCCACGATGCCTTCGTTGTAAGCAAAGTTTGTTCTTTTATCTTATCTCCCCTTCTGAATCGCTTCTCTTCGCTCAATTTTGTTTGCAACTTGAGCTTTTAGAATTTTCTTTTTTCCTACATTTGTTTTTGCGGGGAAGGGACAGGCTAGAAGACGATTGTTTGCGCGTTTTTGGAAGCCTTCCCGGGCGAAAAAGTTAGATATAGCCAATGTGTTGTTCGTTATAAAAAGTACTTTTTACGTGCATTTTTATTTAAATTTTTCTTGAGTTCGATATCGACAATAATTCGCTGAACGTGGGTTCGTTCTAAACGGGTTTCACTGGAATGAAAAAACCAGAAATCTCAATTGTTATAACTGAATATCGTATCTGGAGTAGAAACGAATCATTTCCAGTCTAAAAACTCTAGAAACTGATTGTTATATATGGTATCGTTATAAGCGGGTTGCACTGTAGCCCCGTGACGAGGAAAAAAAAACAAAAAAACTGTGAATGCCGCTCCAACAGGACACAAAGTGTACGCCACGTACGGCGACCTGCCCGGGGGGCCTTGAGCTATTCGTTCTCCGCGATAGCAACGATGCGAGCGGCAGAGACGACGGGACAACACAGCGGCCAAGTTCAAAGGGGGCGCTACTCACAGATGCAAGGGTTGACGTGCTGGAAGCAGGCTTTGGTCAGGTCGCCCAAAAGGGCAAACGAACTCTGCCGCACCTCTGGCATTAAATCCTGCATGAATAAGTCGTCAACAGTCAGGCCTGACTACCGGACTAGCGGAGCAAATGATTGGTCGAGCAATTATTCATCTTATAAACAATTGGTTAAGTCAAACTACAAATTGTAATCAGTCCAGACAAAGTACTATAGTGATTACCAGTAGAAGCTTAACTACAAGCACCCATTGATTCACTCCACCTTGAATAGGTTTAAATCGAGTCCAGCTAAGAGCCAGCGTGGCGATCGGTCAAACTCAACTAGAAGTTGCGATTACTTCAACCGCAAATCATGCTAGAACCATTGCAAAATCCCAAACGGCACAGTAGCAACTGTAATTCGTTTCATCATAATTCCAAACACGGTTGAAGGCTCGAACATGCACCAACACCGACACACATATTAAAAGCGCAAGTCAATGGGCATTCGCTGCGCTCGATTTGTTTAGCAGATGACAGAACACGCAGAGAAAGCCGACGAACACCCCGACGCCGTTTGATCAATTCCACCGACTCGTAGCGTCGGCTGCAAACTACAGAAGTGTCTTCTGCCAGGCAGAAATCAACTTCCCAGTATCTTTCTCTCCATTCGCTCTCACTCTTCTCTCCTCCTCTCCCCACAGGAGCAAGCATCCCTCTTTCTCCAATGAAAAGGAGGAATCGAGAAAGTGTTTCCGCCTTTCTGGACACTCGGTCTTTAAGGCAAGAGGAAGTATAGATGGTGCAAACACCCGTAAAGATTGGTCAAGTCGCCCAGAAATCGCAATCTCTGTGCTCTTCATGCTACCAATGGCTTGTTATGGATCGACCAATCCTAGGCGGTGATCCCTCATTCTCATTTAATTCGCACAGGTCGCAATCGGTTAGGCTCCTATCGAAAAATCTAGAACCACAATCTGGGTGGGGTTGGGGCAGGGCTCACTCACCTGCATGCACTGATAAAGGAGCTGCATGATGTTCGAAGACATCACCAGGGACTCCATGTGGCCGTTGAGGCCCTCTGCCAGCCCACTCAACAGGTCCAGAGCCACTATGACAAAGTCCTTGTCGGGGGCCTCAAACTGGTCTGGGTGTGCTGCATTGGCCTGGAACACCATGTCAATCAAGTCCATTATTTACCCAATTCTTACACACGCACGTACAACACCCCACATAGACATATGCGGCCTGTGCATACATTCACGACAGAGCTCCAGTCAAGTTTGTATCATGTCATTAGCCACATTTTTATTGTACACAAAGTGCCGAACTGAAATTTTTGTGCGGAGCGCAAGTTTGTCTGCTTCCTTTGCAGGGGTTGTGGTGATGTCCGAACACGGAGCTATGATTGGCTATGATTGAAGGAAAGTGGGCCGACCTCAAGGCAGCTTGCTTCAAGGTCTACCCACTATCCTTCAATAAGAGCCAATCAAAGCTTGGTGTCCTCATGCCACCAAACTGCTGCAAAAGCAGCAGACAAACTTGCTCTCTGCATAGGCTCACTCCAGTTCCAGTTTGGTTCCGGGGAGCAAAAACAACGGCTCAAACCGGTTTGAACTGGCTTGAACCGCTAAACCAAGGATATATTTTCCGCGTTGTCCTGGCAACGTAGGCAATATTTCCTCCTTGAAACGATTAACTATTTAGTTTTTTCTATTGTTCGTACAATCCACTTTTATTTTCAGGTACCAAAAATGTGTAAGCCCGTTATTTATTTCGGCACAACAGTAAAAGAAAATCTAGATTAACATACAAAACTTTGTATTTACACGACTCAACATTCCATTGTTTACCAGGGCCATATACATTTGACCTGAATCGAAAGGTTGTCGCAAAGCGTTGTAGGTCGCCTAATATACACGCGATTGGTACGACTTTGCGTCGCAGTATTAAAAGTTAAATCTCAGTTGTGCCTTTGAACTAAGGAATTAATTACAGTGCATAAAATCATAAAGTGGGCACCATGTCGACATATGTATCGTGAACTATGGTTTACGAAATATGTTTCACTATATATATATGATGATTATACAACTAAACAATATATATGTATATATATATATACAATGATGATACAACTGAGCTAAAAGCAATAAAATTTTCGAAATATCACAAAAGATTTTTGGGCAAGCCTTTTCAGCCTATCTTTTAGAAAAACACTGAGTGGCAATCACGCTTGTTTTCCTAATTAACATTGTTTACACAGCACAGTGATGCAGGCAAAGAATCGTGCAGAGAGGAGTAATCCAAATAGTTCACCCTAATCTATAAGCACCTTCGTACTCGGATCAAATCTGGCCTAAAATGGCGATTACACAGGTGGCTGTTGCGGTTTATTCTTGAGAAGATGCAGGTAAATTAAATTTTCAAATAAGCATCTCCTTCGCTAACTGATGATTTTTTATTAAGTATAACAAAGTAGTATTTCACGCTCAACTCGACATCACAGCTACTTAATCGGTCACTTCCTAACGGTTTGCGTGCGTAATCGTCATAGTTCTGCCACGCGCCCCCCGCAGCTTGCTTTTGTCCAGCCCACAGACACATAAAATTTCTGTTCATCACATAAAAGAGGCAACAACAGACTTCTATATGTTTGAGAAGTTATATATGTCAGGAACACATAGTTATATAAATTAGCTTCAAAATCAAAAATTTATTTAAGGCCCTCCCAAATAATTGATATGTGTGCCTATCAAAAGACAAAAAAAGCTGCAAAAATTCTTTTCAGAGCATCCTTCAGATCATTTGTGGGTGCATTTACTTATGATATATATCTTTAAGGTGATAGGCCATTTGTTAATGCTGTCAAATCTTCAGTCAGCAACTAAATACCTTTTTATTATCCTTAATAAATTTGACTCTATCAAGTTCACATAACCGCTTGAGGCCAACACGGGAGGACGACACTCTAAAATACATCAGCTGTTGAGTCTGCACAAACATCTTTTTTGTTTCGTTCGCTGTTTGGCAGTGTGGAACAGCGGGTTGTAAGGTACGCCAAAATGAACTTTGAGGTCACATGATAGACCGAAAGGCAAATACACAAAATGCGCAGAAAGAGAGATAATAAATTATATATGTTTCCAAGTAATCCTATTCACAATGCCTTACTGCCAAAATAAATACACAGAGATGCATGCAATGATATTCCTAATTATACATATAGAGGACAGACAAAGATTCTTAGATTTCCAAGATAAATCACATTTTGGCATCAGCTTGCATGACCTCGAAACTTCGAAACTTGTTTTGGGCCTTCACTTCACGACTCTGCTTAATCAGACATGCGCTCTAACATTTCATTAGAATGCCATATATCATTGCAGGACTTCCAAACATACAGTCAAACCAGTTTATAACGAACAGCAGGAAACGCTACAATCAGTTCAATATAGAAAAAAAAAGCATTTACAACGAACTTCCATGATGCATTCTTTCTTTCTCAGGTCTTCGCTTCCGCCTTGTAACAACGCGCTGAATTATTATTTTCTTTTTGCATGCGTGCAGATTTTTTTTTTTAGCTTACCTCCCTTTCTGAATCGCTTCTCTTCGTAAGCAACCCCTTTGGGATAAAATTTTGTTTTTTCTGTGCGTGCGTGCAGTGTGTTTTTAGCTTTCTCTCCTTCTGAATCGCTTCTCTTCGCTCAATATTTTCTTTCGATATAGCCAATGTGCTCGATATAGCCAATGTGTTGTTTATTATAAAAAGTACTTTTTACACGCATTTTTATTTAAGTTTTCCGTGAGGTCGATATTGAAAATAATTCGCTGTACGTGGGTTCGTTTAAAGGGGTTTCACTGTACTGCACAAATTTACAGTTTAAACATCTACTGCTAGTGTTGCACATTGCATTTCACCAGAAAGCTGAACTGTTTAACATGGTTTGAATGTGACGTCATCGCACTATATACTGGTGATCATTGAGATTTGTTCAGGAATATTTCTTATTCCTGACGGACTGCTTCCTCCGTTTGGGGGTGTTAATTTGACAATTACTGTAAACGACTAAATTTTCGTGGGGACCTTATTTTCGCGAATTTCGCAAATCGCCTACAATTCGCGAAAAATATGTCCCGCGAACAATTCGGGCAATATGTGAACGCTACGGAAGCTACACTCGATTCGCGAAAATTAGAACCCGCGAATAATTTCAAATTATCAGCTTTGGCCCGATTCGCGAAAATTTGAGCCCCCAAAAATTAAGTCGTTTACAGTATATTTGTTTCACTTGTTAACAGTAATCCTCCATTGTTTTTATTTCACACCAAACTGTGAAGTTAAAAATAAAATGCGGAAGTGGTCGAAACTTGGGCAAGGACCCGAGAACAACACGTTTGGCTGTTTATCTGAGGCCACGTGGATCTTTTTTTCTTTTTTTTTTTATGTATCCCTACCGTCACACTTATAGTTCTATGCAACGTCAGATTACTAATTAACATTTCGTTTTTTCAATACTTCTATTCTTGGGGACAACTTTCTGAGGCAGTTCAGCAACAATAAAAGCATGTTTGGGTGCCTCAATTATGTTTATATATGTAAAATGGATCGTGCAATAGCGCTATAAAGTAATCCCTGACGTTGATAGCTTGCAAAAACATCCACTAGTTTTTTCCTCCGCGCATGGCAGATGCAGAAGAAATGAAGGAAAGAAACAGCTTTCTCCTCAAGTCGCAATTAGAACAAGCGACAGTGTGGTCAGATGCTAACATCTAACTATGTACCGTCAGTGTTCATCATAGTCATACGCTGGGGTTGGCAGAACATAGAGCACGGGCTGAGCTTCAAATATTGTCAGAGTTAGGCTATTATCATCTTTAACTAAGCACAAGCCATCACCCGAATGTTTGGCGATGCTGATGATCCGGAGCTCAGGGTCATGAAAATCTCGTACGTCACAGTGTCACGTGACTCTTGCTGCAAAGCCGTGATGTCAAGTTATGTAACACTGTCAACAATCTTAATAAATCTAGTGACGTTCTCGATTTAAATCGACTAGACGCAGTGAATCATGCAGCCTCACATGGTCACGTGACGTGACATTACTTGGCAGCATGTATTGACACCATGACATCATGTGACCACGTGACAAACGATTGATTATAGCGCTAATACAAAAGCACCAAGAAAGCCCACAATTTCTCATAAATTGCAATTCTGCATATGACGATTTGATCAATACAAAGAAATACACCTGCCAATTTTTTTCCCCCCCCCCAAATGTTCATTTTGGAATATTTACAAAAAAGAAAAAAAATACTGTGAACCATTTTGAGCCGGTTACCGTTACCATTTTTTCGCGGTTCAGTTCCAAGATGGCAGCGAAGATTTCGCTTCAATTCAGTTCCAGTTCGGCTAAAACTAACGGTTTGGTTCAGTTCCGGTTCGACACCCTGATTCTATGAAGTGGTTAAGGGAGGACGTGGCTTTGAAAACCGAAAAATCGAAAAAAAGTAGATTTTAGAAATCCTTATTTTTCGGTTGTATATCTCATAAACTACCTTCTCTGTAATTATCAGCACCAAATACAACGGGGAAATATTTAAAAACAATTATTTACGAGGCCTGGGTAGCATCCAAGTGACGGTCAACGTCAAAATCACCCCAACTTCGCGCGCTCGCCATTTTCGACACGTTTGGCCGACGGCCGCCCTTAGTCTTGTTTTGAACGTGAATTCTTTCTCTTTTTTTTGCCAGCTCCCAAAATGGCGTCGGCCGTGTGGTTACGGCGTGGTCGCCGTTCCTCCGTGTCACAATCGCAAGAACGCGATTGGACAGAGCGCGCGCTCGAGGAGCGTGCGACTGCTATTGGCTGGGACGCGATTTCTCCGCGCGCGGAGCGCTCTCCTCCTCCTCCGTTTCTCCTGCTGTTGCCGCTCGCGTCGTCTGCTCTCGGTAGTGGTCTGCTTGCACGCGCTCTTGCTTTGTCAGCTCCGCTTCGTTTTTCGCCATCTTTACGATCGTTTTCCGAACTTTCTTTGAGTAGTTTCGTGTAGCGTGCCCGTCTGTTTCGTGGTCGCACACGATGCGGAGTTCGAAGTACAAGACGGTGCACGCGTTTGGCGCGCGGAAGCGGTCCATGAAGTTACTGCGGATGGCGAAGTTGGAATTTTCTGCGCGGCGTGCCGTCAATGATGATCGCGTCAACACTTCCAGTGATGGATTTTCTGTGCCATCGGCTGTCGTCGAAGAAAAACGCATCGCCCCGCTCACGCCTGGAGTACCGAGCATGCCGACCGTTGTGGTTCCCCCCGAGATCGCGGGTCCCAGCGCCCGTCTTCCGCCTGCCGCGACAAGTGGGAGCGCGTTTTCCAGCACCCATCTGCGGACGCATTTCCTGACACGTGAGGAGATCGAAGCAGAAGCTAGACATTGTGATACCGTTCAAGCCGAACTTGGAGCTGTGCCAGCAACCCAGAGGAAGTTTGAAGCCATGCTGCCCAATCCCACGCCTGCCTCTGCTACAAGCCAAGGTGAGAAGTTCTGCCTTGTTCAGATCGACGTTTTGAGCAACCTGCTCTGCTGCAGTGTGCAAGCATTGCTCGGGGACTGGATTGACGTCCAAGAAGGCACCAAACTCGGACTGGCAGCAAAACTCGAGGTCGTATGCCCCCATTGCGGCATTATTGCAAGTTCCTGGACTTCGCCACGCCAACAAGACTCGAGGGCCTTCGAAGTCAACATCCGCTCCATCATGGCGATCAAGCAGATAGGAAAGGGGCAGACAGCTCTCAATGACTTTTGGGCAGCTTTGAACGTCTCCCACAAAGGTCTCCACCACAAAACGTTCCAGGAGTACCTGAAGAAGACCTTCAGAGAGCCAGAGGCCCTGTGCGTGGAAAAGTTTTATGCCGAGTCAGCTGTCGCGGTGAAGACAGCCTGTAAGAAGATGGACCCGGGGTTCTGCAAGGATATCACCGTGGTGTATGATGGCACATGGCACAAGAGAGGGCACACATCTCACATCGGAGTCGGGTCAGTCATAGAATACCACACAGGCCTCATCTTGGACGCCGTGGTTTTATCCAACCTGTGCCTTGGGTGCCAAACAGGACCCAAGCCTGGAGATCAAGGGAATGACAGCTGGCACATGCATCATGTCTGCCAGAAAAACACTGACGCCAAATCTGGGAGGATGGAGGTCGAGGCGGCCCTGACCCTCTTCAAGCGCTCTATCTCCAAGCACGACCTGCGGTATACAGCACTTGTCTCCGACGGGACAGCAGGACCTTCTCTGCCCCTACAGAAGAGAACGTCTACGGGCTAGTCCCCATCGTGAAGGAAGAGTGTTTGAACCATGTTCAGAAGAGGATGGGAACGGCACTGCGCAACCTTGTCCAGAAGAGCGACAAGCCGTTGAGCGGTAAGGGCAGGTTGACGAAGGCCCTCATCGACAAGCTTACCGACTACTATGGCTGGGCCTCCGAAACAACTCCAAGGACGTGGCAGCGATGCAGCGTGCTCTTATGGCCACCTACCATCATGTCACGTCGACTGACCAGGAGCCTCACCATGAACTCTGCCCGGAGGGAGCTCAATCGTGGTGCCGCATAAGAGTTGTCGAGGCAAAGGTGAGCCACAGCCAAAGCACAAGCACTAACTCCCAGCCTACGTCGCTGCAGCTATGCTGCCCGTCTACCAACGCCTGTCGCAGGTTTCTCTGCTTCAACGCTGCTTGGGAGCAAAGACTCAGAATGCATCTGAGTCTTTCCACTCTGTCCTGTGGTCTTTGATGCCTAAGGAACAGCATGCATCGCTGATCGCTGTTGAAACTGCACTGCATGAAGCGGTGTTGAGGTTCAACGCCGGCTGCTACAAGGCAACTGCAGAAATATCGGTTGCAGTGGGACTCCAGCGGCCCATCTAGCAGTCCAACGAGCTGCCAAGAAAGATGCTCTACGTCTGCACAAGGCCAGCAAACGACATCAAGAGAAGTTGGAAAGGCGGAACAAGAAGAAGTGCGCAAGAACACTTCTGACTATTCTGCAGGGTCTTTCTAAAGCTGAAAATCTGTGTGCAACTTTCAAGTGCTGTTTTCTCAGAATGGATTTTTTCACTGCCGTGGCTGCTCGTCCCAGCGATATCTCAGGAACTGATGAATGGATTTTTGTGCCGTCTTTTTTATTCTGTTCCTAAATAACTTTGTGAGGGCATAACAGAGCCCTTTTTCTAGAAAACGGCGCTAAAAATTTATAATAAAAATTAAATTTGATGAATTTAATTTTTAAAATTAAAATGTTTTTTTTCTTCGTTGTAAAATTGTTTTATGACATCCTTTTTCCATCTAAGCCGTTTAAAAAAATGTTTTTTTTCTTTGCATGTGTCCTTTAAGTAAAAACAAACTGCACTAAAACTGCAGCTAAAAAATAGACCTCTCTTCTATATTTTTGCCTCATTAATAACACACCGATTTTCCCCTTTTCTCAGCAACCAAAGCAAGTTTAATAATGCAACTATTCCATGTAACGAAAAAAAAAAAAAGAAAGCATCAATTTTAAATATGTGTTGTCCAAAAGAAAGTATTTGTAAGAACAATGGTGACCAGATCCTCATTTTTTGCCTGCAGTTTATTACTTCAGCATTGGTGCACCTTTGTGCTGACCGCGTCATACGTGGTCAGTGCAGGGTGCAACAAAGTTTTCCGGAATTATGTCTCTGACAAATGGCCCGTGCGCTATCCTCATGGTTAGCCTCCTACGCTAATAGCTAACGAGTTTCACAATGTACACATATTTGAAATTACAACACATTTCAAACAAACCAAGCATAACATTTGAAGCTTACCGTAAAATTCCGAGCGAACGCCCACGTTTGAAGGATCGCCCACCCACCCTTTTTGTCCAACATCGGTTGGGAACGGTATTCCGATACATCGCCCTCCCCCCGATTCCCGCCGGACGTCACGCGATGTCCGACGGGAATCGCGTGTCAACAGCGCGATCTGCGGTCCCGCGTTTTTGTCTGCGATCTGCGCGCGTGAAATGCGTGAAATGCAAATCTGCTGCGTTTGCGATCTGCGCTATCCGTTCCCGAGTTTTTAGCGGATTCCCGTGTTTTTGCCCGCGATATTGATTCCTAGCTGTAACACGCGCGAGTTGTTCCGCGTGTATTATTGCATCGTGAAATGCGATTCTGCTGCGGACACAATCTGCTTGATTTGTTTCCGTGACATGCGGGTTTGCAGTGGATTCCCGCGTTTTCGTCCGCGATCTGCGCACATAATATCGGTTTCCGCGGTATCCGTTCCCGTGAGATGCGAGTTCTCGGCGGGTTTCCGCGGGTCCATCGCGCTGTGAAACGCGCGAATCTGCTGCGTCTGCCACCTGCGGTATCCTTTCCCGTGACACAGGAGTTTGTAGTGAATTCCGGCGTGTTTATCGAATCGTGAAACGCGAATTCGCCGTGTCCGTGATCTGCAGTATCAGTTCCCGCGTCACGCGGTTTGTAGCGGGTGCCCCGGTTCTTATCATTATTTCTGATAAAATTTTGCTGAGGCATCCCCAAAGATAGCCCACCCCATGTTTTTCACCATTTATCTCTAAATTTTGGGTGGGCGTTCGCTCGGAATTTTACGGTAAATGTTTTTTCTTCAACGCTTATCATTACTATAGTTTATAAAAGCAAATACTAAAGTTAATTTTTTTTTTTTATCTCAAACTTTGAAGCAATTTAAAATCGTAGTAGTAGTACTGACACTTTCAGAAACCTCGAAAGCTTCAAACTTTGCAAATTCCCACCTTGCCGGAGCTAAAAAAACAGCGAACTCGTAAATTCAAATGTCGGCAAGGTTAGAAAATTTCTAAACCCTTCGAACTCAAACCTTGGGAGGTTGGCAACATCTTTAGTTTTACGGCGCCATGAAACACAAAGCAGCAGATACAGCAACAAAGATATGTGAGCCATTTTGAGCAGACTCCCATTTTCTGTAAGGACACTTAGAGTTGAAGTTCTAAAACTGGCCAGTAGCATTCCTAATCATGAAAGCATTCAGAGCCAGGTTACCACAGAAGGTAGCCTCTTTCAGCGCAAAGCACAATGCCTCATGAGATGGGCAGACCTACCTTATGTGCTGCATAGAATACCTGAATCTGTAATTTCAAATTGTTCACAAATTACGCACTGCTGGCAGGAAACTACAGCACACTAACCGTAAAATCCCGAGAGATAGCCCACCTGACATCGAGAGCGAATTGCGTGAAAATATGGAGTGGGCTAACTTTCGGTGTACAATCAAGAAAAGTTTAAAAAATTGCTATTTTTAGGTTGTGTCCCTTCCAAGCTTGTTATGGTGGCGAGGGGCAACGAAGCAAAGATGACTGTACTTCCCAGCCAGCGACATTCTCTTATATCCGACCAAAGCTAACTAGCCCTATTTATGGCAAGGCCATCATTGATCACAACACTACTATTACTAGGAGTGGGCTACCTTTCCATGTTTAAAAAAATATAGCAAATCAAGCAAAAAATAGGGGTGGGCTATCTTTCAGGGGTGGGGCATCTCTCGGGATTTTACGGTAACCCGCTGCAAGGAAACAGACAGTGCCCATAAGCAGAGTGCCTACTATAACTTCATTCTTCAATTTTCTTTCTAGGCTTCCTCTTGACTATAAAAAGGTCAATCTCCATTCAAATCAATAATCTAAAAAAAAAATATGCAATGATGACAATGACATTGCACGATGCATGGTGACATCCTACGGGCTTTAGAAGAAGAATATCAACATTTATATGATCCTTGGGTTAATGGGGGGACTACCAAAGTACCGAAAAAAAGGTTCTGGGGGTGGCTTCTGAACACACCTGTCACAGAAAGCCAGCGTGAAATAAAGCAACGTCTTTCACAAATATCTCCAATCTTCCCTATGTTCGGCCCAAAACTCCCTAAAGAATTCCCCCAATTTCTTCCCACTCCCTAATATTCCCCGTACCCTCCCCATCAGCAAACTCCTTGGTATTTACGGCTGTGCTCCCCGTTTACGAACAACCTCCTCCATTTGCAATTTACATTTCGACATGCGGTCGTCAGTACACGAGACCATCAAGAAAATTACACTAACCAATCTCTCCCTTTTAATTTTTGTTTTCGCGGCAGTTGCTAGGTGGCAGCACACGTAACCCAACTTACCATGTTCTGGTTTAGCGTCTGCTCCACGAGGGAAACGCATCTCCTGAAGACGGGCTCGCAGTAGGGCAGGAATCCGGACTGGAGGGCAGTGGCCACGCTAGACAGGCACTGCAATTGGGCAATAACAATCCAAGTCAGTCTGTCAAGTTATGTGAGACAGTCACCTCTCCGTCCTCGCTATGCTCGGTTTCAGCCTAACGGGGTAAAGGGTGAAAGCTACGGCCCCTCCTAAACCAATCGGAGCGACAGAAACGCACGACAGCTCGGTGCTGGAGTACAATCCGATGGTACATTGTCACGTGCCTCGCTCCAATACTCCGATCGGTTTACAAGACTCGCAGCTTTAGCCCTTTGCCAAGTTAGGCTGAGATTAAGAATAGAAAACATTGGCTGATGTTTGGTCATCCTGTCAAATGCATTTAAATGCGGTACCTTTATAGTGCGGGTGGTGATCTTAGTTCAGGTGGTGCCTAGGGCAGGGTTTTGTATAGAAACAAATCATGTCACACCATTGTCTCCTTGTGACGCTGTGCGCGCTTCATTTCAGCACCACCCAGATACAAAGCCTCTGCAGTGAATTTGCTGGTTCACCAAGGGAGGAAGCGTGCTTTCCTGCTCTTTCCGCTCCTCGTTCTGCGCACTTCTTCTAGACCACCAGTCTCTCTTTTTTGCCCAATCCACCCCTCTTCACTCCGCACGCTTTCTCACACCACCTGCTTCTGCTCCTCCCTTTCCTGTACGCTGGGCCCGTAGCTGAGTCAGCGGAGCACTTGGTTCCACGCTGGTGACCAGAATTCAATCCCCTGTCACCGGTTGCCGTTTTTTCAAGATCGTTTAGCGGTTACGGACTGACCGACCTACACAGTTCGAGCTTTACGCGGCTCCCGAGGTTTGTTGGCCCAATAAAGCTATTGCTTTAAAAAAAAATGTACCACAGAAAAGATTATAGAATTACTCGACAGCTATTGAAATAAGGTGCGAAATAGCTCTCAAGCATTTATTCAGTTGCTTTGTCTAACAACCACAACTGCAGTGGTGCTCGTTGCCAGAACCCACACTCCTCAAACAGAAAGTTTGGGGTCGAAGTTTACAGAGTGCGCCGATTGAACTCTCGCGACGATGACGCTGCACTTTTGTCGCCGAAGTCCAATTGGCGCGCTCCACAAACTTTCAGCTCCGACTTTCTGTTGGACGAGTCTGGAGCCCCAGGAAATGATATGAAGGCAGAACACTCCTCCAGAAATGTTGTAACTAAGAATACAAAGCTCCCTCTCCTACTTCGAAGGAATGAAAGTACAGCTGGACAGTAGCAACCCACCCTAATAAAGCAGTTCAAAAGAAAGCATTTATTACATTAGTAGTTCTACTAACCAATGCCTTCAATGCCACTAGCAGCATTACGAGCCAACGATTACAGCTTACGGATCAACACTTTAGTTACGAATAACTCCCAACTCAAAATAATGAATTTTAGTTTTCTTCCTCTCCTCAATCCATTATTGAACGGAACCACCTGCCACAAAACTTTGTTGATTCCGCTACAAACACATTTCTAAATACTTAGGAACCCACCTGTCACCACAGGCTAACGCATCATTATCATCAAATACTACCGAGTGCACAGAGCAAATCTTAGTCGCAACATCCTGTATTTTTAAAAATTATACCAACCTATTTTCACTACGGGTAAAAACATTTCTTTTCTGCTAAATTATGTTCACCATACAGGGCTAATAAGCCCCGTCTGCTTCAGAAAAAGAAAAAGATGTTAACTCTACCGCAATTGCTTCTTGCTCTTAATGTTACTTCAACATGTTAAGGCGTGTCAATATTCTAGGAGTAATTTGCATTACTCTTAACATATGGACACTCTCTTTAACCTATCCTGCTCAAATAGCTCACACTCAATTTTCTTCTTCCTAATGTTAATTGGCTGCACTGACCAATCATTTCTCCCACCTTACAAAATCTACGATGGGAGATGTAGTACAAATAAATAAAAAAAATAGATCAACACCTAAACCAGTCTCAGACAGTATGATTACTCAGGAAAGCTTCAGAGCCAGAAAGCTCAGCCTGTTCAACTTGTCATCATCGACCGACTGAATATGAGGACTGGCAAAGCATGCAGAAAGAAGTGCCCCCCTCACCTCTAGTAGAGGAAAGAGGTCCTTGTCGTCGTCCTTTAAGACGTTCCACTTCTCGATTAAGGGTGGCATCAACAGGTTGATGTAGTCCTGTTGGGGAGAAAGATGTCGGAGGTCATTCGCAATAAAGACACAGAACGGGTCATGAGGTTGCGATTGCGAGGTGCCTACCAAATAGCTTCAGTCGAATTTCTTGACCGTCACAAAAGAAAAAGATGCAAAGGATGGGGTCGCAGCCGTTGTTCGGGTTGTTCCTGATCAATCCAACGAAACGTGTGGCGGCTTACACTGCCTAGTCGTTATCCGTACCTCGGACAACTGATATTCCGCAACTGTCACGCGCCGTGCCCTCCTGCTTTGTTGCTTGTTATTGCGCTGCCCATGTCGGTCGTCTTCCCCGACTTGACGGATTTTCTGACAATTTCCCCGACGATTCCCAGACTTTCCAGATGCCTCGAAATTCCCCGACAATTTTATGTTTTCCAGGTTGGTAGACACCCTGAATCGGTACTTGATTCACCAACTATGGTTAAGCTAAATCTTAGCCCACCATCTGAGGCCAGCACAAGGCAGATGGGACGCAAGTACTGCATCAACATGACTTATCATGTTGAAGTACCAACCAGCTCAAATCACAACTTTACTACGACTGACTCGTGTTCATCGCATGCATCAGGTCCAATGGCAAGTCGCTCGACCCGACCTTTGCGCTGTGGACGAGCGCAATTCGTCCACGGTTCATTCAAATGCGTGCACACAACGCCAGTGACAGGCACCCCCGTTAACTCCGTTTTTTGCAGTCCATTCTCCAACCGTCCACCAAGGAAAAAAAACAAACCGCAAATTTCCGAGTTACCCCAGCAACAGGGTTTTAAAAGTGGCGCGTTTTTCCGAAGGTGACTCGTCGCTCATCTCGGAAACACGTTTCTTTGGTCGACAAAAAATTTTTTCGTTCAAATGTCAATGATTTCATACTAGATGATAGTAACGACTCTAGAGAAGAGTATAAAAATTCTGAAGATTGGTACGGCGGTGACAACAAGGTCTTTTTTTCGGCCCGGAGATGAATCAGATTGTTGTGGATTTCATTGCATTACAATGTAAATTTAGATTCATTTTGAATCTAATACTTTTCTCAGTTGGGCTATTTAGTGCACTTCACCTTTAGTGTAATTTTGTAGTGTGCCACATGGCTTCTCTCTGAAGACCACACTTGGCTTTAAACGAGTTTGACAAACTCACTTCACTCAATTGAATGCATAGCCTCGATAGCCACATTTCAAAAGTAATATGTAACATAAAAACCAAAATGTAATGTAAATATTTTTCTAAAAACAAACAAAAAAACCTTTGAGCCTTTCCACTTTGGTGAAGAAGGAAGACCAGCGAAGCTGTACTATGGTAGGACGACCTCAAGGATGACTTCTTGGACGACCTCAAGGACGACGCCTAGAGAACGACAGCTAGGACGACGTCTAGGACTACCTCAAGGACGACGTCTAGGACGACCTCAAGGACGACTTCTAGGACGACCTCAGGGACAACATCTAGGACAACCTTAAGGAACGCCTAGGACGACGTGAGGGACGAGTTCAGTTATGTTTGGGACGACCTCAAGGATGACCTCTAGGATAACTTCTAGGACGACCTCGGGGACTACCTCTCGGATAACCTCAAGAACGACTTCTGCGACGACTTCAAGGACGACCTCGATGACGACGCCTAGAGAAATTCAGCCTTTCCACTCTGGTGAAAACCAGAGTGGAAAGGCTGGAAAGGTTTCCGCCATCTTTGAGTGAGGCCGGCAAGCCGGTTGTCTGGTTGCCGCCGTCGCTCATAGATGGCGGTAGCTAGGGGGGGGACTTAGCCTTACAGTTTAGGCTGATCCACACCAAGATTGGCATCGCACTGAATCGACAAAAGACGACAACAAAGTAAGTTGTTCCAATCCCACCTTGGTTAGCAGAGAATGATACAGCGAACTCAATTTCAGCACAAAGCTGCGATGAAACTGAGGTGGGCTGTACGCTGCCTATTAAGGTAGCATCAGGGCCTCCTCGCAGACCTCCGTGGGATGAAGTGCAACGCTAAGGTTGAATCTGCTTCTTCTTGTGACGATCGACCAAAATCATCCAAATGGCACAAATATTGTAAATTAACGGAGCGGTGTCTCGTAACTCGTCTTTATTAAAGAGACAAAATATTGCCGAGACATTCATGCCTTTACTTCAGCATTTTATGCGGCTAATAGTAAACCCATCGTTACTGCCACCATTTCCAAGCGACACTAACTTTTCCCGTGTAGTTTTGAAAGGCTCGAAGTGACATTTGGTGACCTGAAATGCACCCGATTGAAGTGCACTAAATTAGCCCGCCTGACAGGGGTATTACTCATAAATATTGTACCTCCGTACTATATACGTTTGAAACTAAACAATTTTTTTTTTTTTTTAAATTGCATTTACCGTAAAATTCCGAGCGAACGCCCACGTTTGAAGGATCGCCCACCCACCCCTTCTTGTCCAACATCTGTGGGGAACGGTATTCCGATACATCGCCCTTCCCCCGATTCCCGCCGGACGTCACGCGATGTCCGACGGGAATCGCGCGCCGACGGCGCGATCTGCGGTCCCGCGTTTTTGTCTGCGATCTGCGCGTGTGAAATGCGTGAAATGCAAATCTGCTGCGTTTGCGATCTGCGCTATCCGTTCCCGAGTTTTTGCCCACGATCTGCGCGCGCGATATCGATTCCTAGCTGTAACACGCGCGAGAGGTTTCACTGATGATGTCTCCCGCATGGGAGACGAAACGTTTGATTAAATTGTTCTTCTTGTTAAGTAAAGTCGGCGCAGTTTTCTTGATCACGCGCGAGTTTTTCCCGCGTGTATTATTGCATCGTGAAATGCGATTCTGCTGCGGCCGCGATCTGCTTGATTTGTTTCCGTGACATGCGGGTTTTCAGCGGATTCCCGCGTTTACGTCCGCGATCTGCGCACGCGATATCGGTTTCTGCAGTATCCGTTCCCGTGAGATGCGAGTTCTCGGCGGGTTTCCGCGGGTCCTTCGCGCTGTCAAACGCGAATCTGCTGCGTCTGCAACCTGCGGTATCCTTTCCCGTGACACAGGAGTTCGTAGTGAATTCCGGCGTGTTTATCGCATCGTGAAACGCGAATTCGCCGTGTCCGCGATCTGCAACCCGCGTCACGCGGTTTGTAGCGGGTGCCCCGGTTCTTATCATTATTTCTGATAAAATTTTGCTGTGGCATCCCCAAAGATAGCCCACCCCATGTTTTTCACCATTTATCTCTTCATTTTGGGTGGGCGTTCGCTCGGACTTTTACGGTAAGTGAATTTTTTTTTAAACTTTCCTTTCTTTTTTTGGTGCCTGAATTTAGTGAGGTTTCTTTTTTTTTTTTGTTGCTTGCTTAACATTATTCTATGGATTGAGTTATTTTTCTTTTATGCAACTTGCTTTTCTTGTTTTCTCATTTTTTAAAATTAGTTTCGTGTTTTGTTGCTGGCGCTGTGTGGAGGTCGTGGCCCAGCGTAAATGATCGCAAACACCGTCGTGTAAACGCGGCGGTGTTTGTTATCTTCAACAACTAAGCTCTACTGTATTTAGCGGCCCTTAAAGGCTCTATTTGGTAAGGTCCCGTTTGTCACGGCCTTCAGTATTAGCAGAGACGTGCGGAAATTTCAACTGGAGCTTAAGTCAACACATTTTTGTATATCAAATTATCAATATTTCTAACCATTTTACGATCCCCTTTGAGTTCAATATACCCGGGTTCGACTAAAAGTTTCTAAAAGTTACAAACACAAATAGCTGCGAGGAATAAAGCTCTCTAAGTAACTTCCAGAGGACCAAGAGAAATTTGAACAGCAACAGGAACCTCGTTTGTGAGACATTCACATATCACCATTTTGTTCCAGAGCGCGTGAAAGCGCATCTCCCGGCACGAGCTCCTGCCACTGACAGTGCTACAATGGCATTTTGTTACCGGCCATTTCTTTGTATTTTTCCAGAGTGCGCGTGCAGTGGGCGTCGGGTACTACAAAAACACAAAGTGAATTGTCGACGGTGAGGCATAGCTCCGTGGCAACGCCTCCGCTTCGCACGCGGCGGACCCAGGTTCGATTTTTGCGGGCGGAGGACAATCTTCTTCGAGGATTTGGCAACGTCGACGACGGACACCCTACCACGACATTAACGACGGACGTCGTTTCTAGTGGCGGGAAAAGCCCGCAATGGCTATTGCTGTAAGAAGTCTGAAACGATCGGGACTCACAGGTTTGTTTAGGTGGTGACCCACCGAGTCTGCCAAGGTGCCGATAGCGTCGTACAGAATGAGCAGGTTTTTATGCTGAAATAAAACATGGAGAAAAACAAAAAAGGTCAGCGGCGATGCGACTGGTCAGAGTAATTTGGGAGCACCCTTTGGAGTGGTCAAAAGCCTATTCTGAAGCGAGAAAAGGTAACTTTTGGAACGTGAGTGCACACTTATTTTTCCTTCATGGCAGTCGATGAAGAGCAATACAAGGTGCTGTGAATGGTCGTATGAAACCAAAGGCAGACCAAATGGTACATTCTAATGAAATGTTAAAATAGGATAATTTCGAGCACCCAAATCAACGCTTTGTTCAAGTTCTAGAAGTTCTAATAAAACTGAAATTTTCGACTTGCATAAAAACCAATCTTTTGCCTTTTGATTATGGACATCAATGACATTTTAAATTTAGACAGGGTTCTCTCTGTGGTGTCCACCGCCCACCGCTCTGACTGACCGCCCACTGCTCAATAATGCCGCAGGGTGGCGATGCGATTTTACCTGCGGACCGTCATACTCAGCAGGCCTGTGCACCACACATTATCGTGTGTTATCGCATCGCTGACTACTGCCACTTGCACCAGTCCTTCATACAAGGAGAGCGGAACGCCGCTACGAGGGCGACGGAGGTGCGAACAGAAACACAAAACAAACACACGCGACAAACGCGCAGCATTCCTGCTGCGCGTTCTGCTCGGTTCGGTTCTGCTCTCTGAACGGCAGAGAGCAGAACCGAAAGGATTTTTGTTTCACTGTTCTATGCTTGCTCGCAGCACAGCTTGCTTTATCTTTGCCTCTTCGTGCCCGCCCCCTTATTTTCTTCCCCCAGCTCTTCTTTTTTTTTTTTCCGAGGCATTTTGGTTTTTTTGTTGTAACATCATAGAGAGCCTAAGCAAAGTGCGCTCTGTCGGCAAGCCAGATTGTGCTGCATTGCAACCTATCCTCTACCCCCCCCCCCCCCCCCCCCCTTTTGACGTTCACAAGGTGGTTATGTCCACCTCTAAGAAGTTCCTTAAAAGAGCCCTGTATGTAGAATATCAGGATAACAAAGATCGGCATGTAATTGATAAATATGCCTTTATAAAAGCAATTCCACCGAACCCATTAGTGTTACTCCGAAATTTCCGTCTACCGCTCCAGATAATTTTAATTTACTCTATTATCGACAGTGCCATCAAACGAATGAAACCTATATAAGAGTGAACAGTAGACAAGAGAGTCAACATGAAAAAATAAACTTATGCAGCACTCAGGGTTATCCCCAGGAATTTTCAGGGATGGACATAATCACCACACAAGTGGCAAGAGGGGGGGGGTAGTTTGCAATGCGACACGATCTGGCTTGTCGACAGAACTCACTTTGTGTAGGCTCTCTAACTTTGCAGCCCTGTGAGTGGCGAGTGGCGCCATGCAGTGATAAACCCAAAACCAAAATGCCTTGGGAAAAAAAAAAGAAGAAAAAGTGGGGAAGGAAACGCAAAGATAAAGCAAGCCACAGCATCAGCAAGCAGTGAGCAGTGAAAGAAAAGTCCTCTTGGCTTTCTGCTCTCTGTGACTCACCGCCTGCGGAGAGAACTGCTGCGCGGTGCGCGTTCATTGCGTCTGTTCATTTTGTGTTTCTCCTTGGCCGAGAACCACCGTCACCCTCCACACCGCCGGCAGTGCTCTGTGGCTCTGCTCTCCTTGTTTGAAAGAGAGGCGGCAGTTGCAATGACTGGCAAGAAGGTGGCGGTGTGCAGGCAAAATTGCATCGTCATCTTGTGGCATAATCGAGCGGTAGGCGGCAAAGCCACTGCCGCCCGCCGTGGGGAGAACCCTGGCAGCAGTCCCCATAGGTCTTTTCGCAATACCTAAGCATCCTTTTACTAAATCTAGAATTTGAAAAAGATGTCAGAATACTGTGGTCTCACAACATATACAAAGGCTGCTTTTTTTTTTTTTTCAGCTTTTAATAAATTGGGTAAAAAAAAAATAGTGACAAAAAGTTTTCAGTTTACATAAAATTAAGATACTGTAACCACTTTTCCACATTATCACCGCACATATTTGAGAAAATACCAGGACGTGCCACAAGCCTTCGTATTCTTTCCTCAAAGGAGGTTACTGCCCGTGTTCCCGCATCGAATCGGATGGAGCAACGTGGGGAAACGGCAGACCAACCTGGTACTTGCTGAAGGCGAAGACGAGAGTCTCGAGGATGAAGCTGAGGTAGGGCACCAGCTCGGTGCAGGCCTCTTCCTCCAGGGTGGCAAAGGCACTGCAGGCCGCCTCCTGTACCCTCTTGTTGGCGTCCAGGACGCGCTTCAGCAGCTGCACACGCGCAGGCACACGCACGCTGTGTCAGGACTGGCGGGGGGAAGCCACGTCGACAAAGCGCCCAAAGCGTCGGACACCACAGTTACGTGGTTTCGACCCCTTAACCGCTTTGGATGAGCGTAGCTTTGGCAATCGTAAGAAATCATCTTTACGACCGCCAAAACATCTAAAACACGCTTCACTCTAAAAGTTACAAACACGTAGCTGCGAGGACTAAAGCTGTCCGAGCAACTTCCAGAGGACCAAGAGAAATTTGAACAGCAACAGAGACCTCACTTGAGAAACGTTCCGGGAAGAGCCTTTCCCCATTCAAGTGTTTCTACAGTACACTGACTACAGTAGCAAAGTGTTTCTGTAGGAGGGTACCAGAGGGAAGGAGGAAGAAACAACCACCTAAATAACGAGTAAAAGTGGGTAACATGTGCGCACAAAAGTATTTATAATAGGTATATATTAAGTTTATTTTCGTCTCTGTTTTTCTCTGCACCGCGGCAAAACGTTACTTAAGTTGTGCTTCGAAACAATTCTTTCTGGGTGCCAAGGTAATACCGCCGTAAAGATAAGGCCTGCACATTACGTCATTGTTGCTGGATCACCGACCCGCCCTAATGCAGCAAACCCACTGAAGCTCAATGAGAGCCGCTTTGGCAATGCTGATGCAAAGTAGGCACCGCTGCATGGATTTACTAGTGACAACGTTTAAAAGGCGGCAAGGCGCAGACATAGCCATCTAGATGATATTGACCAAAGACCTGCAAAGCTCTATGCGGTCCCAAGTACCTCGACACGCGAGACGACACGGAGCAAACGCCGACCCAAGTTTAGTGAGAGAGACGCCACCTGCCTCGGTCATGAGGGGCTGCAGATAGCAGTCGTGGGGCTGCCCCACCACCCAGTGGGAGTAGCGGCTCAGCGTCCAGCACGTGATCGACCGCACCAGGGCCTTCTTGTCCCCCAGGCAGCCAATCAGGTAAGGGATCAGCTCGGGGAGGTGGGGCACCATGCCGCCCATGCAGCCTGCAATGTCGGCGGAGACCGCCCGCGTCAGCGACATGCGGACACGCGTGCCCATTAAAAAAGACGAGGAGCGTGCCGGCAGAAGTTGCGCGCCATAACCCCCGTTCAACGAAAGGCGTCTAGCACAGCCCGGTAAAAAAATCTCAAATTAATCTCGACAATCTGGGAATCCTTGAACGGCACCAAAGTTGATTTTAAGTTTGTCTTTTAAGATGATAGCCCTACCTACGTGCCTCAAGTGCCCGAAAATCTCAAAATTGCAACCACACGCGGTCTTTTCTTGTATTAAAAATGTTGGAGGACATTGCGACATGGCCCTTTTCTGAGATGTATCTAAAAAATAGAGGGCATGTCACAATATTTGGTCACACCTTAATAAGAAAAAAGACATCTTGGACGCTTAAGGCATGTGTATTGAGTCTGCGTCATTAAAGACAATCTGATAAAACGCTTTAGTGCTCCCTTAATGGGCAGCTGAAACCTCAGTTACACCTGGTTTTCAACTGATCAACAGGAGATCATCTGTAGGCCAGCACTTTGCCTCAGAGATGGGGTAACGAAATTCGCAACAGCCGTCAGGTTCGTCAAGCAAGTTCTATAAAGTTTAAGTCTTCGTACTCATTTGTGAGATACAGGGATTCGCACATTATTAGTTCGTGCAAGTATTTTTGATTGCATGAACTGTGTTCACAAGTGCGAAACAAGTGGCTCAGCCGCGATGCCGGCTTGGGAATTGTCAGCATTCGTCAGTCCAGACTAAGCAGAAGAGAAACTGACTTGTCGGAAAAACTCTCCCCCAAAAGTCCCAGCAACTACATGGTATGCCGGTGTCTCCCAGTCCACAACTTGCAAATCTCCTTAACTTTAACAATTCCTCAATTTCCTTTTCATTAGGAGACTGCAAATATCAAAACCTTCAAATAAGAACCGAATGTGCCAGAAACTTTATTTCGGACATTGAACCAAAAATGCAATAATATATACGTGCAATGAAAAGAGAAAGAGACACTAGAATCTTAGACAGAACAATGTGCGCAACTTTCAGTACCTTCGAATCTAATATTGGTATGGTACTGCCGAAGAGGAAATTCTGAAATTGGATATTACAGTAAAATACTGGGGGAGTGCCCACCCGACTTTCACAGAAAATTCGGTTAATCTAGACGTGGCGACTTGTCCGGTCAAATTGGGCACTTAGTGTATAATTTGCAGAATTCACAAGTATAGAAAATGTTAATACAGTAGACTCCCTTTAAGACGAACACGAAGGGACCTCGAAAATTTATTCGACTTATCGGATGTTCGCCTTTACACAAGTGCCCCAATTATCATACTGGGCATGTCTACATTGCTGTTGACCAATAAACACAGAATGAAAAGGCCTAAAATGAAGAGATACTTAAAAAGGGACATTTATTTGGCTTACCATGCCAAAAGAGGAAAAAAATGTTTCACACACCACTAATGGGGGAACCGATCCATTCGGTGATTTTTGACTGCCGCCTCCTCTGTGCAAATCGGTGTCTAGCGATGAAAGACGACATGTGGCCCATGTTCCTGAGAAAACATGGGCCACATGTCATAATTGAACCTTAATCACTGTCATCACGTCCATCGGTCTCCTTGTCCGACGCCTCCTCCCAAAGGCAGTAGTCTTCAGTGCCGTCGAGCGCATTTGAAATCCCGCACTTCTTGAAAGAGCGAGCGACGAGCGTGCGCCGACGAAGTGAAAACCAGGCGCGGTGCATAAAGCGAGTAACCCAATGTCGGCTCGCCAAAGTTCTCATGCAGCAGCTCGATGTTTATGGCGAGGTGCCGTTCACGCTGCTCTTTTACAAAGTTACGGCGAGGTGCCGTTCACGCTGCTCTTTTACAAAGTTACGGCGAGGTGCCGTTCACGCTGCTCTTTTACAAAGTTACGGCGAGGTGCCGTTCACGCTGCTCTTTTACAAAGTTACGGCGAGGTGCCGTTCACGCTGCTCTTTTACAAAGTTACGGCGAGGTGCCGTTCACGCTGCTCTTTTACAAAGTTACGGCGAGGTGCCGTTCACGCTGCTCTTTTACAAAGTTACGGCGAGGTGCCGTTCACGTTGCTCTTTTACAAAGTCGCTGAGACTTGCCTCGACGTCAGCGAACGCGCCATTCTTTGGGCTCCTAAAGCTTCTCATTCTGTTGCACGCGAACAGAGCTTGCTTTTGTTGTCTCCATCCGCGGATGCTGCCCTCATTTACGGCGAATTGTTGCCCGGCAGCCCTGTTACCGATGTCTTCCGCAACCAAAAGAACTTTCTTCTTTTGTAGGCGACCGACGATTGTTTTCGAGCCGGAGCCATTACCGAGCCTGACTGGCCCGACTGTATGAAATTGGTGGCCCCTCGGACATTGTGATTTTAATGATGATGATAGCTGTTTTGAGCGCCATATTGCTTCGAAACCAAAACTACGTCAAACAGCGTTAAATCGCGCCTCATAGAAGCTGAAAACTTGAAAAAAAAAAAAAAAAACTCGTATTATATGCGGGTTTTTACGGTACATCTGACATACACCTCGGCCGGCGCAATGCGCGGCGTCGCCGTCGGTGCAGTGCCATCGCGAAGGGGACCTATGAAAGTTCGAGTTATCCAAAATGCGTGCGCAAAGCGGTTCGTGTTAAACAATTTTGTTTTTTGCATTGCGTCTATGAGAAACCATGTTCTTACTTTGTTCGGCATATCCGAGAATTCCGCTGAAGCGAGTTCGCCTTAACGGGAGTCTACTGTAGTGGACACTTGAACAAAGTGGGCACTTCTGCGATATCTTGTGGCAGATTATTTTTGCATTTAATTTTAGATATCTGATCAGAAATGTTTGAATTAGACAAGTAAAAAAACTTTCAGCCTTTCCACTCTGGTAAAAAAGGAAGACCAGCGAAGCTGTACTATGGTGGGAATAAAGTAATGGCCGGCCGCAAGTCGGCAAGCCAGAGCGGAAAGGCTGGAAAGGGTGCCGCCCTCTATGAGTGACGGCGGTAGCTGTACAGAGCTCTGTGTCATCAGGTAATTTCAGGACGGACACGATCCCGGGGAAACTAGCCCTTAACAGCTCCGCTTAAAAAGTTTTATTCATATACATAGCTTGCAAGCGTCGCCATTGCTGGGTACTGATGATTGTTTCTCCTTCCTGGTTTCTTTGAACTACAACTTGTGCAGTGTGAAACTAACACGGCGAACCGAACGCTCGCGGCGCATAAAATACCGACACGGCCACGAATGACGTCACATGGAAGCTATGTGTTCAACTGAAAGATTGCTTACTCAATATTGTGAGTACCACACAAATTTTTAATTTCATTCAATTTTTTTTTTTTTTTTATAAAAAGCCAGTGCTGTTATCTGTTGGCAGAGCCACAAACTAAGCCACGAGCGAGCCCGGTTCATCCAAAACAGTCAAGTGTGTGAATCGGGGAAAGCAGAAGAGCTACACACGTCCCGAACGGTTTGGGGACTGCTCCACATCGACTGGAGATTTGCAAGTCTGCCAGCAAGGTAGCGCACACAAACAGAAATGCCGGACCTCGACCAAGCTCCCCAGTGAGCGGCACTCGTCTCGACCTCGAGGAAGTCAAAACACCTCACCCTCGGCGATGGCGCCCAGCGCCAGGATGGCGGACTCCTTGATCTCCCAGTCCTGATGGAAGAGGGTCTCCTTCAGGATGGGAAGCAGCACGCCCAGCAGCTCCTCGTGAAACACGTTCGCCAGCACGTCCAGCGCCGCCGCCGAACACTTCCCTGCACCGCGGGCGGCAAGCGTTCTTTTACAGCGGCTGACGTTGGCAAGGGGATCCAACCGTCGCGCGCATGTCGTCTGAAGTCTACTTCCCACACTTGCGACTGCTAACGACCAAATGTTGGCATTTCTGTATATTTTCTACTTTTTTTGCGCATCATTCCCTCTTTATTGGCTCGACACATTTAACATCGCAGATACCGCAAAACCTTCGCTCTAGAGAAATGCAGTTCCAGGGCCACCTCATATATGGCACCAGCGTGTTCTCTCGTCATGAGAGATCGCAAGAACACAATCGTAATCAAACGGAAGTGCATTAAGTAGACCTTAGCAGATACGCGCGTGACGGTTAAGGGCTACAGTGAAGCACCAATTCAACGCGGGTCCCAGTCAAATGCCGAAGCATCACTCGTGCCCAATCTGAGTCTCGACTGCGAAAGACGAGTGAAAGAGCCCGTTTGCAAGCCTCGTGTTGGGCAAACACAGAGTTTCGCGGAAAATAAGCCAAACAAGGCGCTCCTGTGGTTAGACCTCCTCGCCGGTGAAGGCTACCCAGCTGCATTCGCGACTTCGACGTCGGGCCGCGCAGGAAACTTTGTTTCACGTGCACGCCCTCGGCCCTTGCCAGGCGGTGTGCCTCCTACTACGGTTGGTGGAGGATGCCGTTCTCACACCGTCGGTAGGTTGCGTAGACAGTTTCACGCGAGATTTGGGTTGCAGTGAAGTCGGCAGTCAGACAGTACGATTACCCAATGAGCATCACGAGGTTCAGAGGGTCTAAAGTTGTCATCACCCATCCACCGACACACCGCAACCCAATAAGAAACGCGGGCCAAATGGAATATTAATTCGGCTTACGAGGAAATGTCTTCACACCGTAACGCATTACGCGACGGGAACTAGAAAGAAATTACTCACTCAAGTTCCAGTCTGAGAGCGTGTTGTCGTCGTCCAAGCCGTCGTCCGAGACTGAATCCTCCTAGAGAAAACGAGAAGGTCTCGACGTTAGCTTTCTGTGAGTCTACCTTTTGCCATACTGCAAATCGCAAGACCTCTCTTCGCTCAGTACGTACATAATTCACTACAGACACAGGCAAGACGTGTACGCCGCCATTTACTGGCACGTGTGTCAATTTACTGAAATGAAAGCAATTACTGTGAGACTGACCGAAATGAAAAGAAAATAAGCGAGCAAGCTAACTTTTTGTGGAGAGCGCCATTATTTGCGAGGCTTCGCAGTCGATCCCGAGCTGCGTTCCCACATAGGTCACAGTTCACTGAACTTGGCGGGTTTGGCGAGAACTGCGACATCAGCATCACACCAATGCCACCCGCTAAATTTAAACACGGCAGGTGCACCCTGTGTGCGGCAGTGAGCAGTGCCTCAGCCGTCAACGCAGTTCATTTTCGGGACACGGCAAAGAACCGCCAATTTTTAATGCCGAATCGCATTCTTATTGAGGCTAACTGGCTGAGCCACGAAAAGTGAAGTGTACCGCGGTCGAAGAGAGTTGGCCTAGTTGGCCGGCTGCCGAACACCTATGCCGCGAGCTATGCTGGTTACAAACGCAAATATATAAGAAGGAAGAAAGGAAAACAAGAGAAAAGGAAGAGGACTCCCCCTTTGAGAAGGCTTTGCCAGCTGCAAAAATTCCAAACCCCCCCCTCCCCCCCCCTCCCCCCCAAAAAAACAATGAAGCGGTACAGGATGTAGCGGCACTGACACGGTATCACGCGCCTCGGAGGCTACAACAGGTGTTGATGTCTGCTGCATTTCTCATAAAAACATAATTCTGCATACGACGGTTTGATCAATAAATAGAAATACAACTGCAAATCCTTCTGCCTGTACTCGGCATCAACTATTTTGTGCTAAGCTGTCGAAAATAGCGCAGCATCCACAGTGCTGCTGGCTTCGTCTTGGCTCTGATGTGCACCCGCTCTCGTGCAAAGGAGCATTACAGAAGCCACCGTAGCCTTGGCCACTTAGCACAAAATAGTTGACGCAGTGTGTGGCGTGTCTTTGCTTTTGCATGCCGTGGTTCACGTACATCAATGTTGTCGTCCATGTGCTTCTGGCTGTGCGTCTTGGACTTGTGGAACCTGGGTCGGATGTCTTCCTCCCGGTCGGGGATCATTTCGTCCTCTTCCACGTCACCCTGCACACGTCACGGGTGAAAAAGCAAGACGTAAAAGCTCGCGGTCACGTCACTCACGACTGTTCCAGGTCACAAAAATAATGCAGCCGGTAGTCAGACAGTACGATTACTCGGAGCATCACAGAGCTCAGGGGTTTCAAAAATGTCATCATGCATCTACTGAAGCATTCAGATATTTTTTAAAACATTTTGGAATTAAATTATTAGGTATATTATTATTATACTACAAAGAGCAGTAGTAGTTCTTACGACCAAAAATAGCTTTGCAGCTGAGCAAGTGGTAGGCAAAGGTATATAGCTACAGGACATGACAAGCAACGTGAAGCACGCCGGTAAAGGGTGGAAATAGGAGAAATGTTGCGGAATAATAATGTCAATATATGGCACGTTAAAAGGTTTTCTGCACATGCGTGTCGAAGAGAGCGTGTAGTGAATGTACGAATGTTGCAGTTTGCCTAATGAGTAATCTATGCTACGAGTAGAACATTGAGATCAGAGTTCTGGGACAGGTCACATGATTCGGCTCCAATGATCTTAGACCCCGTCACTACACCCAGAGACAACTTTGTGTTAGGGCCGTTTCACGTCAAGCGCTTCTGAGTTGAAGTATTGCCCTAATCTGTGTCGGTGAATCTCGCGACTTGCTTTTCTATGCACGGAGGCTGCGCTTTCTAGCTCACTAAAGTTCTTTCGCGTCGTGATAGAGGGCACCAGCTGGAGTAATCGGAGACACGGCAGCATCAGCTAGTACTCGATTTTTATGCGTGTCAATTTTTATTTGAAGAGAAGCCAGCACTTGACAAGTCGGCTCTAGAGTGGCAAAAGTGGCCCTGATGGATGCCAGCAAAACACTTCTAAAATAAAAAAATAAGAAAATAAAAACGGCACGAGCATGCCCGATCATACTTCTAGAGTTGTGTCGCCTACCAGCACCCCAGACTACAGCCACAAAGAATAGTTTATGAACAACTAAATAGGGCATTTCAAGCTCTACAGGTGCGAAGTCCTATACAGTCGAATCTCGTTAATTCAAACTCGAGGGGGACCGAAAATTTATTTGAATAAAGCAAAGTTTGAATTACTGGGAGTTTCCCCCCATAGAGACACATAGGATGAGACCTGCCTTTATAGTTTGAATTATCCACAAGTTTGAATTAAGAGTTTGAATTAATGAGAGTCGATTGAAGTGCACTTCACGCATTATACTTAGAGGACTTTGGAATTTGTACGACTCAACGGCACAGTGAGAGCACCACTGGGCCAAAGAAAAGGGGCACCTTGAGCAGGATGACGTCGATCTCGGAGTACTTCATGCCCCGGACCAGGATGGGCACCAGGCGGGCCAGGTGCGGGGCCAGCACCTCCCGGCAGATGGGCTGCTCCGCCAAGGACAGCCAGAACTCGCACGCCTCCAGGGACACCCCCTCGTCCCCGTCTTGGGTGCGCATCAGCATGTACTGCACGCACGCACGGACCCCTCTGTAGTGAGCTCGATTCTACGAGGAAACATCTTCGCGGTACCCATGCTTTCGCATTAACGTACGCCAAACTAACGCCATTTGCGACCCAACTACTTTGAAGGATGCACTTGCTTCACACCCGTCGACGCACTTGCATGCACTTGCACTTGCTTAGGGCAGAGTTCTCGTTATCTCTTGCGACGAGAGCACGTTGGCGCCGTCAATGAAAAGACCCTGAAACTGTACTTCACTAAAGGTTTTGCATATATGTGCGAGATCAAATGTATGCACTGTCTACGAGAAATAGTTGTTTATAACACTGACCAAAGTTTTCGAGCCAAGAAAAAAAAAAAAGAATGAAGAGCAAAAGAAAAATAGAAAACATACGCAAGCTGAGAGTGTCCCACAGCTACCCGAGTGGTGCCAGTGTCTTCACTCGTCACAAGAGAGGTTAAGAGGTTTTTGGTGCTCCATCGTCGTTGACTCGTGTTCATTCAGTGAGGACACGATTACCAGTCAAACGCTAACACAGCACTCGTATCTTATCTGTATTAGAGCACTGCACGGGCCCGGGCCAGCCCGAAGACCCGAGCCCGGCCCGGCCCGCGGGCCGGGCTCGGGCCGGGTAGCACACATTTTCTCGGGCCCGGGCCGGGCTCGGGCTTGAACAAAAAGTTTTTCGGACCTTGCCGGCCCGGGTCGGCCCGGGCCGTGGCTGGGCAGTCGTGTGCCGCAAATTCTAAATAGTTGATAACAAAAAGTGCGCTCTTTGATATTTTAAGTTCAATGAAAACAAACAAGCGAAATGCGAAATCACTACGGCGCAGTTAAAACTAAAGAAAAGAAAAAGACTTCTGCACTTGGAATGCTTTCACGTGGATAAAAGGAAACGGATGGATTCCAACAGCATAGTAAGAAAGTGCTGTCAAGAAAACGAGGGCACAACAGTCGCAGAGTACAACATGAACGCCTTTTTCCACTGTTAAAAAAAAACAAGAAGAAAAAAAAAACGTGAGCTTGATTTTGTACTTTGTGGAGGGAGCTTTACTATACCGGCAAAGATAAACTAACTATATATAATTTTATGCTTATCAGTCTTTTGAAGATGCACTAGATTGATTGTGATTGTTTCTTCATTAAGACACGTAGAAAGGAAAGTTCTCTGTGAAACAAAATGAACAATGAAAAGTCCAAAAAGTCTTCGAAAAATGCCTAAATAATCGCTTCATGCTTAAACAGTTCTTAGGTTAAAGCCTGAAAACTTTTTCGGACTCATGTATACAATCTGCCAGGCTCGCGCCGGGCTCAGGCTTATATCTAAAAAATAATTTGTCGGGCTCGTGCCGGGCTCAAGCTTCTGTCTAAAAATTCTGCCGGGCCCGGGCCGGGCCCGGGCAGTGTCTCTTCCGGGCCGGGCCGGGCCGGGCCTTGAAATTAAAGATTCTGTCGGGCTCGGGCTGGGCCCGGGCCTTGCCTCTACCGGGCCGGGTCGGGCCGGGCCTAGAAATACCGGCCCGTGCAGTGCTCTAATCTGTATTCCGCACTGGCTTCCAGTAGGCGACATAGAAAAACCAGCACCACGGTCTTGCAATCCAAGAAGAGTTAGACGGCGCAACGAGAAAAAGAAAAAAATTAAGCAGTCCCGCGTTAACCCACGGTACAGTCACATCGATAGCTGCGACACATCACCGCGAAGTCGTTGGGCATCGGCGTCGCGTTATCCGCACCGCGGGATGCGCCAACAAAAACGTTCAGAACAAAATAGCCATCTTGCCATTTTGTTCCGAACGCCTTCGTTTCATTTTGCACCGGAGCGTGTGAAAGCGCATCTCCCGGCACAAACTCTTGGCATTGACACACAGCATTATGTTCTCTGCTATTCTGTTTTTGTATTGTTTTTTTGCAAAGAGTGATGCGGTGGGCATTGGTACTACAGAACCCCTAAGTATAAAGCGGGTTGTTAAGGCTGTGACGTAGCTCTGTGGCAACGCCTCCGTTTCGCATGCAGCAGACCCAGGTTTGATTTCCACGGGCGGCAAGCGATCTTCATCGAGGATTTGGCAACATCAACGACGGGCACCCTACTATGCTAATTACAACATCAACAACTAACACAACTACAACAGCATCAACAACTACATCAACAACGGACGTCACTTTCAGCGGTGGAAAGAGTCCATACAGCTATTGCTATAAAAAGAAAGAGAGACCCACCTCGATGATGTTGTGGATGTGGGGGATGAGCCGATCCATGCGGACCTCCAATAACATGACTAGAGCACGGCACACATTCTTGCGAACCTCAGAGTCCTCATCCGATGCCAGATGGAACAGGTTCTGCAAACAACGTCCGCCGAGGGTTAGGCCACGCTCAAAATCTCAGCACTCCACGATCGGTTCGGCAAAAGAAAACTCCAGAAAACCGGTAAGAAAAATCCGCGCACAAATGCAAGTATGCAATCTCAGGCAGGTGTCCACCGGTCGCGGAGACGACAATTTGCTTAGCACGAAAAGCTGCAGTGAAATCAGCATCACTGCCTTTGTCCATAATAGACAGATTTCACCAGGCCTCATATGCACACGTGCAAAGCTTTGCTATTGTCGATTACTCTATATTTAAAGGCACTGACAGGTCCAATTTTTTTTTTTATTATTTAAAACAATTGAAAACGACGCATGGACATTACCATCAAAATTCAAGACTTGGGTACTCAGTATTTTGTGAAGTGAAGAACTATTGCCCAAAGCCGAATTTGCAGTTCCCGCGTGATACGTGCCAGTGCAGCGACACCAAAGATTGAGTCGTCCGGCAAGTCGAGTTTCTCTCACACCTCCGAACAGTCCCGAAGTGTCGTGTTTGCTCGCGTCCTGCGACCAGCCACTCCTCCGTGCAGGCCGCCTATCGCTGTGAGCAGACGACGCTTCACTTTCAATTTTAAAGTTCTTTTAGGGCTCTTTCAGCGACCTCAAATTCTTTGAAATGGTACAAGGTCAAAGAGAATGCACAGTGGACTTTTGTGAGCAACTTAGGGGCCACGTTGCGCCGATTTTGCGTGAAAGGCTGCCTTGGCTGATTTACAATCGAAACTACGGTGCAGACACCAAACCAAGTTGTTTTGACCATTTGAAGATTTCCTTTTCGAAGTCTGAGAGGTCATCGGGCACCTAAAAAGGAGTATGTCCAATTCCCCAACTTGCCGATCATCCTCACTGCTACATGTGTCGAGCACCGCCATGTTTTCTAAGGTAGGATACGAAGCCAGGAGGCGACATTACTCCGGACTCTGATTTTCGGTATTTCATAAAGTAGTGCATTCGCAATTACAGAAAAAAAAAGGTGTTTTACGAATGTTGTTGTTAAATATTATAGAAATGTCACTTACAAAGCTTCTAAATTTCATATTCAATTACAACCCAAATAAAAAGGAGCGAGGAGGTGAGAAGCGGGAGAGAAAAGCGCCAAAAATAAAAAGGCACATGCGCGCGTGGGGAAAATTTTTTTTCCGTTGTGGTACTTTTTTGCGTGCCTGTGCCTACAACTTGCACAGTTTTAGACAACAAAAAAATATGACCTTTGGGATGTCAGTGCCCCATTAAACTATAAGAAAAACTAAATTTAACACCACCTTTACGGAAATCATTACCTTAAAATTCCAAGCAAGCACCCACTCAAAATTTGGAAATAATCATGTAAAACTGGGGGATGGTCGATCCTTAAGTCAACAATATGTAAAGATATGTCCTTCGTGATTTTATGAATGTTAAAAAATTGAAGGATGGGCGCTTATTGTAGAATGGGCGGATGCTCGGTATTTTACGGTTTAACTTAAGAGACGTATTGTCTCCTTTGTGTGGGCTACGTTTGAGTGTCCACTACGAAAAACGTATACCGTAAAATTCCGAGCGAACGCCCACCCAAAATGAAGAGATAAATGGTGAAAAACATGGGGTGGGCTATCTTTGGGGATGCCACAGCAAAATTTTATCAGAAATAATGATAAGAACCGGGGCACCCGCTACAAACCGCATGACGCGGGAACTGATACTGCAGATCGCGGACACAGCGAATTTGCGTTTCACGATGCGATAAACACCGTCACGGGAAAGGATACCGGAGGTTGCAGACGCAGCAGATTCGCGTTTGACAGCGCGAAGGACCCGCGGAAATCCGCCGAGAACTCGCATCTCACGGGAACGGATACTGCAGAAACCGATATCGCGTGCGCAGATCGCGGACGTAAACGCGGGAATCCGCTGCAAACCCGCATGACACGGAAACAAATCAAGCAGATCGCGGCCGCAGCAGAATCGCATTTCACGATGCAATAATACACGCGGGAACAACTCGCGCGTGTTACAGCTAGGAATCGATATCGCGCGCGCAGATCGTGGGCAAAAACACGGGAATCCGCTAAAAACTCGGGAACGGATAGCGCAGATCGCAAACGCAGCAGATTTGCATTTCACGCGTGCAGATCTCAGACAAAAACGCGGGACCGCAGATCGCGCGATTCCCGTCGGACATTGCGTGACGTCCGGCGGGAATCGGGGGAAGGGCGATGTATCGGAATACCGTTCCCAACAGATGTTGGACAAAAAGGGGGGGGTGGGCGATCCTTCAAACGTGGGCGTTCGCTCGGAATTTTATGGTAAGCACTGTACCTGACCAGCTTTCGAAATACTACAGTGCAATCCACTTATAATGATACCAGATAAAACAATATACTGCACAAGTTTCTACTCCAGATACAACAAAAATCGGTTATAACGATTGGATTCTCTGGTTTTCTCACTATTGTTACAAGTGGATTGCACTGTATACTGTGCAAGCAATTCTGCACGACATTGTTTTGCAGTGCTGCAGCAGTGTAGACCCACTGCGCCGATGGGAAAGTGGGTGCTCCGCCCCCTCTTTTTTTTGCTCAGCTGACAAGTCAACAAAAGAAGAAAAGGGAGATGTCTTCCTTCATTTCTATTTTTCTCACCTACTTTTTCTCGGAGCACTTCGTAAACTACCCTCACCTCGAATACGTTGTGCAGATAAGTTGATGCGGGGTATAGACTTTTCCAATAGTCACCTTCCACGTACCGCCGTCTAGCAGAATGTATTCCGAACGTACGCAGAAACTCTTTTCCGCGACACATCGGACGCTACGTCAGCATTTTTTCCTCGAGCGACGAGTGCCGGAGAGCCGTGTACCCACCTCGATGAAGGAGTCGATGTGCACCATGAGTGCCTGCGTGCGGTTGATGATGAACTGGTTGATGCAGGCAATGGCGTGCGACCGGATGCGGGCGCTGCTGTGCCGGAAGAACTGCAGGAACTTGGGCACCAGCACGTTCAGCGGACGGTTCAGCGCATCCGTGTCCAGCATCTCCGCGGAGTCTTCGCAGATCTTCTGCAGGGCCCCGAACGAACCCTGGGCCCGAAAAAAAAAAACGTCAGAATTCAAGTTTGAGCGGGTCGCAGAGCTGCTACGGTATGGCACCTGGAACGCAGAACTTGCGCTTATGGGACAGCAAGCAAGACGGGACAGGCCTGTCCAGTCTTGGTTGTTCTTTCCTTCTAATCTTTGTCGTTCTGCGGTGTTTTACCTACATTATGTTTAGCCTCAACCAAATAGCCCAGCTTTCAACTTTGCTCCTGCCGTTGGACGCCGCAATCTCGGCGGTCAATCGTAGAAGTTCCGTCAAAAAAAAACAAAAAAAAATGTGCAACCTTAATTGTCAAACTACTTGTGAGTGTGCAGTAAATACTGCTGCCGGCAATGCATTCGGTAAACACCATCTAGATAGGAAGTCGAAGTGCTGAATTTTCTATCTCACCCACTGAGGGCAGCGGCAGGTCACAGAGTGGACACAAATGCTATGTCAGCGTTCAGCTGAGATTCGTGTTCCCACCGATTGAACGCAAGTTCAGCTTGACGTAGCAGTCGTCCGCAGCACATGCCCCACGCCGACCCTCGGTAAGTGACACACAAAATTTGGCACTATGTTAATGGTGGAAATAGAAAGCACTACGGCTTTCCACCTAGGTCAGTGGTTCTCAAATGAGGGTTTGCAGACCCTTCGGGGTCCCAAAGGCCGTCTTGGGTCCCCCAGTGATGTGATTGGCATAAGCCGTTTTGGAGCACCTTTCGGAGCAGCCAAAACAGTGTTTTGGAGCAGCAAAAGTGGTCTTTGGAGCAGCCAAAACAGTGTTTCGGAGCACCAAAAGTGGCTTTTGGAGCAGATATTCTTAGAAAAATAAAAAAAAAAAAAATATTTGTTTTAAGTGGTGGACAAACGAAGGGCACTTTGCTCGCCGCAATAAACATATTATGGTCAAGCTAGACCACCTGGGAGTCTTTCAACATGTAACTGAAATGTCAATGACATGACACATTTTGCAATGCTTCAGTTAAATGATACATATATATGAACCCGCTATAGATAAATAAGATCCAAACTACACATATTAAAATTTATTTGAAAATGATCAGCTTAGTAGTAAATATCACAGCAGTAGGTTGACTAGTTATATAATATAATAAAGGGAAGCAGTCTCCGACTGATGAAACACGTAACTACTGCAGAGAAATGCGAAATTGTACACAAGACAAAGGTGCATTACGAGACTTAACGGGTGCTTTTCTTTTCACTTTTCGAAACTTTCTGCAAGGCTGCTCCAAGCCTCGCTTTGCCTTTGGCTAGTAATGAATGTCAACTTTGAATGTCTCCAAAGAGACATTGAGACATCCCATAAGTGTACAGTGCTGTAGACGTTGCCGAGCAATTTCGAAAAACCGCTTGCCGCCGTTTTACTGGTTCCCGACGTGCAAGATTTCCGTCAAAAGTAAGCAAACGTAAACAATGTATTGCAGGCGTCCCGGCTGGTGCCTCTGTCGTGCAATCATGTTCGCATGCACAATAGGGCAACTTCGGCAGGCAGTTGCATGTGCTTCGTCGCGCGAGCGGAGATGGCTGTTCGACCGAAAGCGAAACCATGCCACTCCGCTCCGTTGCCAACTGGTTCCCAAAACTGTATGCAAAATGTAACTGTCCAGCATACAACAAAAAAGTCCAGCGGCACGTGCTTGCCAGGCGGGCAAGAAGGGTACATGCTAAACACACAAAAAACAGAACCTGAGCGCATCGATGCACAACACCGCGAGCCAGGGTCAAGAAGTTCTTGGAGCGCTTTGTGCAACGACTGAACTCGAGACAAACAAGCGCGCTGTGCGGATTCAGTGTGCATGCATTTCCTTCTTTGTTTTAGCTCACTTCTCTTCACCAACTTTCTTTCGCGGGAGATTTTTCACGTACCGGGGTCCCTCTCGAAAGAGAGCCTACCGAGAGAAACCTAGGTAATCAATACTTCAACACAGCAAACTGAGTTAAAGAGGGATTCGTGTAGCAGCGTATGATTTAAAGAAACAGGAATGATAATGAACATGCGGCAGTTTTTACATTTCAGTTTAGAAAGCGCCACATCCGCAGGGTGGGGATGGAAACACGCGACGTTGCGCGACCACGGTGACTGGCAGGCATTGACCAAATGTACCGTATATAGTTTTCCCACGGCCGTTGTTTTCAGGAGCGAGTGCTTCAGCTCACAAAGTAACTCCCGCCGCACAAAAACGCGGTTTCGTTTCACAGTATGACGGTATGGATGGCCTGGTACCCGGTACGCTACCGTCGGAGCATCCACACATGCCCGCGTCTATCGTTGAAAAACTTTTAAAAAGACGCGAGACGAGACTTTACGAGACGACGAGAGCGCGAAGCGAGAGATGGCGAGAAAAACCATGCAAGACCGAAGGGACTATTGATGCTGGGTACTTTGTGTCGGGCGGCCGCTTGCGTCACCTAGCTCACGCATGCTCAATTATGGTACTCAGTTTAGTTTCGGTTTCGAAAGGCGACCAAACTTGGTCCTTTGGCGCAGGCTCGGCGCAGATTACACATATTTTGGCAAAATGTAGCAGGATGTAGCAGGGTTAGGCCCTTGGCGCAGATTGGCGCAATTGGCGCAGCAATCACATCACTGGTCCCCGAAGACCCGGACCATCAATCAAGTCAAGCAATAAAGCTTTTTTTATTGATGCTGCCTGTCCCACAAAGGTAATATGAAACCAAACCATACGCACCAAGTGAGTAGGGCCGACTATTCTCGGTTTCGGAGCTTCAAAGTCAGTTTGCATGCCATAGGTTTTCTTCGTTTACTCTGTTTCTTATTATAATTGCCCGTAACACCCACTTCCCCCCGGTAAAACGGGCGCCCCTCCACTTTCGCCGATCCAGAAGGGGTCGGCAAAAAAACACTGGTGGTCGAGAACCACAGATTTGGGTGGTGTTGGTTCGATGCACCGTGCCGACAGCTCCGCAAGCAAGGGAGGGAGAAAATGGAGACGAGGCCTCACCTCGCAGACGTTGTAGTCCTCCGAGTCGAGGAGCTGGCAGAGGCGGGGCAGCAGCTCGGGCCACTGGGTGAGCTCCCCCTTGGAGGCGATGGTGGTGATGAGGATGCCCACCGTGGCCCGGATCAGGGGAGAGCTGTCCCCAACGCTCTCCAGGCATTCCGCCTTGATGAAGTCTCCCACCTCCTTGGGGAACTTCTCAAAGTGCGCCTTCACATTGTTCTTGAGGATCAAGCCACTCAGGGAGCGGGTCGGCTCATCTGCGTGCGAGGGTCGTAGTCGGATTCGGGCCTACCCCCCTCTCTCTCTCTGAGGGTGCTCCCAACCGACACCTCCCGGATAACGAGGCCGGAGGGCTCAACTTTCTATGTCGCCTAAAGGGGCGAACACAGGGCGTGGATTGAACGCGAGCACCACGTCATCGTTTGCGTCGAAAATACTCTAAAACCTTCAATCTAGCTATACGCTGATTTAAGGTGTTCCAGAGCTAGGCAAGAGACGGCGCCACTGCGTTCCCTCGTTGTAAGCAGTTGCGAGCAGTTGCAATGCAGTCTACGAAGCTTAAATGCAAATCTGGGAACCAGCCTTGGGTGTGAACGAAGCGGAAGGTGGAAGAGCTTTGAAAAGCAGCTCCGGTCAAATTTCAACGTCGAGAAAACAACGCAGTCCCACGTCGTATCGTCCGAAAAGCCTACGCGTAAA
The DNA here is from genome assembly GCA_013358835.2 of Ixodes persulcatus. NCBI lineage: Eukaryota > Metazoa > Arthropoda > Arachnida > Ixodida > Ixodidae > Ixodes > Ixodes persulcatus. The sequence goes on from JABSTQ010010028.1 coordinate 192,694, forward strand.
ATATTACGATGCAATTCCACCTAAAAGCCAGCCAACAAAATCGGAGCGGCTCCATGGTCGCCAAAATACGCCCAATCTGGCAGGCAACGCGCGGAGCGGCGCAGAACGCTGCCGCACCACCGTGCGGAACGTCAATAACTCGTAAAATTGTTTTGTTTCTTACTTTTCGAGACGGAAAGCGCGAGGGCGAGAGAAAAAAGAGCATGATGCAGAGATACGACGCACGACACTGCCACCGCAGGACTGTGCCGGGTCCATACCGCCGTCACGCCGTCCACTGCTTTCGTCGACGACCTGGTTGACGTCTCCGTACCACAAGATGTCAAGCAGTTGACGAGCAGGACCAATGTTGCCTGCCGCGAGCAAAGTTTCGGTTTCGCTTTGCGATTTTCAGTTAAACGAGGTTTACAAGAAAACCATCTAACTTTTCAGAAAACGAATGACAGAACCGTTTATTGGTAGTTTCAACACGATAATCACCTGTAATCCCAGAATTTTCGGAATTGACCGGAGCTGCCCTTTAAGCGTACTGTGCTGCGCACGACCACGCTTTGGTCGGCGAAACTTGTTCGAGCTAGAACGTGCGCGCTTATAGACCCCTTTTTTCTAAAAGCGCCGGAAGGGGCCGCTGTTGGCCAATTTACGACTCCGCAAACTTTCGGTCAAACGAGAGGACAAACAATCCCTGCCGTAGCGTAGCACCGCTTCTTACAACGTTTGCAGAATATTTTATGACCAGTTCACTAAGTGGTTAGCTCCGGTTAGCGAGATTTGTTGGAGATTTCTTATCACTCCCGTAAAATGACCGATCCCCTTCTTATTGAATGGCACGACGTAAAGACCTCGCTAAATCCACAACTACGTGATTTCCGTAGAACTTCACAGTCCCAGGAATTTTGACGTCAACGGGCTCGAAAGGCCTGCCGAAATGGAGAGACCGGAATTCTCTTCGGAGGGGAGAGACAGCTTGAGTGTTTAAACAGAAAAAGGTTTGCTAGCACTTATGATGAATGAGAAATTTTATGGAACTCTCTTGAAAAAATAAAAATTTGACTTTAGTTCACATAATCCGAGCTGAAAGCAAAAATTCAACGTGCAACGACAATCATGGAGACAAGTTATGTCAACATCATACAAAGGTGTACTCTCATCTTTATCGTTCAAGCTTCTACGTAATTATTCATTTGCAAATTGTTACTTTAACTCCCATAGGCATCGTTGTCAAGAGACATGTATCTGAGACTACAAAAAAGGTAACAACAAAAAGGTTGGGACTGGGGACTTTTTAGGGACATTATGGCCTGAACTGTCGGCAACACTGAGTGTTGCAAGTATCAAAAAAAGGCAGTTGGTCATAAGTACTTTACCTGTTCATTTGCCGGTGGAATTCCGAACTGTTTTGTTCAATGGCACCCTACCTTTTCCATAAACACAAATAGATTTTAAAAACTTGAGCACTTGCGAGTTGTAATTAAATTACACCATTAAATCACACACTGCAATGAAGTCAATATATTCCAAATTATTAATTAAAAAAGTAACAACTGCAACGGCTAAAGCACCCCACTTTTACAAAAACACAGATAAGTTAGTTGAGTCTTCTGAACACAAGAAAACAAAAACATGCGACAAACTTGACTCTCACCTAGGAATTTCACCAATGCAAATCCCCTGCGCCCCCCCCCCCCCCCCTCTTTTCCAACATTCTAATGACTTTGACAGACCGACTAAAATAGTCATTTTTTCCTGTCAGCAGACATCCTGAGAAAACTTGGATCTTGTCCATCAAAAATCAGGAGTGGAAGTCAGACCCACACAACACAGAGCTTCCGCAGAGTCGCCGGAAAAATTAGAACCGACGAAACACTCACCTTCTGTTTTCAACTTGGTCAGAACAAATATCAGGTAGTTGTTGAAGTCCGGGTACTTGTTCAACTCCTCAAGTTTCTGAACACAGCGACGCTAAGGACGACGCAGATGCTTTTCACGCACCATCACTTTTAACGTCCATGCAGAAGCGAAGGACCGCAGCAGCCACAACAATCCGAATCTGTGCCTTTTACCACACTCAATAAACCTACAGGGGGCCTCCGAAAAAAAAAATATACAATGTTTTCTTCACCGCATAAATAAGCTATGTATCGCCAAATGCTCATTCTCCACCCGAGTGAGGCACCAGTGGTGCAGACCAGATGCCAAAGTTTCAGAACTTGACATTATCTTACCCAAAAGTTAAAAGCGACGTTCTCATATTTTCAATGGGAAAATGGTGGTTAAAGAAGCCCAGAATTATGCAGTGATGAATGGCGTCAGCTATGGGAAATGGGCCCCATTTTCGCGTTGAAAGACTCGGAAAATCGCTCGCAACCTTCTAATAACGGCAAGCTCCGATACATTGGTATCTGGTTCAAACCACTAGCACTACGTTTAGGCGGAGACCGAGTGTTCAGCAATGCATAATTTGTGACACATTGTATGTTACTTAATGAGTGATTTAACAAGTGTTCAGAACAGACCCCGAAGGATTTCGCATGAACACACTAGACAGAGATAACACATTAACCTTTTGACGCTGCGATGGCATTTAGGCCTGACCTCCTTTTATGCTACAACAATAGAAGAAGCTAAAAGGAAGCAGCTGCGTTAGGCATGCCAACGACGCTTCCTATGTCTTCCGAATCCTTGCTTTTGAAACCTCCACAGACGAAACGGCAGAAACACTTGTGAACCGACATGAATTGTTCCGCATCGAGCCTAACACGTCCAAACCAGGAACTAATCGTAACGCAACAGTTATCGAGTTTTCGTGGAATCCTCAGAAATACTCACGGAGTAGATTCGAGCCAAAAAGAAACCTTACTACACGAGCTAGCTAGACTTGTTTCGCATATATTTCTCCAACGAATTTGGCAACGGCTTTATTAATATTCCTTTTCCAAATCAAACGGGCAATTCGAGTGCTATTCAGACTAATCAAATTACCTCAAGCGTCAAGTCCAAGAGAAGCCCAGTTAAATCCTTTTTGCTAGTTAGGGCTAGAACAATTTTATAGTTTTAAGCCATTCTTTCTGTAGTGTATGCATAACATAAGATATAAAGCCACGCATAAACAATGCAGTTGTATAGTTTCTGTACTGGGCATAAGCAACATCTGTAGACCAAAGCTAGATGTTGAGATAACTCAGAAACAATAAAAACGTGTAGCATTTGGTATGTGATTCGGTTATGTAAACGCAAAGTAACAGGTACTTCTAAGGAAACTATTCAATTTCCTTAGGTGTCACAAAATCAAGTAACCAAACCAAACTCTGTTTGAACAGTGGTAGTCGTAATCCAGTACTCTTGCAACATGTAAAAGGCATACTAAAAGGACTATAAAAAATAATAAGTCGTCGTCCATGAGCTTGTTGCCCAGCTTTTCAGGATGATTCCAAATGCACTAAAAGCAAGAGGTCTTGCTAAAACGTTGTGGCGAATGAATAAGCCGTTAAATCCTACCGCTTATCGTCCGCGTCGCAGCGAAGTAATACCCTTAGAACTAAGTCAATTTTAAGTCGCCCAACAGAAACTGCTGGCTCAGACAACGTGCCCGGCAAACTACGCCGGTAACGCGAGGGGTACACCAACTCAGCAAAAAGAAACGATATTTTCGCACGAAACGGCGCATTTGGAACGGAAATCGCGTGGAAAGATTCGTTTCGCAGCCCGTATTGTAAAGAAAGAAGAGGCGGTTTGGGTGGCGGATTCGAGGATAAACGAAGTAGCGGTGATGGAACGCGGTGATGAGATCGTGGTTCGATTACTCGAGCACGCAGCAGCGCAGTTTTGAGGCCACAACTTTCGTTAAAACACGGTCATTTCCACAAGAAAACATCCAAATCGAGTATTGTACGAGCGGGGAGTTCTGTGAAAAACCCCACAACGTCGAGCGGCTCGGGATTTTAAATGTTCCCATAGATCGGTGGCCAAGGGGGAAAATGTAAGGGCGGCTAAGCCTAACTCATGTTTGCCCCCAAACCTGGCGCCGAGTAGAGGGCACGAGACAAGCGGTTCGCGCTGACGGCGAACCGGCAAAAAAAAAGGATACTTGCTGGACCGATCTTTGCGTAGCGGTGTCAGGAGACTGAGATTCCCTCAAGAGCTGAAGAATTTGTCGAAGTCCGTCTTCTTGCGGTTGCCACGATAAAGACATGCTGTCTCGCATCTTTCAAGGGACCGGCTAGATTTCTTTTTTTTTTTCTTTTTTTCGTGGGAAAGGAGGGGGGTGGAGAGGACAAAACGCGAACAGTTACGTCAGAGTCCACATAACGTACCGGTTAGAAAATTACAGCTCGCTTTGAAACATCGGTCCAAGAGACTCCGGTGAACACCACTATTTTTTTTTTCCCCCTCTGAATTTGCGTGGAGATTTTTCTTCTTTTCAGAAGGCGATCGCACAAACCTTGCAATGTGTCAGTTGGTAGACATGGCGGAAAAAGTGGGGAGGCTAGCGGGAAAACCTGGCACGTTAACTTGGACTCTGCATCGTTGCTTGGACTCTTGGACTGCTTTTTTAAAATTAAATTCATTATTGCTGTAATATTCTTTCGTGTATTTATTAGTTTTAATGCGTATATAAATAGTATGTTAAAACTAAGTAATATAATTTAGAACGCTCATGGTCGGCAATAAGAAAAGATTGGTTTGTTTGACATATCCTAGATGGAGCCACGCGCTGTTCGGAAGCTCGGCTTTTTATGAATCTTGCTGTTTCCTGGTATATTTTTATTCTTGACAGGTTTTCCTGTGCGATTTGAGTGGATTTACTCTCTATCCGCGTGAATTCTCTTCCTCTGGCAGCTATATCCCTTCTTACTTTTCGGCGAAGTGATATGGATGCTAAAACGCCAACGCGCCTACTCCAGACTTTGGCTTCACTGCATCGCACGTGCGTTGGCACCCGAAGCCCACCTCGCAGAGAGCTCTCCGCATCTAAATTTCTTTGCAAATTTTGGCCAGTCTTGTCTTCTACGGATGCGTGCAACGGCTCTGCGTAAACAGGAGAGTCATTTGTACTTTCACGTGTCATTTTCATTAAAGGGACACTGACTGAGAAGGTATTTATGCTCGCCAAGGTTTTTATTTGTAGATGACATATGAGAGCCCAACTACCCAGAACAGAATTTTCGGCTCGAAATTCGTTTTATTTCCCACCATAAACCGCCGATCGAGAACTGACTGTTTTCAGTCGCGCTCGCTTTCTTCTCCGTGGTCACGAGCCGTTTTCTATTGTTTAGACACAACCACCAAAGATAATCAAAGTCGTGGGTCATCGAAGACACACACTCAATACCAATAATAATAGACCGAAAATAAGACACCTATTTTTTCTGGCTTCTAAAAAGTTGCAAATACGTTAATTGAAAAAAAAAAAAAAAAGCTGCACAGCTACGTGATTTTAGGTAACAGTTCAGTTTCGGTTTCGGTTTCGAGCAGTTGTGTTTTTGACTTCATTAAACATATACGTGACAATATAGCAAAATATTAATTGCGTAGTATTCTGACAACATAATAAATCGCCTAAAAAAACAATTTTGGCGTGCTCATGCACGTCACGAACGTGTGATTTCTCATTCCGCTTTGGAGTTGAGGAGAAAAGCTAAGGAGGAAGAAATTGAAAAATCATTTCATTGCCTTTTTTAATGTCAGGGGGCTCTCGGGAATCTCAACCCCCCCCCCCCCCCCCCGGTTTTCGGGGGGGGGGGGGGGGGGTTCTGCGACCCCTTTGGGGAGTACATACAACCGTCGCGCCCCTGGCGACGAAGTTGAGAACTGAACTTATGGATACATGAATTATTTGGACATGTTTCTGACACAGCGTTTGGCTGTGCCAGCGTTTTTATGCGTGTGCATGTTATTAGTTTCAAGGTACGATAAAACTCAGGAATCCCCCAAACTAAGGAACATGCTTTGTTTGCATCATGAGTTGGAAAACAATAAAATATAAATAAAAAGAAATTATTTCCGGAGAGGGCAATGTTATTTCTTTAGAATAGGAGCAACCCTACATCCTAATCGACCTTTTGCCGAATCACCAAAGCATCACAAAGAATGCCGGGAACGTAGGTACACGCGCTGCGCCTGCTGGCGTCTTCAGCTCCAAGTGTTCGAAAGCGAAAATCTAAAAGAAATGTCAATTCGCACGCGCGTTCCACGGACGCTTTATTTGAGCGAAAACGTGCAGCGCCCGTGTACCTATACGTTCCCAACATTCTACACTTTCTGTATTGTGTATATTCTGTACATATATATGTCTGTTATGTTTTTTCACATGTGGTGGCGGGCTGGCAGGCGCTCTGCGTAAGGGTTTTTCACCTATCTGCCTAGCCCCGCACACCACCACATGTGCCCATTCCAGTATGTGCAAATAAAATTATTATTATTATTATTATTATTATTATTATTATTAATAGCTCCACGCGAGCGGGCGTTTTTCTCTGAGGAGCGCTTCACTGGTGGCTTACGTTCGAACAAGCGCTGACGTCACGACTCGTCCATGTGAAGCAAATAAGGGGGAGCTGGGAAGCCATGAACGCAAACTGCCGTTATCAAGTGCCGTTTCGAGAATCCTCTCCCCCCTTCAATCAGACCGCGGTGACACAGGCACAGATGAAAACGGCAGCTCGCGTTGATGGGCTCCCACTATCTGCTCCACATGGACGAGTCCTGACGTCAGCGCTAGTTCACAAGTAAGCCGCCAGTCAAACGCTCCTCACAAAAAAAGAAAGAAAAAAAAAACGCTCGCTTGCGGGGAGTTATTTATATATGCTTGTGGCGGTGTTTCTCCTGCATATGATATGTCACCGACGATATTTCACTGGCAAAAAAGCGTGGAGGTGCCGGGGATCGAACCCGGGGCCTTTCACATGCAAAGCGAACGCTCTACCACTGAGCTACACCCCCGGTTCCCTTACGGCGCCAGCCGAACAGTTTCGCGGCGGATCCCGGGGTTTGGTGTATTTCGCGGCCGGTTAATTTCTCCGCTGAATTTCTCGGGAAATATTTCACGATAAATTCGACATATAACGTAACGTGTTCACGTTACGTGGCGCCATGACGTGACGTTGTGATGTCACTGCACGTGATACCATATATCGCGTCACATGACGCTGTAACGTCACGTAACATGGTTAGTGTGCAGTGTAATTGTGTGTAGGCCCTGTGCAGCAGACTGCAACGCCTCGGCTGTCACCGCAGTTTATTTGCAAGACACCGCACCGCAAGAAACGAAAATTTTTTGCTGAGTTTTTGTATTTTTTTTTCGTAATTACTCGAGAAAAGAGCGAATCAGGTGTTTGTATACTATACAATACAATACTAAACGTAAAAAAAAAATCAGAGGTCGACATTGTTGGGCGAACAAGCAATCGCCGTTTTTCTTGTCTGTTTCCCTCTATGAAGCGAAACGCAGCAATAAAAAAGAATGAAAGCCGTTTAAAACTCCCTGTAACGCCGAATTAGAGCGCAGCTCTTGAGGAGGAGGGGAAGGCACGGGGGGGGGGGGGGTCACGTGACCTCGGGTGGTGTCACGTGACCTGGGGCGTCACGTGACCTCGGGGGGGGGGGGGGGGAGTCACGTGACCTTACGGTCCTCCCGAAGAAACCCGAGGTCCTCGCGAGGTCCTCCCGAAGGAACCCGAGGTCCTCCCAAACGAACCCGAGGTCCTCCCGAAGGGACCCGAGGTCCTCCGGAAGGGACCCGAGGGCCTCCCGAAGGAACCCGAGGTCCTTCGGGAGAACCTCGGGTCCCTTCGGGAAAATTTACCCATAATGCACCGCGCGGTTACGCCGACGGCGACGGCGACGCCGCTCAAGCCGGAAACGGGCGCCTAATGGTACATTTACACTTGCGGATCCGCTAGCGAATCCGCCCAGCTTTTGCCGCTGGGGCGAAACGCTGGGCGGAAAACGCGGCGGCGAGCCGTACAGGTCCGGGACCTTTTTCTGCCGCCGAACGAGGCGTTTCGCTGACCGGAAGTGACATTGTTGCGCAGCGCGACGGTGCCTACGTCACTACTTCCGGGAGCAGCAGCACCCGGGAGAGACAGCCGAGGTGGGAACTCTCACGAGAACAGATGCCGCAGCCGACGCCGCCGCCGCCGCTCGAAGGAAATAGATGTAAACGCAACCCGCTCGTCGCCGCCGCCGCCGGGAGCGGATCCGCCCCCGCGGTAGCGGATTTCTTCTCAGGTGTAAACGTACCATAAGAGCTGCGCTGTAAAAATATTAGTGTTGTGACTTGTGGTATGTGCTCGTTTGGGGCACTGACCCAAGCGGTAAATTTTGCTACCCGCCAATGTTATGTGTGGAAAAGCGCCAATGTCACGTTCTAGCTAAGAGTGCCGCGTAGTGCACTGCGTGGTAGCACGAACACGACATCGGCGACTGTGTTTTTTTTGTTTGTTTTTTTTTCATTTTCTTGGAAAGGATAATGATATGGGCACTGAATGCTACTCCTTATGCTAGTACCCCAAATGACTACAATTTCTACCACATGTAGTCTCGATGACAGGCTCGCGATTCTAAGCGAAGAGGTGAGAAAACCCGCCATCCTTTTGTTCGCTCAAACGGGGACTTTAAGAAAAGACAAAAGGTGGACGGGGTTGTCACAAAAGCTTTGAGCGGCTGATCCGAAATTTTCAACGACAAAATGGTTCGGTAAGTGGGATTCCCTATGCCCCGCGTAAGCAGTTTGTCATGATGGCGCCACATTTTGGCGGTCCGGCGATGCATAGTCTATGTTACGCCACAGCACGGTAACGGCAGGGGAGTTTCTCTCGGACGCCCGTGGTATTCAGCACGTGCTCGCTGCTTTCCGCAGTGCTTTGGAGGCGCGTGCACGCTCGAGGCTCACGAGACGCCCAAGCATTGTCGAAAGCAGGAAGCTCGCGCTGGAGGCGGGACAACCGAAGGACACCCCCCTGTAGTTTTGATCAAGAGAGGAGGGGACGCGCACGAAGATGTAAAACTCAAACCCTTCATTTTTCTCCAGTTTGGAAAGGGAAGGCAGAGAAGGAAAGAAAAACTAAGGTTTTGCTTGACATTTATAGTACCTCGTTTTTTAAATCGCCTGAGTGAGTTGAATGTAGAAGTTTTGAATGAAACCATAAAAAATGTATGTTCCATGTTTGTGAGAGAGTGCCCCTGGAATTTGTAAACTTGGCTAAATCGATTACTTTTCCCCCTTCCCCCCTCCCCCATCTAATGTTGTCTATTTTTGTGCTATAAGTGTGATGGTGAAAAAAACATTATGTGTATGTACATGCTGTCGTGTTTTGCTGCTGTGGGGAGGTAGAGGCTCGAGCGTCAAGCAACAACTGAGTTGCTTTTTTCTCTGTCTGCCCTCTCCAAACGGAGAGAAATAAGGAGTTTGAGTTTGAGAAGTTTCCGCCTCCCCCCACAGCAGCAACAAACAAACCACAACAGCAACACATGCAAAGTTTGCAGCTCAGTAAGGACTTCGAGATAGAGAAATTAAGCGATCAATTGTCAACTTAAGTATATGAAAAATCGATCAAAGGATCATGAATGAAAACAGAACGCACAACAGAAATCAGAGTGGGTAGACGGAAAGGCTGGCTGCAGCTGCCTTTGTTTTTCTATTCGCCCTTCCAACGCGTTCGAGCGGCGAGAGAGACAGAGGCAGCTAAATTCGTGTAAGTAGACGCAGGCTAGCTTGCCTTTGCCTTTACCCACTAATCGTTTCAATCAGAGCTCGGCGCTCCGACGTCCCCGCCTGCTTTCGTGTCCTCTTCTCCCTCAGTTTCTCACCGTATAATGCGCCAACATGAGAGTCTGACGTCACGCGCCACTCCGGTGATGTCAGCTGTCTACGCCGCGCTTGCGCAGACAGCTTACTTCACGCTAATCTGGTTTCTGCGCGCGCGCAGTGCCCATACCTTGGGAAAACGCGGACTTGTTTCTAAAGAGCTTGTTCGTTAATAGACCATCTTCGCTTAATCTTGTCCCCAGGCACCTCGTAGGCATATCCGGTATGGGCGACGAAAAAACAATAAAACATTTCAACCTGCAAATAGTATGGAAAATAGAGGGGAGGCAAAACGAGAATGGGTGACGGTTACGCTTACATCCTAAATGTATACTCATTGGCGTGGCGACGGCAAAACAATGATTTCGCCCATACCGGAAGTGACAATGTTTCAAGATGGCGGTGCCCTTGAGGAAAAAGGTCTATATAGGGTGGTCCAAGTCACCAGGCTCGATCTAAAATGGACCGTAAAAATAGACGCCTGCACGTAGCAATCTAAACTTTTTCTCAAAGGTGTAATTCACAGGTCGGTTTTTTCTTGTAAAATTACAAAGCGTAGCTCTCTTTCTGTAATAAATAAGGCCAAGAAACTTGCCAGGGTCTACGGCGGGCAGCAACGCAGACGACAGGGTTCCAGTAGCGGGGTGTGTTTGGCATTCGTAGTGATAGATGGCGATACGACCTTATCGCGACGGCTCGCGACCACCGAGGTTTATTAAAATGGATATAATCCTTTTGAAGTGTACTTTCGGTTAAAAAATAAATGCGAACAATAAAAGCAAGACTTAAAGTAAAAAAACGCGTCTGCATAACGGCTGCACTTTTGCTGCCAATGGATTTCGTCTGCGTGTCGTCTGCTATCTTTCGCTGGTCGGCTGCACCTTCAGACGCTGCTCCCGACGCCATCTATCAATACCAACGCCAAACACACCCCGCTACTGGACTTAGTCGTCTGGGTCGCCGCCCACCGTAGACTCTGGCAAGTTTCTTGGCCCTGTTTTTTACAGAAAGAGAACTACGCTTTGTAATTTTACAAGAAAAAACCGACTTGTGAAATACACCTTTGACGAAAAATTTAGATGGCTACATGCAGGCGTCGATTTTTACGGTCCATTTAAGATCGAGCCTGGTGACTTGAACCACCCTTTAGTTTCATAGACGATCCTCTTTTCTCTCAAAGATCAGTTATCTTCTGGAAACTTGAACCGGGAGTGCTGGCGAGCGCGGGGGCGACCTGCGGCTTATGTCGAGCCAGCGACCGAGCCCACCTTGGCCCCGATGGCGAAGTTTCCTTGGCGCATTAATCTCGGCGACCCTCCAAACATCCTTGTATCGAGCATGACTCTTACTTTCCGAGGAGGAGGCGCCGCCGGCCTTGGGTCGCCGCCGCCGCCGGCGCCGCCGCATGGCCAAGCTGTTTTGCATCTTCCTTGACCTTTGTGATGTCACTTCCGGGACGTAATTTCTAGCAGCCTGCAAGAGACGGCAGCCGGAGTAGACTCTAGTAGAGCCACAAAATACAAAATATCTCCCCCCACCACCAAAAAAAAAAAAAAATCGACATTTTTTTTTATTGGAAAAAAATGCTCAAATATAGCCCTAGCGGTCCGAACCACATGCCAAAGTGTCAGAACTAACCGTTATTTTATTCAAAAGTGATAAGTGATTTCCTGAAATTTTAATTGGAAAATGGCGGCCGACAAAGCTCTCGAATGCATGGAGCTCTATGCCGCCAGTCACCGAAAACGGGCGAAAATTGGCACCATTTTCCGGTTTAAAATGTTAGGAAATCACTTAAAATAAGAACGGTTTGTGCTGAAACTTTGGAATGTGGTTCGAACCGGCAGCGTTACATTTGGGTGGAGAATGAACGTTCGGCGATCAGTAACTTATTTTAGCAAAAAAAGAACATACCCTAGTATTTTTTTTTTTCAGATTTGTTGTATATGCTACGCTTTGGAGTAACATCCCTTCAGCCACCTTGGTGCTTAAAATCATAGTAACCAAATATCTAACCTTTTTTTTTTATTCGCGTGAAACGTTGTTTTGTTTTTTTAGAAATGTTAAAAGTCCGACAGACCAAACCGATACCGCCTGACATTGGCGCTAGAACTATTGTGGCGACGCTGGAGGGGGGGGGGGGGGAGGTCGGCTAATTGTTTTTTGTAATATTTACTTGAATATTTTTAGATGTTTCAGGAAAAAGGAGGGGGGGGGGGGGATTTTCGGCCTTTCCTTTGTATTATTTACTTTAACATTTTTAAATGTCTGAGGGAGAGGGTGGAGGGGGGTGATGTCCTTTCATCCTTCCTAACCTGCTAACGCCACTGTAGCCTCAGCATTACCAAAATGGCTGCGCCCACAAGAAATTCGGGGAATGGAGCGCCGATACATCTAGGCGTAGCTTGTTTAGTGGCTCTGGCGCGAAGGGAGCGAGTTCGGAATGAGGGCTGGCAAATGTTAATAAAACCCTCAGTTGGGAAACTCCCCTTTGAAACCTGGGCCACTGGCGTCCACCGAGACCGAGCTAAATACGATAACAGCGTAACCCTTTAGCGGCGAGTTGAAACATGAAAGTTGCTTTGCATAGCTACTGCGAGATGGCACTGCGAGATGGCACTGCGAGATGGCCCTGCGAGATGGCGCCACCGGCCTTTGCCCGACTCGACGTGCAGCCGTGTAGTTCCCAGAGTGGACGCTGCGGGAGAAATGGCGGCGTTGCGATCGCCATTAGCTCGGTTCTCGAGTTCGGATCGGAGCCACTTTTTTAAAGCAGGCTCCATGGCAGTTTCCCAACTGAGTGGTTCTAGTAACGTTGGGGCTGGCTCACACATTCGCGTGATGGTGTGACAGAGTGCGTTGTACCACTTGTAACCGGGATAAAAAAAATAATTTTATTGAACTCAAATAAATTAGATATAAAGGGTGTCCCAAGCGGACCTTCCGCTTTAAACCGAGCCAGAAAAATCGGCGCCTGCACATACAGAGCACTAACTTTCACTGAATGGGCATTGGGCAGGTCAGTATTACCGTTAAAAATATCAAGGTGTTTTTCTGTTTTTGTAAAACAAGATGAAAACGAAAAACTTGTCAGAGACTGCGACATAGTGAACAGAACAGCGCACGAAAGGACGAGGGCAGAGAGAAGGAACATGCACAGCACACAAGCGGTGTCTGTTCTCTCTGTCGTTGTCTTTTCGTGCGCTGTTCTGTTCACTGTGTCATCATTAGCAAGCCAACTCGCCCAACTTACGACGCTTCTGCATAGACTGCGAGTTAAATCAAACTGTGAATTACGCAAAAAAAAAATCGAGGACAATAAGATGAGTGCCCCACTGGGCGTGCCACTCATCTTCTTGTCCAGGTTTTTTTTTTTTTTTATTGCGCAGTTTATTGTATGAATTTGTAAAAATCCACGTTAGGCCCGTTCGCAAACGACAGAATTATAATTTGTGGCGCCATCTCCCAGTAGGCACAGCGATCGGACGACACACTCTGTTGTCTGCTCGCTGCGCCTATCGCGAGATGGCGACACAAGTTAAAAGCTTTGCCCTGCGGCTTTTGCTCTGCGCGTGGCATCAGCACAGTGGGTGCTACTGCTACGTCGCGCGCAAAGCGAGGGTGCCGTCGGGCGAAGTTCGTCGCATAATTTGCTCCATGGAGAGCCTGTATTACACAGAGCGTTCAATTGCTCGATTGGAGTCCCGCGGTTTACGGTCCGCGTTTGCAATACGGGCACCTAGGAGGCGACAAACGCGTTGATCGTCTGCGAGCGTCTCTGCCTTCCCGCCTGCTTTCCTTCTTGCCGCGCGACAACGCAGTAAGGTGTCTGCGCGTGGCCTCAGCACAGTAGCTGCTACGTCGCGCGCAGAACGAGCGTGCCGTTGGGCAAAGTTCGTCAGTTATTCGTCGCATAAGTCGCTCCATGGCCTTAATGGGACAAATAAGGTCGTCCTAGAGGTCTAGGACGACCTCTAGGACGATCTCAAGGACGACGCCAAGGACAACGTCGCCCTTGAGCATACTAGAGTGCCTCAATGTCCTTCTGTTTAGGGTGATGCCATCGTTTGTAGTACCCGATGCCGAGAGCACGCGCTCACAGGGAAAATACAAAAAAAAAATCGCAGGAAACACAGTCAGCGCCACGAGCGCGTGCAGTGTCACGCTCTTTCACGTGCTTCAGAACAAAAAATAAAGATAAGCATTCGAAACAAAATGGCCAGATGTCATCACCCCAAGCAAAGCGCACATAAAGTACAGTGTACTATACTTCGTCTCACCCTAGCATGGACTAACCGCGAAGCCTGTGCTAGCGCGAGCGGCCAGCCTTGACTGCCTTGACTAGAGCACTTGCTGCACGAGCGCTCGTGTAGCCGCCGCGGCTTCATTCAAAGCGACTAGCTCGCGCTTTTAGCACGCGCGGCTAACAATAGTCCATACTAAGGTGAGACGAAGTATAGAATACTTGGGTAGTGTTGGGACCGGAGCGGCTCGGCAACGGGAGCTCGTGAGGGCGCGCGTATTGACAGTTCGTGGCGGCGCTGTAGTCGAGTTATCCGGAAAAAATCGCGCAGCCCGCCTTTTTTTTTTTCACTTTGAGCGGTGCACGTGTCGGTACCACGGTTTTATACACACCGTTTCACCTTATGTTGTACCGCAGCGAAGGCTAGAAGCGCGAGCTCTTAGCGTTGGCAGCTGCCCTTGGTGCACGAGAGCTTGTGCCGCCGAGATGTGCCCTAGAGCAAGGAGCTCGCGCTTGTAGCCTTTCCTGGGGTACAACACAAGGTGAAACAGAGAGAAACAACCAACTTAAAAGCTTCTTACTCCCATAATTAAAAAGAGGAAATGGCTACGTCTCAGGCATGTCCAATGTTGTGAGTTCATGCTTATGGAGGATATTTTTTTATTCAGAACTTTACATAATTAATTAAAAGGAGGTAGTAGATACGTGTATGTCGTCTGAACTGTACATCCGTAGATCTCGGCGGACCCTACATGGGTGAATAACCGTTGCAATATTTTGATTACTTAGCCGAATGTGGTAATTAACTTTTTAATGAACGGTTTAATGGGCCATGTTGCAATTGCAGCTTTAAAAGGAGCCATTATTAAAGGCCAACTCAATTTAGAAAGTTCGCGAACAAACAACGAGCTTTGAGATATTCGGGATATGGGAACAGAACGAGCGGGTTGGTAGGGATAATTAAACTTGAGGAAGACAACGAGAAGGGACGGACAAACACAAACTTCCATTGGAAGTTTGTGTTTGTCCGTCCCTTCTCGTTGTCTTCCTCAAGTTTAATTGAGATATTCATCGCTAAAATTTTGCCTTTCTTCGCTTAATTAAAAAACCGCGCGCTGAAAGCGCGAATGAGGTTGTGCTGATATTGATGCGTAGAAGAATGACACAGTTGTTTCTGTCCCCTCGTCACTAACTCGACAGCGTGTCTTCGGTGGACTCGCCGGCGCCACACATCAAGACGACTAAGTCACTATTCTACGTATTATTTTCATAACGCGGTTTCTGAATCAAGCGAAGAAAGGCAAACTTTTACGATAAATTTCGCGAACCTTGTTGCCTTTTCGCGAATTGTCAAAATTGTAGTTTGCCTTTAATAATGACTCCTTTTAAAACTGCAATTGCACCATGGCCAATTAAGCCGTTAATAAACAAGTTAACTAACAGATTTTGGTGAATTATTAAACATTGCAACGGTTATTGTCCACGAGCCCTACAGATATAACGAAAGGCATCCACATATCTGCCACATCCTTTTTTTGTAAAATATGTAAAGTTCTGTAAACAATAAAACCAAAAACAGCCTGACAGTATGTCTGCGTGAACCAGATACGCCCCCTGTGGAACCTTGGGTCTTTCCCTTCGAATACCCAGCTCAGCCGAGACTTACCTGGTTGTCAGAAAGCAGCTGTCGGTTAAATGTATTCTTATGAGCGTGTGGGTTTCAGATGGTTTACCCTCAAGAGGATAATGCGCTGCATATTGTAACCATGTATGCGCTGCACATTGTAACCATTATTTCAATGCCGTGCTGTAAACCATTACAAGTTTTTCCTTGCCTGATCTACGTGTGCTCATGTTTTCTGCTCAAAATGATGTGAAATAGTTGCTTGTTTTCTTTGAATCTTATAAAGCTTTATTGTCTCAGTTTTTGGACTTAAGTTCAATGTTAAAACGCGTGATAAAAATTGTCACGGCTTATAAGTGGGGTTCGGAGTTTTCGGTTTAAACCGATAAAAGTACGCCGAATTCATTTTTGGAAATTCGGTTTTAACCGAAAAGGGTCAGTTTGTAGGGTCGCCGTTTTAGGTTTAAACCGATAAAAACCAATAAAAGTACGTCTAATCCTTTTCTAAAATTTGGTTTTAACCGAAAAAGGTCAGTTTTTTAGGACCGTGTTGAGGTGGGTGGGGGAGAGAGAGAGAGAGAGAGAGAGAGGGCTTTGCAAGGTTCGACATTTTTTTGACGTCTTCGGGATTGCCCTCTTCCAAGGTTCAACATGCAACAATAGAGGTCTTGGATTGGCTTTCGAGGGACATCTGTGTCTTTTCTGTGATCGGGCTTAGTGTATCAAGTTCCCGGTACCCCCAAAAAAAGTTCGAGTGTGGGCTAGTATAAGGGTTTTCGCTTCGTGCACTTCAGAGGACACCGAGGGAAGCCTTTCTTAACACCCTCTCTCAAACGTCCCTTTGGTTAAAAACATAAATACAATGGATTTTTTTTTTGCCATTCCGCTGGTTTCTGTACGGTCATCACCTCAAAAGGTCACGTCGTCAGGATAGGAAGGAAAAAGAAGCGCGCTGAAGATTATTCCCGTGAATTCGTCAATTTTGAGACATGTCCTGACGGAAGTTGTAGCGAGGACCACGTATGTATATGTGTCGTTATTCTTTGAGTGATCAGAAATATCACAGCTACTAGGATCATCTGATCCGGTGTCAGATGGTGTTTCTTTCATATTCACCGAAAAAAAAAAAACGGTAAACTTATTTTGGAATAAATATACACCGAAAAAAAAACGAAAATTGAATTTTAATATAAACACCGAATAAAGTACGCCGAATTTCGAAAAAATAAAAACCGAAAACGCGAAACCCTACTTATAAGCCATTTCTTACAAGTGAACATCGGGTTGTCCTCGGATGGTCGTGGCAGCCATGAAGAAATAAAATATTCTCACCCCTTTGCGACCGTCGCTTGGGTGGTTCGTCGCATAAATGAACACAAGAATGAGTGACAAGTGAAGCGAGCTGATTAAGGTCAAGAAAAAGAAGACGGGCAGAAAAGAAGACAGAGAAGTTAACCTGGCGTATTAAAAACATACTAAAACAATCTCGGACTTTAGTATGTGCCGTTTCGTTCCATTATAAAATAAGATAGGAAAAAAAAAAAACTGCTTCCGAGTTTTAGATATCCCTTTCAAACATCTAATGTTCGGCCTTTACGACCAAGAAAATGGGCATTTCATTTAAAATGCTCACCATCCGACAAACCGAAAGTCGCAGCTAATTCTACGCTGAAACAACTTGCAATCCGCTTCTTTAAAGTCGCTAATTGTTTTTATGTAAAGGAAGGGTAATGTAGCTTGTACCGTCCAATACATTGAAGCATCATGTTGCTAACGATCGTGCCGCAGCGTAATTGATAACGCGGTACGACCGCTGGCAGGTCGTAGCTGTATCCTATGTGCACTCCACCAAAGCGGCACCAAAGATTCATATTTTCGCGCGTGCAGCCGCGCATGCGCACACCTTCTGGATAACGCGCCGGTGTCGACACCTGTCGCGATCAATATCACGCGCTTCAGGCGAGCCCCTCCGGTCCCAACACTACCCAAGTATTCTAGTACACAGTACATAAAGGCTCCCTAGAGCATACGATTGAGCGGCGCGTGCCGCTCAATCCTATTTTTATGACCATATACGCCGGTTTTTCGCTCAAAAAAGACAAATAAAACTTTCGCCTTAAAAAAAAAAAAATCTGGGATTATTTCTGCGGGACAGGTTTGACTTAAATTATCATAGTAAAGCCGTTCTGATTTTAATCAAGATTTAAATCGTGATTTAAATCACAATCGAAATCATGTTGATTTTTATTCTCCGCCCTGCTCGTAACCCCTTACGACCAAAAAAAAAAAAAAACACACTGCAGACTGGTGCCCTCTATTAGGTAGTTCCGGAAGCCTTCCGATCTCCGTACAACTAGACCATTCCGGCATCCAGGGCCAAAGTCAAATTTGGGGGTTTTACGTGCCAAACCAACGACGGGCATCTGGCACGCCCCAGCGGAGGACTGAGGATTAATTTGGACCACCTGGGGATCTTTTGACGTGCAACCGAAAGCTCGGTTACACGGCGCCTCCTCCGCAATAAGCCTCCGTCAGATTGCGGGCACCTCGGCCGGGATTCGAACGCATCCAGGGCAACGAGATTGACAACAAAGTCGCGAGTGCGTATAATCGTAACCTCTTCTCAGACACCGACGGCCAATCCTTGCGGGA
This sequence comes from Ixodes persulcatus, assembly GCA_013358835.2. Taxonomy (NCBI): domain Eukaryota; kingdom Metazoa; phylum Arthropoda; class Arachnida; order Ixodida; family Ixodidae; genus Ixodes; species Ixodes persulcatus. The sequence goes on from JABSTQ010010028.1 coordinate 211,021, forward strand.
CAATCAATACTCCGTCGTTTCCAGCGATCGGAACGATTACAACCCAAGCGCCGTCCCGACCAAAGCCAAGGTACGCCTCGGGAAAAAGATGCGGATCCCTGAGGAACTAGACCACATCCCTACAGGTTTCCGAAGACACCTACACGATACTCCCGAGGAGGGTTAGAACGAACAGTGTACTAACACAGCGCATCCGTCAAAATGGGTAGACGGCAAAGAGACGAGGCAAGACCCCAACTTCGTCCAGGAACCGCCAGAATGTCCATATACTGGGAGGAGAAGGTGCCACCCGACATCAGGCACCTTCTGTGGGACTGAAGACCGACGACCAGTTCGCGCTTTCGACTTTTCCCCCACTTCCTTCTCTCCCCCTTCTACCCTCTCCACCGTTACCTGTTTCCTCCTCCCCCATGGTGAGGAGGATCTTCTGCCATGCAGACTCTCGAGCCTGGTCGTCGGCCTTTAAAGGGGCCCTGCAATGACTTCTTTACTGGTTTTTAATTTGCACCGAACCTAAGCGCACTGAATGTAGTAACTCAATGAAACTTTTCTTTTCTCAAATTTCGCTTTATTTTAAAAGTTATAGGGAAATTAGAATTACAAAACAAGCAAAAAATAACCTCCTTCATGACGTCGTAGGTCCTGGCTTGAGTGGCCGTGAACTAGAGGAGGGGTAATGAGCTCATCGAGCGTTCACGGCTGCAGCACTCCGTGTCGACGGCTCGAGAGGGCGCCACTAAGGCATGTGTTGGATAGGCTGTATGAAGCGGGCGGCCAGGGCGGCTCGCATTGTATTTGCTGCGCGATTAAAGACTAATTCGGCATAACACTTCATTGGCCACAAACGACAGCAAACACGGGGTAAAGATCAGTTCAGAACGGGAGCCACTTCGCGCTGCCATACCGCCAAATGGCCAAATCGCCAACCAAGCCCGCGCCGAAGGCCTTCGGAACGCTCGGAACTGGTCGGATCCTCGAGCCGGTATATATACGAAACTCATCTCTGTTACGTCACGGCGCGGTGGTGGCGCGTCGGGCGCACTTCCGGTCTGGGGCTGTGGGCAGAAGTCCCCATGTGAGACGTGTATTCCTGCGTTGTTTTGAAAGTAACCAGACAAAAATCTGCCTTCTCGTCAAAATGCCGCGACTGACTGGGGCTGTGCCAGAAGAGTCGAGAAAGGTTTGAAGGCCAGTTTTCATGTGCTCGGTTCATCCGAGAACGTAGATATCTGCCGTGAAAAGGGAAAACCAGACGCCGTCGGACCACGATTGCTTGTGCGGGAAACACTTTGGGTTGAGTTCACGGATATTTCGAACAAAACAAATAAATCTAAAAACCACAACATTAACGCCGAAAAACCGTTAAGTTGTACGGACCATCTGCGGACTACGTTCAGTGCGTCTTTAAGTTCAAACGGCCGCCTGATCGTTCGAACTGTCGTCTGGTCTGCTCTTTCAAACGTTTCTGCTTGTCGTCTGCTCTTTTAGACGACACCGGCCAGTAGACCAAACGTGGGCCGGGTACTTGCGATAAGAAGTAAGTGCAGGCCTCAAAATACTTAAGTTTGAAGGTTGGTAAGCAGGCTCGATGTAAACAGTAGATACAAGGATATATTGATAATTGTTACCAGTGGCCATCACCGACTTGTTATGCCTGATTCACTTGGTCCGTTCTGTTGGCGATTTTCAATATCGACGTCGACCATCTCAGCTACGGTTCACGCTTTAGCAGCCTGAGCGACGTCGCGACTGAAAATTGCCAGCGAAATCTCATCATGCGAATCAGGCTTTAGCGTACATTCTGCGGCGTCCACGCGGAATCGCCAGGGTGGGCCTTACCTGCCGACTCCTCGACGGCTCGCTCAAAGGGACGTACCTTGCGACCATCCCAAGGATTAACAAGAGATCGGGACAGCCTGAACTTATTCGAGCGCGTACCAAACACCACAGTTCCTCGCCGATCTTGGCCGGCATCGGGGACATCAGGATACGTTCGCCGCTTCCCCAGGACCGTACTGAATCTGTGTTGATGTGTCGCTTGTTTTCAAAGCACCTACAGCAGCAGGCGTCATAACAGTGGTGTAGTGTAGTGTGTGTTTGTGTGTGTGTTCTTATAGGTATACGTGGGAGTAAACTTACACTCTACATTTCACCCTCATTTTTTTTTAAACATTTTGGGTCGCGGCCCTGTGTACAAATTTGTGTACATGTGTGCGTGTGCGTGTGCGTGTTTTTCAATTCAAATTCTGGGTGGCGGGCTGGCAGGCGCATTCGCGTACGGGTTTTAACCTTTCTGCACAGCCGTGCACGCCACCCAGGATCAGATTTTTGTACGCAAATAAATATTATTATTATTATTATTATTATTATTATTATTATTATTATTATTATTATTATTATTATTATTATTATTATGAGTCGCCGCACGTCACATTATTCACGCGAAGTTTTGCGGTGTAACGAGCCTCGTTAATTTTGCTAAAGCAGCTCAAGTAGTCAGGCATTGCCAGGAAGACATAGACTTGACAATTCGAACGCAAAAAAGGGCAGGGGCTCTCACACTGACGCCGACAACATCGCATTTCAATGGTTTGTTTATGGGCGACGGCGAGCTTCTTGCCCACACCCCCACCGCGCATGCGCGGCGCTGGTGGCGTCCGCTAGGGGCGCTCCGGTTTGTTTGTAAACATGAGTTGGTGTATACGATCGCAGCGCCGCCGCGTACATCCGGGACCTTTCTACGCTCGCCGTTCGTCGGGGCCTCATCCCACTAGCCCTTTCTAGTATGCGCCGTTTTTTTTCCGCCGCTTGGTGGCGGGTATGTCGACGGGTCATTTCTTGTTTCCGTACTGTATAAACTGCATTTGTTTCTTTTCTGATCTAAAATACTAAACAAAAACTAGTTTCATACATAATTGAAACGGTTCGCGACACTTATATTTTGTATCTCGACTAAAAAAAAAAAAAGCTTTTAGCGGCTCTGACCAGTAGTAAGCCCAGGACCAAAGACGTCACATTTCGCGCACTTTCGGCAACGCGGGTCGCCCTCGTAGGTGGAGGAGGTTTCCGCGTCGTCCGGTTAAAATATGACGCACTGATATTTAGTTACTCTCTACGTGCCCGCTGGCTTGCCCGAACCCCAAGAGACGTGGAAACCGCAAAAAAGGCAGACGCTTAAATATGATTGCAGGGCCCCTTTAAAGGGGCCCTCCAACAGTATTTGAGCGTCTACTTTTTTTTGCGGTTTCTCCACGCTAGTGGTCCCGGAAACCCAGTGGACAAGGAAAGAGTTTAAAAATATTAGCGCATCATATTTTAATTTGACAACTCGGAAACACCTCCTCCGACGGTGGCGCCGCGAGGTGCCGAATGCGCGCACATAAGGCCCTCCCTTTCACTATACGTCACATTCACTGGGTTTCGTGATTGGCGAGAGCCGTCCCAGAAATTTTGAAGCGGAATAAAGTATATCACACGTTAACCGTCATTATTTCTCTAAAAAGTCGTTTTTATAGAGCTAATAAAGTTGCAAATTAAAGTTCAAAAAGGGCGCGGGAGACGAGGCTTCCGCGGCTGTCGAAGCGGATTGAGGCAGAGACGCGAAGCGGTGCTTGCGTGGTGTGTCCTCGTACGGCGCGATGTCCAGCTCCGCACTCCTTTTCAAGAATTCGGCGCTCAAAATCCGATAAGCCCGGTAAATTCATCGATGATGGCAACCCGATTCCAAAGCTACGATGGTTGCAGCGAGGCCTAATGGCCGACCGGGCCGACGGGCTATCAACCAAACTCGCGTCCAATTGGCCAACCGCTTTGCTCCAATTGCTAAACTGTTTCATTTTACGTCATGAAGCGCACGTGTTTTGCTTATTTAAAGTTGTTTTCTGCAATATTTAATTTGCTAATAACTCACAAAATATTGCGAATTTCTGCAATATTGTTTTTTCCTCGGTGTTCCTGCTTTCATGGAGCTCCGTTTCAGCGCGAACTTCAAACCAGTCAAAAAATTGTTGGTGGGCCCCTTTAAGATAAGTCAGATGTGGGCGGCAATTACATCGATACAAAACTTGAAAGTATAAAACAGCGAGGACGAGGACGGGAACGGGACATCTTTCATTTAGCAACAACATAAAATGGCACATCGATAAAACCGCCCCCCAAAGGTATCAACATTCTCAGAACGTTGATACCTTTGGGGGGCGGTTGTAAGGTACAGCCCACTCGGCGGAGCAGACGACACGCGGGGTGAGGGAGGGAGGGTATTTTTTCTTTCTCCGCTCTCCCTAGTGGAACGGTCTATACTTGACAAAATAAAATTTTTACACTCCAAATTTTCTTGCAAGTTGAACGCACGAGAAGCAACCAGAACTGCAAGGTTCCTGCTGCTTAGGTAATATATAGTTACATTATTTCTGCTCCAAGTACTTGTCTATATTTGTTTACGTTTCTAGCCGTCTTGTCCCGACCAAAGGACTGGAGTAGGTTTTAATAAATAAACTTTAACATGACGTACGTTTGCTAAAAGAAAGTATTTTAACCAATATTTTTCTTCGTTTTTTTTTTTATTTCAATTCGCAGCATTCGACAAGCTTTTAATTATCGAGAATGCAATGCCGCAAAACCCAACAAGGACCATTCAACCGGGACCGTTTTGTCCGGAACCATCCTGTCCGGCACGGGACCGCCTGGAAGTTGGGTCGAGTTCCCTCAGATAGAAATGAATGACCACAAATATGTATGCACCCCGCACCACGCACGGATTCATTGACCGCATCCCACGCGGGGGAAATACCCAAATTACCCCAGACGCACCAGCCGGCCGATGCCCACCACCAAACACGCCCAGACCTAGAAGAGAAATCGAAACACTGCGCTGTGTGCGCCCCTCCCCCTTCCCTTCCGCGAGCATCGCCTCGTTGCCATTGCCAACGCAATTGCCCTTCCTAAATCTCATTTTTTATTCGTTTAGTTATTTATCGAAGGCTCGTAATGGCCGGAAAGAAGGGGTTGTAAACAGATGGGTCGTTCGGAGACTTCGATGGATCGCGCGCGCTCTTTTATAATCCTCTCCTCCCTCTCTCTCCCTCTTCTTTTCTCTCTATTTCTCTCTGCGTCTTGTTTTGTTTTCGCAGAGTCGTGTCTGGCCGCCGGATCATGCGCTTACCTGGACCGAAGCGGAAGCTGAAAGTCGGCGCAGTCTTCGATGCGACACGGACAAACTGCGTATACTGTATACGTCGCTACGTCCCTCGAGTAGCCGCATATCAGTGAACTGCCGCCGGGGTGAAATGTGTGTCACTATCCGTTTTGAACCGGTTGCCACAATCAGGCAGCGTGGCTTTGAATGAAGGACACGATGGTGGAGTTTGTTGGGGGGTGTGTGCAGTGGCGTCACGAGGGTCTGCGGCACCCGGGGCGGGAGCCCGCCGCAACACCCCCCCCCCCCCCCCCCCCCCTTGCGGCCGCCGCGACACCCCCCTGAGCCCTGCACCCGGGGCGGTCCGCCCCCCCCCCCCCCCTTGTGACGCCACTGGGTGTGTGTGTTCGCGCGCGTTCTATAGTCGGTTACAACTTACAAGTTAAGAAGGTAGGAGAAGCTCCTCCCACAAGCGTGGTGCGCCGGTTTCAAATCCCTCCGCAATCGAAAGAAGAGTTCACTGGAAACGCTCCTTGTTCCGCTTCAATGGATAGATAATGGCCACAGAGTGGTGCCAACTTGTCTCCGACCCCCACTTTTTAAGAAAGCGACCTTTGTATTCATCGAAGAAGGAACCGAGCCCCTGAAAGCAGCCTTTGTATCAATCGGAGGGGGAAGCTAATCCCCGAAAGTCGTCTTTGTTTCCATCGGAAGGGGGAAGACTTAATCTCCCTCTCGTGGCTTCCACAATGCTAAGTCAAAGTCGAGAGATAAAGCAAATATGTACAGAAAGGCACGACCCTCCTCGCGCGTTGGCCGCAACGTCACGGAAACGATGGGACGCTATTGGATGCGGAGGTGGCGGAGGGATATATGATTCCCTTTGAGGGGCATTTGCCGCTACCTTCTTGACGGCTTGCTCCATCTTGAGGTGCAGCGGGACCCTCGCTAAGCCTCAAGTTGAACGAACAACGTTAGGAGGACAGCCCTCAGTAACCAGGAATGTCGCGAAGCAGCGTAGGTTTGAGCTTAAAGACCGACCTACGGAACCATTTTCCGCAAGGTAGGAAAATGCCCCTCGCGCCCCTCCTCTTCTCACCCTCTCCCAAAAGTCACGTGATGGCAGGGGCTTAAGCCGACATGTAAGAAGCCCCTGCCATCACGTGACTTTTGGGAGAGGGTGAGAAGAGGAGGGGCGCGAGGGGCATTTTCCTACATAGCGGAAAATGGTTCCGTAGGTCGGTCTTAACCACGTTTCCAAACTTTGAGCACGAAGTTCGATTATTTAAAAAACACTGACCCCCCCCCCCCCCTTTTTTTTTTGTCCAACGATTTAAAATTGCGTCAGAAGGCTACCCAATCAATATTTCGCTACAGCGTCAAGTGTATTTTTAATAAAGTAAAAGAAACGCAACTGCTCGAAACTGAAACCGAAACCGGAGTGGGGAGGAAGAAGAAATATAGAGGACGAGAAGGTTAGCAAAAATCACGTAACGCGGTGAAACGTTTTTTTTTATTATTTATTTAATGTATTTGCTTTCTTTTTTTAGAAGCCACGAAAAATGAGTATTATATTTCTTTTGTCTATTTTTAGTATTGAGTGTGCGCCTTCGATGACCCACGACTTTGATTCTTTTTGGTGATTGTGTCTAAACCGTAGAAAAGGCTACGTGACCACGGAGGAGAAGGTGATCGCGACTCAGACCGGCCAGTTTATCGATCGGCGGTTTGCGGGCGGAAAGAAAAGCCGGGCTCTCATATGTCATGTACAATAACAACCTTGGCTAGCAAACCTGTCAGTGTCCCTCGCTAAGCGCTCGCGTGGAAATTGAGAACGAGCTAACGTCACCTGGCGCCAGTGGGCAACAAACTAATTCATCGAAAGCTTATATGTTTGCTTTTATATTGTGTAAGCGCTGGTAATTGTTTTCTCAAAAGACTACTGCATAAGGTGTTTTTTTTTTTCTACCAAACTTTTGAACCGTTTGTGTAGAGGACGGACGGACAACACTGTTAAACCCAATTCGGTCGAAAAAATTATAAAAATAGCTGCGCCAGTTTTCTTTTTTTAATTTATTATTTTAAAATGCACGAGGTGTAAAGGTGTAAATCCTTAGAAGAAAGCGCTATTACAACAGTTACTGTAGTTAATGGGAAACTGGTTCTCAAAAAAGAAAAATGTAAGATAAAGTAAGACCGCCAACATTACGTCAATTTGTTTAAACTTTAAAATTATACGGTTTTTGTCAGCAATTCCGAAGGTTTATCCGAAAGATAAATTATTTCTTTATATACAAATACAAAAAAAAGGTTTTATTATTTTTTTTTTTTTATCGCGACACACTTATAACTCCTGGGGCGTCGAATGTACTCGAAGGACTGAAGAGGGGGATTTTCTTCTGCTTACCCCGAACCGTTTACCAGACTCTTAAATGCATTCATCGCCCTCAGCACCCGCTGCTAGCCCTGTTTCGACGCCACTGCATTACTCACAATCAAGGATGCTTTATCGTTCGCAATTTCACGTTACTTGACCTGGTTTGGCAAGTTAATATGTACTTACGCTTGTAACAGGACGAACAAAAAAAAAAAAAAAAAAGAGGACGAATTTTAGACGTTTGCGCCATTATTTAAAGTGTGATCGATTGTCTTTTTCGCAGATTTTAGTTCTGTGAGCAACATTTTAAGTAGGTCGGCAACCAAAGAAGTCGGCTGTGGGAGAAGGAATCTTTAAATTGTGGTTGACGAATGTAATTTCCTCGACGTTGTAACGATACAAAATCAGTAGAAGTATTTGAAGCTCACATATTTTGAAGTGGCTATGCATGCTTGCCTTGACGGAATATATGTATCTGCATATGTAGCAAGTAGATGAAGTGTCTTTGTTAGGCCGCAGTTTATTAAAAACCTCACCTGGAAGAACTAAGATAAGAATAGATATCTACTGGCAGCTCTGAAGGTTCACCACCAAACTTATTATGAACAAACGGTTTGAAAGAAAGATAGACGAACTGTTTAAAGAAGGGATGTTTAAAATAAAATAACTTGCACTGCTCTCGAAATGAAATCATTTTATAGAGAAAGTAAAGCAAGTAGCAATGAAATAATCAAGTATTCTTACGATCTATGTACGCGTCGATAAGCGGCAGTTAAATAAAAACCTAAAATATAACCCCCCCCCCCCTCAAAAAAAAAAAAAAAAAAAAGATCTAGCACTTAAAATAGCGAATTGAGCATTTTAATTACAAATGCTACAAAGGTACCATATCGTACGCTGCGGAAAACGTAAACTCCTCTTGGGAGAACGAATTACAAAAGAAGTGAGATCTTTAAAAAGCGTACGCATAAACAAAACAGGTTTAGAAAGTGTACTATATCATCAGTTAAACAGAAAAAAATAGTATTGATGCTGCGTTTCTATAATACTATAAAGTTGTTTTTTTATCGAAGGAGTAACCAACACTCTCACAAAGCAGGTGTGAGAAATTTCCCAAAAGGAATCTCTCAGTTGCAAGAGATTCATAAAGTACACAACTTTGTGGTGGTTGAAAAGTGAGTGGATGAGTACTACCATTCATAAGGTGTGTGGGCCTGAAGTCCTGTCACATTTTATATAGAGTCAAATTGATTGTTTAAGCTTTACATTGTTAAAAAAAGAACGTGAAAGTTACATTAATGCGGTATGTGCAGGTAATAATAATTGGGGTTGTGTGGATATTTAGACAGCCTGTAGTTGCTCATTCATCTCAAAGTTGCGACGAGCCACTCGCTGTAGATGAGAAATTTTAACAAGTGTGGTACAACCGCTAGCCTGGGGTCTTTAACGTGCCCCACGCAGTAGTGATACACGACCGCACGCCGGTACGATGCTCATCCATATCGAAGTGGGCAGGGGTGGGAATTGAACCCAGGATCCCTGGGTTCTGCAGCGCGAGCTTTCGCTCCATGTGCTCCGAGCTGGTGTGCGTTCTATGTGCAGGTAATTATACATGGCCAGGGGGATATAATTTATACATACAAGGCGCCACTCGTCACGAAAGACCGGATAATTAGCCAGAATATGCCCATTAATGTTCAACTACTTAAAATAACGACATTGTTCAAATAAAAAAAAAAAAAGTTTAGTGTAATATCAAAACCACTCATGGTAAACTCCGGTAATAGATTTAGAACGGTAATGAAGCTGTTTTTTCTTGGTATCTTTATGCGCGCGAAAACGCGATCTAGCTAGCATTCGCTGCTCTAAACGCGCGAGTATGAAGTGGTTTGGATAGCCGCAAATCTACCAGCCGCGGAATTTGCCATAAGTCATGCAATTTTGAGAGATTTGGAGCTCATGGGAAACGCAGTGGTGCGTTAAAATGAGCACTCGTGCAACAGTCACAAGGCTGCGAAGGAAAAACACGGATGGTATGTTGTGATTATCGTACGTGTTTTCGCACCGCCATTCGCGCTCCAGATCTTTATAAAAGTTACTGATTTAGTAATTTTTCATAACGCTCACTAAGTTTCTAATTATAACCTAACGTTTACTTTACTAATCAAAAAGTTATACACACATTTTAGTTAATTATTCGACTTATCGTGACGATTAGCTTCTATATTACGGAGTTTTAGTGAGTGGTTTTGACCCGAATGGTTCATGCCCGAACGATTCGCCGACGTATCTGCGCATGCGCGCGCACATTATTACTCGGGAACTCGGGAACGGTTCGACCTAATCGTGACGATTTGCGGCGCATGAAATAGAGGGGAACGAGGAACAGAATCCTTTCAACATGGCGGATGGAGTATACAAGCTTGGACACCTCAACGCGGTCCAACGAGAAAGCATCGTACAAATCTTTTTTTTTTTTTTCGATTAGCCTATGTAAAGGTAGCTTGGCCGCAAGCGTTTTGGTGCACGGCGAAGGGCTAACTTACAGGAGCAAAAAGCGGGCCGAATACGGAAAGTCTCGAGGAATAAAAAGTATTCATTAAAATACCGAAATTTTAACTCCGCCATGTGCTATGAGTCGGCAGCTGTTATATTCCTCGGAAACATTACGATTCTTCATTTCAGTGAGAAGAAGTTCAAAATTTTGTCAAAGTAACCCATAAGGTACCCCATGCAAAAAAAAAAAAAGATGTCGGGTTTAGGAGTAAAGAGTATACAATCCTAAGGTTCAAGCAGGTATCGAATAAGAGTGTATTAGTAGCCTCTATAGTTATCCCGGGGGAAGACTTAAGAACTTCTGCAGTAGTTTGGCATGTCCCGGAATGCTGAGGATGTGAAATGTATCGTTTCGAAGCGATAGGTTCGTCTATGAAGAATTCGCCGACGCACCCGCGTAGAAAACGCTCCCCATCTACCCATGCATTCGGCCTCCTATGGATCATGAGGTGCACTGCGGCCGCCATTATGAGGGCCTATTTTCCGGGTCGTGTATTTCAATAAGCGCAGATAACTGGAAAATAACGCTACGAAGGATATATATTACCTAGTTTGTTGTTGTTGTTTTGCTGTAGTTATAAAAGAGACCACAAGAAGCAGGAATCGTACAAACTCAAACTAAAACGAGGTGCTCCACTTCAAAAGGTCTGGAAACAATCGTCCAACACCGGCAAACATGCACTTGGAGAACCACATGTCATTATTTGAAAGCGAGTGAGATAACATATGGACTTGCAAGCTCGATGGTGTTTTCGTTTCTTTCTTTTTTCTTTTCTTTGCGTACGCCGTCCTGTTGTAATTTCGGGCGTAATTTTCAAATAGACAAGATCAACGGAACGCGAGGTTGCTGAACCGCTGTCGTGCCAACGACGACATACAGTCTGAGTCTTTTAAAGTATTTAAACTCGTGGGGACGTCGGCGAATCGCTTGTAAATAAACATTTTACTTTAAAGGCTGGTTCCCACATCTGCGTTGGTTGTGTTCGCATGCAACCGAAAAGACCGTAACGACAGTCACCGTGACAAGTGTTCGCCGCCCACAGCATGGTAAGCGAATGCAAGGGGTGGCTTCGCTAAGCAATCCATGTGTCATGGTTGTTGCGGTGTTTCGGTCTTTATGGTTGTTTCGGTTGCATGCGAGCGCAACCTTCGCAAACGCAAACAGGGGCCTCCGGATTGCCTTGCCATGTTGCTTACACCACTCGCCCAAGTGCCCAAGCTCGTCCAACTCTATTCGCCATGTTACTTCCTGGTTTACGCTAATCAGTTGCCGCAAATAATACCAATTCTGCTGAACCCTTTTAAGCTTCCTCGGGGACGAATTGGTCGTCTCGAAACGACTCACTAAACCTACATTTTCTCGAAGTCCTAAATGATTCGCAGACACATGCGCAGTGGTGTCGGCAAACCGTTCGGGAACGAACCGTTCGCATCAAAACAACTCACTAAAACTCTCTATTATGTCCCACTGGCCGTATAGCTCACCTGCACAGACCAAATTAATGTAACTTTCGAGGACATTTTTTTTTTTAATTTAAGTTATCAAATGAACATTTTGGATTTTTAAAGGTACGCACATACGTATATGAACTAACGATCGGCCGAGCACACTGCCAATGCTAAATCGGTGTCTTATGTTGTCGGATTTCCTAGATGCTTCACTCGCTCTTTTATATTAAAAAATCCCCCTTTTTTATTGTGTTCTGTGGCATGTGTAAATGGTTGCTTTTATGTTCTCTCAAGTTCTAATCTACACATAATAGGCACGAAAAATGTGGGGGGTGTAGCTCAGTGGTAGAGCGTTCGCTTCGCATGTGAAAGGCCCCGGGTTCGAACCCCGGCACCTCCATCTTGTTTCTTTATTTTTTGTGATGATTTGCCTGCCGGTAGCATGTCAGCTGGGCGAAAGGTTTGATTTAGAACACTGCACGGGCCTACTTTTTTAAAACCTCACCCGGCCCGAACCCACGGACTTTTCACTCTTACCCCACCTGGGCCCGGCCTAATGGTATGCCTACCTGACCAGACACGGCCCCGGCCCAGTCAAGTGCGGGGCTGAAGTTCGTCTGCTTCTCGCGCCGGTGTTGCGGTGACGTTGGAACGCCGAGTTCTGGTTGGCTCCGATTGAAAGGATAGGGGGTAGACCTTAAAGGCAGCTAACATTGAAGCCTATACATACTACCCTTCCAATTGGAGCCAATCAGAGGTCTGCGTTAGGACGTCACCGCAACCCCGGCCGAAGAAGCAGGCGAACTTGCGCTCCGCATACCCCCCCAGAAGGCAAGGCTTGCGCCTTCTCCCCAATCTTCCTCACTAGTGATCCACGCGGCGCCTCCTAGTTCGAGTCAGCATCGCCGCCAGTGCGTCTCACAGCGTCTCGCGACGTCTGTCGCTTTGCGGCGTTGAACTTCAGCGTGTGTGCCGCTTGGGGCGGGTCGGGCTTCCACTAAAAATGACGTCATGAGTAGGCCTTGTTTTCTAGGTGGTGTTGGCCCAGCCCGGTTGGGGGCGCTCCAACCGTGGGAGAGGGGAGATGGAGCTCATCTCGGTCCGGCGACAGGCCGAGGCGTGCCATGTCTAGGATTCCGTGTTTTCGGACAAAATTCGGAGGGTGTTTTTCGGAGTTTATTCTTCAGTGCTGAAAATTCGGGTTTGTCGGAGTTTGAACATGATAAAATACAGCCTTAGTAAACACGGACGACGAAGAGCGAACGAACACGACAGGACGTCGGTTGACACTCAACTAAAGTTTATCTTATGATAAGGAAACAAATAAAACTTCTTAAACAGCTTACACACACAGAGATCAAAACGTACGCCTACCAGCAACTAGAGGACGCAGAGGTGTCGCCTTACAAATTGGCTCTCATGTTAGACCTACGGTACGTTATATCTTTCTCGGATAACGCCACCGATGGCTCACTGACACATCTGTCTGCCAACAAAGAAACAAAAATGCTTCAATTATTTCTCGAGTCATTCTGCCTCGGTGTCTACCCACAACAACCGCGTCACCAAAGAAGGGAGGATGGGCAGTCCCTGCAACGTGGCGGTAGGAGTCCCCCGACCGTAGCCCTAAGGGAGTAAGCGTGCTCTCTCAGCCTTTCATTTAAACACCTTTCTGCCTGACCTACATGAGATCTTCCACACGACAGGGGTATCCGGTAGACGACGTCACCGGATGTACAGGTCAACAAACTGGTTTTGATGCTTTTTGTGCACTTAGCTTTCGGACGACAGCGACGTTTCTACTTCGACATGTGCAAGTCAATCGAGGATGTGACAGAGTTCATGTGGTTAAGCTTAACCACATGAAGAAAAAAACATCCCCTCCACTCGGTCGGTTCACCCCTCTAGGTGACGTAAACGTTCCTCATAGTCTGGGCAAGTCCCTGCAACTCGGTTCCAAGTTTTGTCTCAAGCCCGTCCTGAGACCTTTGGAGCTGGTGTATCTTGCAAGAAAGGTTGCTTACAAAGCCACGGATACGAACCACCCAAGGTGCTTCTTCGAGTGTATGAACTTTCTCGATGGTCTGAAAACACCAAGATGACAATTGATTCTACTGAGGCCTTTGGTCAATTACATGATAGACAATGAGTTGTGCTTGTTGGTGTCAGACAAAGAGGGGTCTTTTGTAGTGCTGCTAGAAGACTTGTTTGATGACAAAGCCGATGCCGCTATTGATAAGAACTTCAAGCCGGGGGATGCTGTAATGAAAAAGGTAAAAGTGCGGGCACAAGAGCTGTGCCGGAGCTTAGCCTTGAGTCAGTTGGGAGCGAGGATCAAGAAGTCTGAAGGAATTTGAACTTAAAAGTTTTTTTCAGCGCAAAAACACACAAGGACTCCAGTCCGTTTAGGGCTATTGTGGCTGAGAAAGGTTCTTGGCAAAAGCAGATGGATTTATACCTTCGAAAACAGCTGTCATGTTTGGTTATTGCGGATTCGTTTAGGGTTGCCAACTCTGACGTGGTGTCCGAATTTTTTTAAAGGCACTTATCGTGGTGATTGGTTGGTACCTAGTGTGGATTTTGAAGACATGCTTTATCCCAATCACATAACCAGCTGCTTTCCTCGGTGAAGTCTTGTATTGATACCAACGGTGAAATCGCGTTCAGGAACTCAAGCTGCGTCTCCCTTGAAAGTTTCCTGGGGCTCTTACTTTTGTACCTAAACTGGATGGTGGTAAACTGACAAGATAAACTATATATATATATATATATATATATATATATATATATATATATATATATATATATATATATATAAATATAAACACGGCCCTATACAAACGGGCGTTTGTATAGGGCCGTGTGTGGCCCCGATTCTAAAGATATTTTTCTTGGAGAAGTGGACAGTGCTGTTGCAGGTGCTCTTGAGGCTACCTCTGTGAGGAAGGTGTTTCCCTACGTGGATAATGTTTTGGTTTGTATGAGCGCGCTGATGGGGTTAATACTAGGGTAAATGCTATGGAAGTTTTCGAAAAGTGTGGAGATGGGCCCATATTTACGTTTGAGGAACCTAATGAGGGGGATCCAGTTTCTGGGCCCGTCGCTGTCCCTCAAAAAAAAAAAGAAAGGCATGTTTGCTGTTTTTTTTTTTTTTTTTTTTTTGTCTGCGCTCTAGGAAGGCGATACTTGACTACAGATCCGCTCACTCAAAAATAGTAAAACAGGGTACTACCATTTTTTCATGCCTTAGATCGGCCCTCAAGAAGTCGTGCGTGCACTCCAAGGAAGATAGTTTCATGGGGCAGGTGAATAGACTTAGGATGTCGGGGTATCTGTTGGACATTTTGACTGATATAGCGGGCTCCCTTTTGAAACAACCAAAAGGCACAGAGAAGAGAGGCATGTATGGAGAGAAGTTGAATGCTGGTAGTCCCCTACATTCATTGGCTTTCCCACAGCCTAAAACAGGTCGGAGTTTGGTACGGTATCCATGTTGTGTTCTCAGCTCCGCAAAAGATGATCCAGGTAAACGTGAGAGTTGGCCATGCTTGCCCATATCGCACCTTGGTGCATAAGGTCTTGTGGCGGAGACAATTTGTCCAATTACGAACTTTGGCGTGATTTCGCGTCTGCAATTCAGCGGGACTTCATACCGTGCGCAACAAAAAATACAAAACGCAAACATTATCCCAGGGTAGCGCGAGAGATTATCGAAGCCGCCAGAGTGAAACTGACTCTCTCCAAAAAAGCTGCCCGCACGAGGTGCTCAGCCATGCTTCAGCTGGAAAAAGGCTACATTCGTAGATTGAAGAAAACCAGATACGTCGCTCGCCAGCGTTAGGTGCAAGGAGTTGCAATAAAAGCCAAAGCCAACGGTGTTCTGGGCATACATCAGCCAATTTAGGACAACACCTCAATGGCCTTGTTTCCCCTACCAGAACTATATCACAGACAAACCGCAGGAAATCGCCAGACTGCTTGCTGGTCATTTCTCTTCTGTCAGCACTTGCTCAGCGGCAGGCAGCTTGGATTGCTCCGAACTGGTTGACCACCCTCAACTACACGAGCACACTAGTTCTCACAACTGCAATCTCCTCTATCGCCTTCTCATGTGAGTCACTACGGGAGGCCATCAGTAAGATCACGCCAACTCAAGGGGAAAGACCAGATAGAATGAAACCTGCTTTTTTGAAGATGGCCTCACTTCATCGCTGTCTATGGTCCTCCAGGGTCTTCCAAATGAAGGCGTCGTGCCTTCAGAGTCTTGGCGGCGGGCCCTTGTTACACCTGTCCACAAAGGGAATGGAAGGTCTACCAACAATCCTCGAAACTACCGCCCTGTGTCGGACGTTCAAAAGAGTTGTTAACTCAAGTCTCCTGGTCTTCCTCGAAAAACTTAATATATATCGCCATCGCAACATTTGTTTCGTCGCGACAGGAGTTGCGAAACTGCTCTTGCAATCGAGTCTCACTATATCAGCAACAACATGGACGACCGGGTAGCAACGAATCTCGTGTAATTGGACTTGAGAAACGCTTTCGACATCCTCGACTTAAGCACCCTGAGGCGGAAATTGCATGGTGCAGGGATAAGCGGCCCTTTGCTGGTGTGACTGTGTGGCTTTGTTGCTGACCGCAGCCAGCAGGTAGTATACGGGGCACGCGCTTCGATGAGTGGAAGGTTGAGTCAGGCGTCTCTCAGGGCTCAGTTTTCCGACCGACCTTGTTCCTTATATATGTAAACCACATGCCGCAGAGTGAGAGGCTTCTGATTGTCCAGTATGCCGACGACACTTCCACCCTGTCGCCTGCCTCTGACCCAAGCAGCTGTCACCACCTCCATTGCTACCTTGAGGAAGTGGAGCACTGGGCCCTTGCCAGTTACCTCCATCAAAGTCCCAACAAGAGCGGGATATATGCGTTTCTGTGCCATCAGGAACATCGCCCCACCTACATACGGACTCATGGGTGCCAGCCTTGCACCGTGCGAGTCGCTCACCACCCTTGGGGGTGGTGTTCACTCCAAAGCTGAGTTTTGCGGCACAAATCGTTGGTGTTGTCGCCAAGGCCCGGTGTATGCTGTGCTTTGTCGCACGAGTTACGAAATGCTGCAAGCCAGCTGCTCTGCGCACTTTATACTCGGCAATGGTGCTACCATCTCTCGAGTATTGCTGCTCCGTATGCCCCCCCCCCCCCCCCCCCCCCCCTTAGCAGCACTTGATCGACCGCATTGAAAGCGTCCAGCGAAGGGCATCTTGGACTATTTTCTCTGGGAGGTCATTCCTTTGGGCCGGACTCCACCTAAAACGACCGGTTGAAAGCACTTGTGTGGCGTCCCCTTCGACAAAGGCGTCAAGTGTACCCTGTGCGACTGACATGTCGTGTCCTGGAAAGTTCTCTGGCAGGCTCGTGCCTCACCACAGTTTTGCGGGTCGGGAGGAGAACCGGACAACCCGAAGGGCTGCGGGGGAGAGCGGCGCGCCACGCTACCTTGGCGCTCCCAGCAGCCATTAGAGAGTTCTTGTCACTCCCCCTGAAATTTCGGAGCACTCTGCTAACCGACAGAAAACACTCAAAGGAGCTGTATAGGGTGTATGGGGCTTCATTGGCATCCTCATGATCAACACTACCCAGACTTGTACCGTACGCATTACAAGTAATGAAACTACTTGTAATCGATTACTTTTTGGAGTAATTTTGAAATCACTTGATTACTTTTATTAGGCAGTAATCACAAGAGTAATCTGATTAGTTTTTGAAGTAATGTAAATTACTTCTAACCGTTACTAATTTCCCACAAGACCTCCCCCCCCCCCCCCCCCCCCGCACACCTTTTCTTTTCTGAAATGACAAAAATAAAATTTGCTTTTTGTTTCGAACGGAAAAAAGATTTTTGCGGAGCTGTAGGAAAGGAGGTCAACCCCCTGTATGTACAGTTTCTGTAGAATGTCCGTTTTTTTTTCACGAGCTGGGACTGGGAGTGGAAAGCCCCAGGAAAGCCCCAGTGCGTCACAAAGGCCATTCAGGGCGAAGTTTGAGGGAGCAGTTTGTAACTTTGTAAATTCTTCGTTCAAAATAGCCCCCTCACGCACACACACACAGAAATAAACAAAAACAATCCTGCTTACGGTACCTACTCGCAGCCCGTAGGAGAACCAGAACCGAAGAATGTCTAAAGCGGATGCAAAATATAACAAACCCAGTTCAAATACACGTTAAGATCCTCGTATTTCCCCTACGTGGTATTTGTGACAAGCAAGGTTTCGAGTTGAGAAGTGGTAGGGGTGATCTCTTCCACTAATGGATACTACACATGATCCGTTTTAAATCCTGGAGCTGCTTCTCTTTCGTATAACATGCGAGTTCATCCACATGTGAATAATATCTGGAGAAGCGCGTGTGTGTGCGAAAGAGAGTAAGGGCCTCTTGGTTGCCAGTACAAGAAAATATATAGAGCAAGAAAACAAAATACCTTTCATTTGGAACCCGAGATTTCAAGAAGCACTCTAAGTTTCTATTCATCAAAGACCAGTAGAGATGTTTCGGGTGAAATAGCGATTGCGACTCTGCTAGAAAGTTTGCAGCTAGAAAAACCGATGATCCCATGATGCAGCGCACAGAGATGGCTGATGCTGTAGGGGGAACCCGTTTTTTTCTTTTTCAATACTTGTGAAAATGTGAAATATATGTTGGAAGTAGTTCATTGTTATGAGCGCTAAAGATGTAAGTCTTCACACAATAAAGTGATCGGAAAAGTAACGGTTACTTCTTAAAGTAATGTCCAATTACTTGTGCTGTCGAGTAATCAAGTAATCTAATCGAATACTTTTTAGCCAAGCGTAATAGTAATTGTAATCGATTACTTTTTTTTAGTAACGTGTACAAGACTGACTAAACCCCCCCCCCCTCCTTCCCCTCCCCAACCTAATCACAGTGGTTACGTCATTTAAGTGTGACTAGTTCGTTAGTGTTACTGTTTCACGCAGGTGGTGGCGGGGTGGCAGGCGCCCTGCGCAAGGGTTCTCTCCCTCCGTAGAAAAATATCTCGCCTGTGCTTATTTCATAAGATCTACCACCATAATCAAAGCCTCCGTCAGCATATATTAACCCAACCATCTTCCGTCTCATCACGCGTGGATCATGATTTTTTTTATTTTAATTTTATTGAAATCATTGTGTAAGGGAAGAGGTACCCTGATCTTTGCTCCCGGCAAGATGGATGCCGGCAGCACTCCCAAGTCCATGGCTTGGATGACGGCCTTCATCAGCCGCGGGTATTAATCGCAGTCGTCATTCTGCGGTGTCCCCAGAGGCACCGAAGGCCCTCCTGGAGGCACCTCACTGTCATTAGCTTGAGGCCCGACTTGGTCAGCTTCAATGACAGGAGGTCCTTCGCACTGTCCTTGGACCAAATGCCCCTAAAGTTCATGGTTGATGTGGTGACCAGCGGTGGCTCCTGCGGGTTTCCCTGGACTTGTTAGCAGGTCCGGGACTGTGTACTTGGCAGCCTTCTATTCGTGTAAGAAGAGAAGGCCAACTCCATGCCGGTGCCAACGACCTGGACATCGACGATGACGGCCACGGCTCCCTTCGTCGCCACAAAGTTGGCATCCCCCACTGTCGCACTACACACTTTTATCAGTCTTTCGTACCCATGACATCGCGGGACTGGAATCGCCTTCCCGCACCTATTGCCAGCATAGCCGATAGCGCCGTATTCAAAGCTGCACTTGGCGAATATCTTTTTTGGTTTGTTTAACAAAGTTTTGTTTCGATTAACAATGTCCTGTTTGGATTTTATGTTTACATGCCTAATTACTGTTTATGTATGTGTGCAATTAGGTGTGTATGTCCACTCCCATTTATAATGCCTTCGCGCCCCGAGGGAATAAATAAATAAATAAATACCTGTCCAGCCTCGCACACCACCACGTGCAAATAAAATTATTAATATGATTTTTATTATTAACAGACCGAAAGGACTTTTTACCATGTAATAGAAGAGCGAACACCAGGGGTCTCGCAGAATAAATATATAGAAGAGTTGGGGGTGTAGCTCAGTGGTAGAGCGTTCGCTTCGCATGTGAAAGGCCCCGGGTTCGAACCCCGACACCTCCAGGTTTTTTTGTCTTTCTTTTTCCGGTAATAATGTATTTATTTACTATACCTAACAATATCCATGTGCTTATTCGCCACTCCAGCCTTCGCCCTCTCGCGGACGACCGCAGAACCAGAGAAGCGGGGGCGGTAACGAACACGGTGGCAGGCATTTTTGGCCTTGGTGCTGATACCACATTGTAACAGCAGCACCAAGGTCGGCGTCTTCGTGCATCAAACAATT
Source organism: Ixodes persulcatus (assembly GCA_013358835.2). Classification (NCBI taxonomy): domain Eukaryota; kingdom Metazoa; phylum Arthropoda; class Arachnida; order Ixodida; family Ixodidae; genus Ixodes; species Ixodes persulcatus. The sequence continues at coordinate 230,878 of JABSTQ010010028.1, forward strand.
TGAACAATAAAAAAAAAAAAAAAACGAGCGCGAAAATTGTTTTGATTTGTTTCGCGACTTTTAAAAATCAACATGGTTATTTTCTTAACAGATTTATTTATTTATTTATTTATTTATTGAAATAACCCCACAGCGCCCGTGAGGGCATTATAGTGGGGGAGGGGCAAATACAAAATGAACATGACGCGAAAGAACACTTAATTGCTTAAACAGTCAAAACTCAAAAGGACCCGGAGCAATTAACATGAAAATAAAAACAAACGAAAACCCAAACCAGTGTCTGTATATATTCACTGTACTCGTGAATATATACAGACAAAGCTGAAGTTTGTAGAAATAACAAGTTTTAAGAATCTGACAATGCGTGATAAAATTGAGAGCTTACGTTTGTTGAGACAATCTCTTCAGGTAACTGGTTTCAGTTGAGTATTGTGCAAGGAAAAAATGAGTATTTGTAAATGTCTGTTTTGCTAGTAAAAGGCCCAATTTTTCTGCTATGATCCAGGCGCCGAGAGATGAAGTGAGGTGGAAGTAAATATTGCGTTTTGTCAATTCCACACTGATCGTATTATATGCTGTGAAGGAGTTTCAGGCGGAAGCATTTACGACGATTCAGTAGAGGCTGCCAGTTAAGTTCACGTTTCATGGCAGTTACACTTTGACCACGTGAGTATGCATTAAGGACAAATCTGGCGGCTCTAATTTGTATCAGTTCTATATCATTTATCAGGTACTGCTGGTGGGGATCCCAAACTTCTGAAGCGTACTCTAGAATGGGCCAAATATTTGTGAGATAGAGAGTGTGATGATGTCAACATGATGTCAACATCTCCGTCACCTGTGATATGCTCCTGCCCTGACCGCTTCGTATCTGCAGCCAAATAAATTAATTTTAGCCCACTGACCAGCGTCAGCGAGCAGGCGCACGGGAAATCCTGGGGAATCTTTCCCCGTCTCTTCCTCCATCTTGAAGAATCTATCCCCATCAGAACACTACACTTCAAAGAGGAGCATCCCACAAGAGTTTATAATTGAAAATGTTAACAAACGATGTGTCAAGATGATTTCAACTAGTTCTGAATGCGAACTAGCAGAGACAAACAATACACGGGGTTAACGGCGAATGAGCGAATGCAGCAAACATTTATCACAGGAATGTTAATCTGGATGTGAGGTATGATAATTCTGCAGTCATGGCTCATAATACGCATGCAAGCACTTGAAGCGGAAGAAATATATTAGGTCACCACTTTCTCGTCTAGATTTTAACTCGGTCAAACCCCCAAAATTAAGCACGTTTTGATAAGAGTAGGGCTGAGACAAGTTTTGTCTAGCGTGAAACGTTCTCGCGAATCTCTTTTGGACTCGTTCTAACTTTGCCACAGCAGTGGCACTGAGGTTGTTCCAAACAACTCATGCAAAAATCTAGTTGTACATAAAAACAAAATGGGCCGCGAAACACAGAACTGAGACGAGTGACAAGACCAAGATTCTAAAAGATGATAACAGGATCATACGAGCATGACTATTGCAGTTCAGTGGCACAACCGTCACACGCTTTATAATAAATAGCTTTAAAACTCTCCAGGGTTAAAAAAAATGTCAGTTCTTAACCAACTCCCCTGCGTCATACCTGTTTAAGATATATATATATATATATATATATATATATATATATATATATATATATATATATATATAGAGAGAGAGAGAGAGAGAGAGAGAGAGAGAGAGATAGAGAGAGAGAGAGAGGGAGAGAGAAGTTTTGCGGATGTCATTCGCCGAGAAGATAGAGGAAAAATCATGGTGCCTGACAGCGCCTCAACCTCCGTTCAGCAGAATGGCGCATACATAAAAATGTCGCGAAGGTAATGAAACACAAAATAAACCAATAAACATGAACGCCAGCCAGAACATAAATCGCATTCCATAGGGGCGAATGAAAAGAAGCAGAGCCGACACAAGTCTGTCCATTTCAAGTTTACCTGAGTATTAAAGGGATACTACAACGAAGACATTCCAGCAGCTGCAGCTAGTGACCAATTCAGCTTTATGTAGCCTTGCTGTAAATCAACATTTGGGTAATTGAGTGACGGTCTTAAAGGGATACTACAACGAAATTTCGGCGCTCATTTTTTGGTCTATATCTGTTCAAAAGAGCAGTATCACATGGAACATACCAATATCTTGTTAAAAAAAGTCTCGAAAAGGAATTTTAAAACGAATTAAACGATTAGCAAAGAGCACCTGGTGGATGTCGCTAACGCCTCGTTTGTAATGCTCGTCTAGGAACCTTGACAGCTAGTGACGGAGGTTGTCTCGCCTCCGGCCACGACGAGAGAAGGGGAAAAGGAGGAACTCCCCTCTTCCCGAGAATCCCTTTTGTGTGTCGCAGAAGTCGCTATTGTCCCCCTACAAGATTATAGAAGATTAACCCGTCACTCGAAATTCGGACAAAAGCAGCCGCTTCGGTGGCTGGAACGACTAGGCCATCCTCTCGGCGTCAGCCTCGCCGTAGCTTTGCTCGTCTCGAGACGACCTACGTCACGATTGCGTTGGATGTCACGTGCTCTAAGCTGGGCCTTCTCCGAGCGCTTGCCAGAGTGGGCCGTTTATAACGAAAAATACAGCCACCAGGATCAAAATACAAACGTGCGATTGTCATTTACGGATATTGTGGATCATATTCAACCTATTTTTGAACACGACGGGAATATTTCAAATTTCGTTGAAGTATCCCTTTAAAACACAAAGTAATATAGAATACACTATACACTATTTCATATTTGTTTATGAGCAGACACCATAAAATATAATTATACTAAACAAACGACACATCTAAAGAAGTTGAACAATATCGGCCATTGCACAAATGACGAAATATGGAAGAACAAAATATTAAACGTATTCAGCCACAACAACAGCAGTGTCTATGCGGAGAGCAAGTCGTCCGCTTCTTGGGCAGGCGTTGCAGTGACGTCAGAACCACGCCGAGTTCTGATTGGTTTTGATTGGTAGGACAGTGGGTAGACCTCAATGCTAGCTAGATGCCTTGAGGTCTATCCACTTTTTTTTTTCAATCATCCAATAAGAACTCGGCGTTCAGACATCATCGCAACCCCCTGCTCAAGAAGGAAACAACTTCCTTTCCTCACGGCCTTTTTTTAACCTTGAAAACTGGGCGGTGAAATCAAGACGAACGCCTGGGCAACTTCCTATTCTAGTGACTTGATATAGTTAAACTTTGTCTATACTTTTGTTTCTTTCGTGTACCCGGAAATCACGGCCTCGCGTGAACACATGCAAGCGACGCCGTGATTGACCAATATTACGTAGAAGACAAGGTCTGGTCATCACAAGTGGATCACACGCAGTGCCGCCTCCCGTTGTGTCCGCATCGCCGTCAGCAGCACGTCCCGCAGCGTCCCAACGCGACGATATATGCGGAGAGCAAGTCGTCTGCTTCTTGTGCAGGAGTTGCGGTGACGTCAGAACGACGCCAAGCTCTTATTGGATGATTGAAAAAAATAGTGGGTACATCTCAATGCTAGATGCTTTATAGTTTACCCACTTTTTTTTTTCAATCATCCAATAAGAGCCCGGCGTCGTTCTGACGTCACCGCAACTTCTGTGCAAGAAGCAGACGACTTGCTCTCCGGAAAGCTTGAGGTGACGCCAAGACGGACATGTCTCTCGTCGAGCTGCAGCGTGTTGGCCGTTTCGTGCGGGTCAGTGATTCTCTAACAATGACGTCATGAGCTTTCTTTAAGTCTTTTAAGGTGGTACTGATTCAGCTGCCCAGCGCGGTGCCGACCTAAAAAAAGACGCGGTTTCAGACAACCGAGACAAACCTTGAGCAGTAACAGACTCTTTACAGTTATGTTTTCTTGTCGCGAGCTGAAGACGCTCAATAAAGGTGCTACAAGGTGTATTTTGCGTGCCCATAAAACAGTGTTGATATAATTTTTTTTCTTATGTGAGATTTGGTTATTAAAAGTTACCAACACGCATTTCAAGTTGTTCCTGAACAATTAAAGTGTATTTTTTTACACACAGTTCGCTCCGACTGGTACCCAATAATTTTGCGGACGTGCCTTTTCTCTTCTTCTTTTATAAGAACATTTTCCTGGTTATTCGATTGTTTTACCGGCCTGCCACCTGCTATGTTGTTTGAGCGCCTCGTTAAATTCTGAGTATCTACTATTTCATCGTTAAACCTATATGTCTAAACTGTGTATTGTTCGAGGCGGGGTTTAAGCCGCACGTCCGGAGGCTTCCTGGCTCGTGACGACGACCATTCCCCGAAGTGAAGAACCCAGGGGTCCAGTGGAGGTGGGAGAATCGGTAACGTAACGAACGGTTTAATTACATGGTAGCGATACAGTCGTCAAATCCAAGAGAACAACTGAGCAGCCTCACGCCCCGCCTTATATAGGGGTCCGTTTTCTCCCTCACTCTCCGCCAGGGCAGCAGGTGCGACCGCCAAGTGCGTTGCAGCAAAGCCCGCCGCGTCGTAGCCAGAAGTGCGTCGTAGCCATGGTTCTCCGCAGTTAGGCCAGGCCTCTCTCCCCTTCCGGAGCGCACGAACCCACACGCACACACACACACGTCCCGTTGACGTCACGGACGCGTTGAGACTCGTTTTGGGCAGGCATCGACAGGTGGGCGACAGTTCAGAACACGTCGGGACTCGTTTCGGGACTCGTTTCCGCAGCGTTGAAACTCAAAAAAGGTTGCCGAAGGTTCCATTCTTAACAGCCCCTCCGGGGCCAGGGAAACCTCGAATGGCCGGTGGTACAATCGCTGGCCTGAAGAGGTGGGCTTGGAGTAGGCCTTGAGAAGACGCTGCAAGCACCAAACAAACTCCCAAGCCTCTCACAACGGAGGCATCAGCGGAAACGTCCCCCACAACACCACGCCAAACCGCAGTCAAACGCTCGGAATTCGCCAAAGACCCGCCAGACTGGATTACGGATTACCAAAATTTGGTACAATTCCGGGTATCGAGACCCCCTGTCGCCAAAAAAAAAAACTCATTTTTCCAACGAGGTCACTAAGAACAAAATACAAAAGACAAAAACTCTTCGCAATTTGTGAGGTCCTTTTGGGGTTTCAACGAAGTGCCCCCACTTAGATCCTCATTCCCGTGGATGACGAAGACCTCTGAGATCATCCCTACTATTTTTCGTGATGTCAGAAAAATCTGCTCAACCCATCGGCATTGCCGTTAAATTTGCCTTTTCTTTTTCTTACGCTGAAGTCATAGTGATCGATTTTCACGTGATTTCTAGACGTGAAAATGCGGTCCTTATAGCGCCGATAAAACAATCCGCCTTTTTCATGCCCCGTCACATTGGTCCTAGCAATCTCCTGAGCTGTACCGCGAAACCCTGACACACTAGGGTCGCTCTTCTGCTCGACTGTCAAAGACACTCTGTCTACTCGTAACAGACGATCCAATTTACGTGACGTCGGAGCTACGAGAGATCCTTTAATGATCCCGTCTTCCTCCGCCTTTTTCACGGGCTCGTTGGGACGGCGTACGCTTTCTAGCGCTGCGAGGTCAGGCTGTTCTACAACCTGGTCCCTCTCATCCCGGTTTTCTGCCTCCAACTCTGGGAGTGCTTGCTCCCCGTCAGCTGCCTCTGGCTCTGGATCACTCGTCAACAAAGGGGCGACCTGACGCGATTTGGACCTCGTACACGACTGAACTAGCCCTTCTCCCAGTTGTTGACCTCTTTCGCGCAGCAGGAAATCTGACCGGTTAGAAAACAAATAAGGATATTCCAACGGGACTGTTTGCGAGACAGCCGCCTCTGTCACAAGCTCTCCGAACGGGCCAGTTACCCTCACTGTCACCATAGGCAGACAGACACTGTGCTTTTCAAGCAGCTGCTTGATCCAAACTACCTTTCCAGTAAAATCGGATGGCGTTACATACGACGGATGAACAACGTCCATCGTCGCTGCACTGTCACGAAGCACCCTGCACGGCTTTCCGTTTACCTGGAGCTCGTGAAGATAGGGACGAAGGAGCTTCAGGTCCTCGTCACTACCGTTCACGTACGAGAACACAACCCGCGGTTTCTTACATCTGGCCGCTGTGTGTCCCGGCTCCTGACAGTTGTAGCACAGGAACGGCTTCCTTGCCTCGAACTGCCCTGTTGGGCTTTTCCGCGCCTCGTCTCCGTTCAAGTGTTCTGCGCTCTTGTCTGGGACCTTTTGTCCTGCTTCGGGCTTCTCGGGCCCGTTTTCTCGCGAGTCATTTCCCTGTCGGAAGGTCTTGCGCTGATCGCTTCGGCCGGATTCGCTTTCCTCTCCGCTCAGCTTTCTACGCGTTGCGTACTCTTCGGCTAGCTCAGCGGCCCTTTCGACAGAGTCGACTCCCACCCTGTCCTGCACCCAGAGCTTGACTGACTGCGGAATGCTACGAAAGAACTGTTCGAGGCACACACACTCGACTACCTTGTCTCGGCTTTCGTACACTTCCTCGCTCTTCAACCATTCTATCAGGTTGGTTTTAAGCCCGTACGCGAATTCCGAGTAGCCCTCGCTGCTCTTTTTGGATGCGTTTCTAAACCTTTGACGGAACGCCTCGGCAGAAAGGCGGTACCGCTTCAAAAGGCTGGACTTCACCTTGTCGTAGTCGTCCGCGTCTCCAGCACTAAGGCGCGCGACAACCTCTGCAGCCTCACAGGGCAACAGAGTCAAAAGCCGTTGCGGCCACGTTCAAGGCGAAGCTCAACTTCTCACATGTTCTCTCAAAGTTAACTAAGAATAGGCCCACGTCTTCCCCAACTTTAAACGGCTGCATGAGCTTCTTCATTTGATACGACTCGGTCTCACTTGCTCGTACCGGAGCCCCAACTCTACTGTTCTGCGAGTTTAATCGCTGTTGTTCAATTTCGAGCTCTAGCCTTTTCAGCGCTCGCTCCTCTGTCGCCGCAGCCCGCTCCTGTTCTCGTTCCTCTTTCGCTGCAGTCTGTGCACGTTCCTCTCTAGCTGCAGCTTGCTCTCGTTCCTCTTTCGCTGCAGCCTGTTCCTCTTTCGCTGCAGCCTGTTCTCGCTCGCGTTCCTCTCTTGCTGCAGCTTCACTCTTAGCGTTCTGAAGCAGTTCCCACGCAATTTTAATTTCCTCTGCTTCCGCGCTCTCTGAAATCGCTTTACTGATCTCAGATTTCTTCATCTTTTGCTCCACCTCCACACCCAATTCTTCACATAAACAGAATAGATCTGTTCTCAGTAACCTCATTAGATCCATGATCGCTGCTCTTTAGCTTTGGCTTTGTTCTAAAACTTGTCGCGAGGTTGTACCAAAAACCTAGCGCACGAGTCAAACACTAAGGATTCCCAGCAGTTCAAAATTAATTACCCATAATCTGAAGCCTGGCGAATCTCAAAGCAAGTCCAAACGCTCACCCACAGATGTAGCACGATGTCGCATGGTCCGATCCCAACCGCTGCCAACCAGTTGTTCGAGGCGGGGTTTAAGCCGCACGTCCGGAGGCTTCCTGGCTCGTGACGACGACCATTCCTCGAAGTGAAGAACCCAGGGGTCCAGTGGAGGTGGGAGAATTGGTAACGTAACGAACGGTTTAATTACATGGTAGCGATACAGTCGTCAAATCCAAGAGAACAACTGAGCAGCCTCACGCCCCGCCTTATATAGGGGTCCGTTTTCTCCCTCACTCTCCGCCAGGGCAGCAGGTGCGACCGCCAAGTGCGTTGCAGCAAAGCCCGCCGCGTCGTAGCCAGAAGTGCGTCGTAGCCATGGTTCCCCGCAGTTAGGCCAGGCCTCTCTCCCCTTCCGGAGCGCACGAACCCACACGCACACACACACACGTCCCGTTGACGTCACGGACGCGTTGAGACTCGTTTTGGGCAGGCATCGACAGGTGGGCGACAGTTCAGAACACGTCGGGACTCGTTTCGGGACTCGTTTCCGCAACGTTGAAACTCGAAAAAGGTTGCCGAAGGTTCAATTCTTAACAGTATACACAGTTTAGACATATAGTTTTAACGATGAAATAGTAGATACTTGAACTTGAACCGTAGACTATAGTCTACGGTTCAAGCTTTCAAGCTCTGCTGTCGGGATTTTGTCCTGCCCACTGAAAGAGAGATAGAGATAGAGATAAAGGTGTTACCGCCAAAAGAGTTGGAATTCGGGACGTTCCGAACTGCACGACGTTCGAGTTCGACACGGTTCGACTTTTTCGGACTTCCGTGCAGTTCGGCTTTATAACCATTGAAACTTGAAAGCTGCTGGCTGGATGCAGCCGAAAAACGTCACAACCGTCCGCCAAGAAAAGCGAGCAAGGAAAGGGGATTCGTTACGTGTTTGGCGAGGGCGAACGCGATGGTCGGTGCCGATTGCTTGCGAGACGGGATCGCTGGGGTTTCCTGTTTAAAATGCGTCGGCATTTATTGCCTTTGTGCATGCAGCCATCTTTGGTTCGGACGGTCGTGGTTTGGACTCAACTGGGATGGACTGGTTTTGTGAGACCACGGCGCGGTTCCCGCCGTGCTCTTTCGCTCCTTGCGCTCTCTTTCGTTACGTCTAGCTTCTCTCTTACGTAAGAGGGAAAGCGTCTTCTCGCACGCTTCCAGTGACGCGCCGCGGGAGTGGGAGGGGAGGGGATCGAACGGCCGTGGCACAACGTGTAGTATCATAGTAGCCTGGCAGATGGCCACGAGAAGCGGCCGTCGAAAGTGGAAAGGCACTTGGAAAGGCAGACAACGGATGAGAGGAGAGCCACGTGACTGGCGCCCCGCTGCGGCGAGACGCCGGAACACACTTCTCCCGAGCGAACAAGTGTGTTCGGGTCCTCGCCGCTGCGAAAGCTGTGCGCTGACGTCGAGGTTCCTTCCCCGAGAAATGGCTCTTTGATGCTCTGTGCTACCAGATACTCGCGCTCCAAATCTACGACCGGGCACTCTATGGCTCCGTCGTCGAACTGCCAGACTTTCTAAGTATAGAGGAGGCTATGGTAGTACGCTATACAACGTAAAAAACCGAGGCGCAACCGCCGCCGACGTTCGGGAGGAAGGAGCCATGGACTCAGCCCGAAGACAACAGTACGCGGACCATCGCGAGGTTAGAATTCCCATTCTTCGCTGACTAGGAACCCCCCCCCCCCCCCCCTTCACGCGAAATTCTAACGCGTTTCGTCGAGAATCGGCGTATAGCGACACAGCGAATTCGACATCATTTGATTCCATTAAAATTGAGCGGCAAATATAAAAGCAACTAAGGTGGCGGAGTTAATATTCATTCAGTTTGGTGCCAATCGATACCCTGAGTAAAATTTGAAAAAGCGCCGACGTCGTGGCGTAGAGGCTCACAGTGTCGCGCAGTCTACGTCCTCCTAGAGTCAGCAACAGTTTAAGAAAGGTGGGGTGTGGCCAGTCTTGAACGTCTCGTTATCCCTCCGTGACTAATCAGATTGCTATATTAGCCGATTAGGACGCCAAGGAACATCACGAAGCAAGGAAGCGTCATCGTAATAAACCGCACCCCACGTTTCTTCAACTGTCAGCGACTGTAGTAATTCGAGTTGAGGGAATATGTCACGCAAAGCTGGTAAAACACGTGGACAGTTCTTGTCAAAACACCAAGCTCCGAAATCGGCAGCAATCTTCCTCGCAAAAAAGCGGAAGCAACAGCGGTAATTACGTTCGCTTTTCCAGAATTGAATCCATCACTAGCTAACTCCAGTCGGAAGCCATTATGCAAAAATAAATAAAAGAAGCAAGCAAGGTAGGACGTTCTATCTGAAGTGAATTACCCAAATTATCCATCACGAAAGAGCGCTTCCCGCGACGGCGAGGGCAAGTGCGTCGACCGAAATTTGAATGACGCATACTACAGCCGCGTCCAGTCCACGTGATTGCCTCGGCGGAAATAACTTCCCCGGGTGAACTAAATTAGGCAAACCTCGAGCAACATAATGTAATGTGCCCCCCTCTCCCCCCCCTCTCCTTTTCCCCTCCTCTTCCCACCGGGAGAGCGAAATTTAATTAAAAATGATGAATCACTCCTGACTTTAGAGGTTTGAGGCGGGAGAGTGCGTGTTACGCAGGATAATCTTGGAGGACCCAGAAGATGCGCGGTTATGGCCGAGGGGATGTCGCGAACTGTTGGCGAACCCCAAGGTTAGACTGGGTCTGTGAATCTGCGAACTTTTAGCGAAATTCGACGAAATTTTGACTTAAGAACGCTGTTGCCCGACTTCTGCACAAAAAAATGTCGAATTTCTTGGGGCTGAAAAAAATCTGTTTTCATGTAGTCTATTTTATATTTCATAAAATGACAACCCATCTTTAGGGAGGCAATATAAAAGCACGTCCTATACAAAATGTCCTCAAGACAAATTTACTTGCTTTTTTTTTGTGTGTGTTTTTTACAGCAAAAATGAACTACGCATTGCCGAAGGTTTTTTCTCCACCCAAACGTAGCGCTAGAGGTCTGAACCAGATGCTAAAGTTTCGGCACTAACCGTTATTTTATGGGTGATTTTCTGAAACTTTCAATGGGGAAAATGGCGGCCGACGGAGGCGCTCTCGAATACATGGCGCTCAATGGCGCCAGAAACCGAAAACGGACAAAAAATGGGTCCCATTTTCCTACTTATTTTTTGTTTTAAAAATCACTTAAAACTTTTGAAAGAGGTGTAAGTTTGTGCTGAAACGTTGGCATCTAGTTTTGACATGTAGTGCTACATTTTGGTGGAGAATGAACGTTCGGCGACGTATATTTTATTTTTGCAAATACTTTTTTTCTTTTTTTTTGGGGGGGGGGCATTTTGTACATTGCGCACCTTTAATGCATTGGTTAGTATATTAATGCGAAGCGATGAAACAATGCACGTAAAAAATATCGTTTTCTCCACCAGGAGGCGTCATCTCGTTTTGAGAAGTTTCGTGCATGCTCACAAAAATCGAAGTTTACTCGCACTTAAGTCCAACTTCGTGTTAGAAGTGCGAAACATTCGACCCCGGTGGAACCCGCGCATATCTGCAAGTTCGCGACATCCGTAATTATGCCAAGGGAATATGTTCTTTTTCGAATCTTCGCGAAAAGAACGTGCTACTCAAAATGTTTCCGACGTGTGCCTGCCTCAATTTGGGAAAACAAAGACAGAGTGCAGTATTGTGTAAAAGTGGCGAAACAATGGAGGACGAAAAAGATTGAACGATGTAGTAGCGCTTTCGCAAGTGTTCCTTAACACACGCTAAAGACACCGGGTTAGCGACTGTATGCACAAAAAAACAAAACAGTCTTTTAAAGGTTTTTTGACGCCCCAAGAACTCTCTCAGGTGGTTATCGCCTCTTGGCGCATGGACTAGAAAGACAACTGGGTAATGAAGAACTTTTTCGTCTGAAAAAAAAAAAAAAAGAGCTTAAAGGCATACTGAACCAAGGAATTTAGTGTCCATAATAAGTGGCGCACGTTCTTTCCACGAGCCAGCAGCCGCCGGTGTGCGCGAGCACACGCAACGGGCCAAAGGAGAATAAAGACAGGCTTTTCATCACTACAAGTGAAAGCTACGTGCTTGTTAGACCAATTAATCGCTTACCCTTTACACCAGACACCACTGTGTACATGAAAAACGTGTCTTTATTCTCCTTTGGTTCGAAGCCCATACATTTCACTGTCATCTTAACCGCGAATGGAGGTCTTTGACGACATTTTTGTTGCGTGTGCTCGCGCACACCGGCGGCTGCTGGCTCGTGGAAAGAACGTGCGCCACTTATTATGGACACTAAATTCTTTGGTTCAGTATCTCTTTAAAGTCAAAGTCACGCGATAAAAACGCTCTAAAATTAACCTCTATTTTGTTTTCAAGAACCCCTTTAGGTTCTTTTTGGAAAAGATCCCCTATAGGTTTTTCACTGAGAACCCTCTTATATAGGAGCTGCTGCAAAGGAAATTTTAAGGTACAAAATGATGGACAAGCCGAAGAATCCCTAATGGCGCGTTCACACTGGAAGCGGATCCGCAAACGCGAAGGTGATCCGCGCGTTCTCAACCGCAAAGCGGCTAGAATCGAGCTTCCGACCAGATTTTTTTGTTAGAGTGCACTACACTTGCCAGATTTCACATCTACAGCGAGGACAGCAACGCCATCTAAAATCGCAGTAACATTGTCCATACGTCTTACAAAAAACAAAACAAAAAAAAAACGGTGTTTACTGCAGAAATCATGACGGAAGAGTCTGCGGACAACCCCTCAAGTGTGTTCGAACCTTATTTTTGCTTCATACACACGTATCTTTTGATGCACGTGTGTAGAGAGTTTTTGTGTGGCCAGTCTGAGGGGACCATCATACAAGGATTGAAGCGTCTCTCAGACGATGTCTGTAGGCTGTCCTACAAACACCGTCTGTTAAAAAAAAAAAAAAAAAAAAAACGTTGACGTGCAAGTCGCATCTTTTTGTTTACGTTGCACTTCTTTGTACGGGCGCTGCGAAACTGTATATTTGCATAGATGATCCCGCATATGTGCGTTGTGATCCCGATATATATGCGCACAAACAAAAGCAGTCAAGTTAAATATTCTCGCTAACAAATCGAACGAGAACCACCACCTGCTTGCACCTGTGTAGTAAATTGCAAAGCGATACGTTAAGAAACCGATCTTTGCGGGCCATCTAAAGTGTCTTACAAGCCTTAGTTTACATGCTGTACAGTAAAGGCTCGTTCACACGATTGCGTCGATTGCGTTGCGCCGCGTTGTGTCGTGCAGCACATCGCCTCCCCAGTGGCTCGTCGTAAGGGTCGCCATTGCAGCGGGTCGACGCAAGTTGTCTTAACATGACCCAAGTGGTTGCAGTTGCACTCCTACGCAGCTGTGCGAACGAACCTAAAGTAATAACTGCATTACAGTAATCGGAGTGCGTTGACAAAAGGCCGACACAAGTTCAAGGCCGACCAACTTCTCGCTTTCGAAGCATCCGCATGACCATGCAGTTCGACTCTGGTCGACTTGACTTGGTGCTGAGAGCAGTTGAAGAAAGAAGGAAGATGGGGGCTCTCCAGTTTTTCGTGTTATTTTTTCCTATCGAAATCGGGCCGCCTACCCGTCATTTCGTCGGGCGTTTTCCCGCTGAGTCATACCGAAGAAGACGACGACGACAGTCGGCGCTTGTCCCCGACCATACGGCCCGTATACGGCGTAGGCAGACCGGCCGTCAACTTCTGTGTCAAGAGAACGCGCGCGCGAGCATCGAGACCGTTCCGACTTTCGCTCGAGTTGAAGCGTTTTATACTGTCAGGAGCCGACTCTGCCAACCAAACGCCTCGAATGAGGAACGCCGCTGAACGCTGCGAATCAAAGAAGACGGTCACTGGCGACGTTGCCGCAACCCGAACCAACCAGAAGCCGGGCAGGCGTCATCGTGCGTGCGTGCCCCGGCTTCGCTCCATCTTCGCTGGTCGAAACGAAAGTAATAAAGCGCTACCTGCCCTTCTGACGTGGCGACCTCTGGAAGGGCGGAGAGACGTACAAATGGATTGCTTGACCTAGAAAATACGCCGACGGCGCCGTCGCCATTTCACGAGCACGCGCTCTGGCGCGTATACCCTGTTTCAACTTATGCTGGACCGCAGTGGACGCTACGGGTCATCGGAACCAATCCGATGCCGCGTTGTTGTCACGTGACTTGCGGGAGGGAACGAAGAGCCAACACCGCCTAGAATAATCAAAGCCTGCGAACAGCCTCCCCTTGGTGACGTCATCGCACTCGAACGGCTCCAACTCGGCGATCGGTCCCGAGTCCGACGCCGAGAGCCTTTCGACGCATTGATTGGACGCGAGGCCCGGCCGAACTCTGACGTAACAGTCGTGCCCAATCCGTGCCTGCGCTCGATCTCGCTGCGATGACGTCACAGTGCTGGGGCACGGGCCTTTGATTATTTTAGGGGAGTGCCGCTGGAGCCAACACCTCCTGGTAGCAAGTCCTCCGCAGTGCCGAATATCGGCATCACGGAAAGGAGGCCGACGGTTGGCAGAGCGCCCAGTCACAATATACATTCATTGGCTGGAATGGCTCTTGTAGAGTGCGTGGCAGTTCATCGTAAGGCAAAACGAGCAAAGTAGGGGGCAACTCTGGTCCCAGTTCGAGCTCGTTCTTCTGCGCAATTTCAGGGCGGATTGATGGGCGGACGAGGAGTTTGTTTTGTCACGTGACTGGTCGTCAGGGTGCGATTAGTCCGTCGGTTCCTCGGGACAGCATTACGTGTATTACGTGACACGAGGCTGACGCATTGCGCCACGCGCTGCCGCTCAAATTGCGAGGTGGCATGACGAAAGTCTATACCGACGGCAAACAGCAGGGAAGCGCTAATGGACCTATATAGACCCTTTTCATGGCAAACGCCACCAGGAGTTGTTCTAGTCTTTGACGTCCCAGAGAACTTCCGGTTATTGCGCATGCGCTAACGCTTCATTCCTCCCAAATTTGGCTTCTGCGCATGCGCAGTGCCCACACCTGTTGTGGGCAAAGCGGGCTTGTTTGTAAACAGTGTGTTGGTTTATACCGACGGCAAACAGCAGGGAAGCGCTAATGGACCTATATAGAGTTCGTACCATTATTCATTTCATCTGTCGACGAACCGCAGATGACGCTACAAGTCATCGGAGCCAATCCCGTGCCGTGTGAGGGTCACGTGACCTTCGGTGCGAGTAGTCACGTGACGAGTAGTCACGTGACAAGTTCGCGGCGCATCGATTGGTTGGTATGACCGTCCGCTGCGTCCCGTCGTAAGGCAGAGCGGAGCACAGACAAACTAACCATCAAAAATGCCCTCCCCCTCCCCCCCGCCACCAAAAAAAAAAAGAACTCAACACTTGAAGACAGTTTTTTGGCGACCCTTGAGTGCTCCGCTTGATCACAAGCAGTGGCGTCCACGAGGGGGGGCGGGGGGGGGGGGCGGAGCCGCCCCGGGTGCAGCGCTCCGGGGGGTGCCGCGGCGGGCCACGAGAAGGGGGGGGGGGGGGGGGGTGTTCGCGGCAGGCGGCGAGCGGGGGGGGGGGGGAGATTGGAGGCGGGCGATGAGCCGGGAAAGGGGGGGGGGGGGGGGTGTCGCCGAGGGCCTCCGCCCCGGGTGCCGCTGACCCTAGTGACGCCACTGATCACAAGCATCGTCTTCTCACTGTAGAATAAATCAGTTTTTTTTTTTTTTACGTGTTTTACAAGTTTAAGGTAGGATATGGTGTAATGCCTAAATATGCTGCCTTTCTGATCATCAACGATCTTGCGTTTAAAAGCATAGCTTAGGGCTTTCGGGCGTCTATAGACGTATAGAACCTGATATTTCCATACGCGTGGTGCGTGCTTTTTTCGCTCTCCAGAACGGAAACCGTACCGGGCTGCTGGCCATCCTTGAGCGCAAGCACGTGAAGCATGCGCGCCAAGGAAACTTATAGGCTTGCAAGTGCATTGCTTGCTCACGTAAACAGAAACATGGCGGCTGCTATAGGCGCCCTGCTTGGACTCGTGTACGACATCCCTGTATGCGCATACTCTGTGTGCGCATACAGCGATTTCCATACTGTTACGTATGGCCCGTGGCGGGGCGGGGGTCAATCGACGCATGAGATCAACGAGCCTGCCCAGTACTGTCGACGGACACCGCTCGGTCCCAACAGTATACGCTGGTCGGTGTATAATATAAGGGGCAGTTCATTAGCTGCGCTCGTATGCACTGCAAACAAATTTTATTAGGCAGCGTCGCCGTTTATAGCCCGGAGGGGAGCGGGGGTTGCCTGCTGCGTCGTCCACGCGAGGTTATACGTTTTACAGCCTTGTACCAGGATTAGAAAACGTGTGGTGCAGACAACGGATGCACGAGAATAGAGAGGAGCAGATAAAGTGTCGTTTCGTCGCCGTCGTTGTAAAGTCGGCTTACGCAATAAGGTCGCTCGACAGGGCGCCTGCGATCCCCGTCGATGACGTGCCTTGGGTTCCAAGCGTGTCGTCTCCCCACCGCCCCTGCCTGCAGAAGGATTCCCAGCTCCAATTACCCGAGACCGGCGGTTGGAGGCCGTTGCAACGGCACGCATTGATAACCGTCTTCTGTTCCGTGTACGAGGCGTTGAGTAACGAGTTCACAGACGTCAACGTCACCGATGTACGCATCTGTACGTGACGACGTGCTGCCGTGCCGGTGGCCATTTCTACTCGATTTTGCGGAGAAAAGGAAATTTGGTTATGGGAAATGTGCGCTGAAGAAGTTACACGCTCAGCAACAAGGCCATCACAATGGCAGCGGATGTGACGTCAATGCAAGCCATGCACATGGCTGGTTCTGACGTCACATGGTTGCCATTCCGGTGACTTCGCTGCCGATGGCGTATCTTCAGCAGCATACATTGCGCTCCACCGAATTTGCTTTTTCTTCGGCCAGATTAACGAGGAGAAATGACCACCAGCATGGGGTGGTGACGTCACGTGTAAGGCATGCGTGCGGGAATGGGACGATGGCGGTTTTGACGATGATGTCGTGGATGGTGACGGCAGATTGGTGTTCAAATAATTGGAGCAATATATAAATGGTTTTGACTCCGTCCACTAAATAAGCAACACGTCAAGGTGACGACGACACTTTGACCGTTTTATTGCTTAAAGGGGCGATGCAAAAATGTTTGTACTTTGCGCAAATACCGCTTAGAACGGATCCCTGACGTTAATGACCTATGAAACACTCGTTCGTTTTTCACCCCACGCAATAGAAGTCACAGTAAAAAATTAAAGAAAAACGAGCAGCGTTCACCCCCTCAACTCGCAGCCAGAATAAGCGGCCACGTGATCTGGAGCCGATTATATGGCGCCAATGTTGATCATAGCCACGCACTGAAGTTGGCAAAGCCCAGGACACGCGCTGAGTTCCAGACATTGTTATATAGCTCGGCTATTGTCGTCGTTGCAGCGATTGGACACGGGCCACTACCCGAATGCTTCTCGAACTATAGACCTTTCCAGTGTTTACAAAATCACAGTCCAGCGTGCGATTTTCACAGTCCAGCACGTGCGTGTTCGTCGCTTCGGAAAGCGAGCAAAGCACGCGCCATACACACGAACACTCAAAATGGCACCGGGCACACGCTCTTTCTCGGAAAGGTCTATTAGCCCCGTGCGCGACCGAAAGCGTCGCTGTGGTCGGCCTTCCACGATTGGCCGAACGCTGACTATGACGTCGGAAAGGGGATTTATCATCGACGGAAATAAGAGGAATGAAAGAACTTCAATTTTGACGGTGTTGGCAGTGTTCCTTTGAGAGCGCTATGATTTCAAGCTTCCACCATGCTAATAACAAACACCATCTAACTTGTTGTTTGCAAGGTAATGACGTCACAAGGGGGAACCATAGGAGGGCGCCACCAAAACATCTCGCCGCTAATAGACCTTTCCAAAAAAGGGCACTTGGCAGGTTCCATTTTCAGTGTTCGTGCGTATGGCGCGTGATTTGCTCGGTTTCCGAAGCGACGAACGTGCGCGTTCTGGACTGTGATTTAAAGGGATACTGAACCATAGAATTTAGTGTCCATAATAAGTGGCGCACGTTCTTTCCACGAGCCAGCAGCCGCCGGTGTGCGCGAGCACACGCAACAAAAATGACGTCAAAGATCTCCATTCGCGGTTAAGATGGCAGTGAAATGCATGGGCTTCGGGCCAAAGGAGAATAAAGACAAGTTTTTCATCTATACAGAGGTGTCTGGTGTAAAAGGTAAGCGATTAATTGGTCTAACAAGCATGTAGCTTTCACTTGTAGAGATGAAAAGCCTGTCTTTATTCTCCTTTGGACCGAAGCCCATGCATTTCACTGTCCTCAAGCGCGAATGGAGGTCTTTGACGTCATTTTCGTTGCGAGTGCTCGCGCACACCGGCGGCTGCTGGCTCGTGGAAAGAACGTGCGCCACTTATTATGAACACTAAATTCTATGGTTCAGTATCCCTTTAACACGTGTGGACTGTGATTTTTGTAAACAGTGGAAACGTCTATACTTCGTCTCACCCTACGATGGACTAAAGGCCAAAGCTACGGACCGCCAGATCCAATCACGATTCACTTAGAAAGTGTGCGGTATTTCGCTTCGATGACCGTATCGGTGCCCGCGTCACGGATCACTGATGAGGGGACGGGTGGACAGTGGTTCGAATCGAAGAGCGCTGAGTGACTCAACAATTTTACATCGCAAAGAAAGCCACGACATATAGGATTTTTGCAGCGTCGAAGGATGAAACAAAGTAGTAATTATTACGAGCCCAAATCGAGTGCCCACGCAATTATCGGGTCCAATCTATGAACCGCATTCAAATATTGTCATTGGGGTGTACTGCGATCCCCACGTTACGTCATCAAGTTTCGCAAAGGAGAGTTTAAATGAAAATGATCGTTTGGGATCTATTTGGGTAAGATTTGTAACACAGCCTTAGTGGCTCTAGTTTTGACGATATTGAGGAATGAAGAAGTGGTGCTGTTAATGACGACAACCGAAGAAAAGGAAGGGGGAGAGGGGGGGGGGAGACACTATCTGACGATCTCACTTGGAAGAACCATATTGACACCACGGTGGTTACTGCATGTAGATCTTTAGGATATATTATACGTAACCTGTATACCTCACATTATGTTCCGTTCAACTATAAATGCCTTTAATTAAAACATTCGTTAGATTTAAATTGCGCTATGACGGCTTTGTTTACTGGCTTCATCAATCGTATATCATTGAACAAACTCAAATCGGTTCAAAGCAAAGCATCACGTTTCATCGCATGATTATTCGCGAACGAAAGGCGTAACTGCACTGTAAACTAATGTCAATTTATGCGCACTAAATGAAAAACAAAAAACCTAAAAAATAAAATTAAAGTTGCTTGTCTTGTCTTCTTCCCCAACACCTATTATTTTTCTCCCTTTCTTCAATATTACTACAGTGTCGAGTAACAGAACTGTTACTCGTCGCGCCTTCGCACATTTACATACGTACGTCCTGACCACAATCACAAAATAAATATTTAATTCGCGAAGACGAATAACTATTCCCCCTTTCTCTCTCCATTACTAACTGGAATGATCTTTCTGAGCACAGCGTGTAGACTGCAAGGCGCAACCAAAATACATTCTCATACTTAATTTTTTTTTTGTTCAGTTACTTTCATTTTCTCTACTTGATTTTGTATATTTTTATAAATACTGTCGTTTTAAACTTTACACCAAAATTGTTAAAAAAAAAAAAAAAAAACGTGAAAGCTACAAAAAGCGGTCTGTGTAGGTGAGTTACACAGCCAAGGGGACATAATATAGAGGGCTAATCGTCAAAAACTTTGTTAATTAACTATATTGTGTTCATTAACTTTTTAATTAGTGAAGATAACCATTTGGTTGCAATTACAAACTTCCTGGGCGTCATTGCTTAGAAGTGGTACCATATGGTGATATGGGCACACGACTCGAGGCATGAAGCGTGGACCGCTCTCGGCCTCTGCAGGTGAAGCATGCAATCGCCACACCTCCCCCATTCGCGACTTCAGCGATCCATAGGGGCCGCCACTCTCGACAAACGTGGAGGCCTAAAACAGGTCGTGCTGCGCCATGCGCCAGCTCAACGACCAACGCTGGGGCTTAAGCCGGCAGGCATCGGCTTCAAAATGGTTCGCTGCGATTTCTATCCTCTATGTTTCAAACCTGCGGCGGTGTGTTGTAAGCGAGCTTTTAGAGGCCTATAGCATTCTTTGGGGAAACGACGGAAGGACTACACCTGTCCTTCTACCGCGCTGATGAAGGTTGACAAACGCAAAATGTCTGGTTGATTGCGTTACGTAGTTTGCGTTCCGACTCTCGAGTGACCTATAGGCAACACCCTGACACCATGGCAACGATGAAGCCACCAGGACAACCGTACTTCCGCCCTACACAACATAAAAAAAAAAAACAATGCAAAGAGACCTTATTCGTAAGGCCATTACGAGTCGAGGCTTTCCCTGTGGTCGTGCCCTTGCTGCCCTTTCCGTTTCTGTGAACAGAATCCAGCGCATTTTTCCTCACACAACTTCGGTGGCCATCGCGCGCCAACCGCCGACTACACGCAATCACGGAAGCCTCCAGCAACAGCAGACACTGCGAAAGGACAGTTGTTCCGGCCAGTTCAGTGTTTTTCCGCTAGGTGCCGTTTGCTTTGCTCGAGTCGCGAATACACCAAAATAAATTCTCTCCGACGCCACGCCACGTTGTGGTGGCGCTGCTGTCGGCACCAAGCATGTGACGCTTCGCCTCACGCGAATCCAGTTTCTGCGCACGCGGAATTGTTTTTATAAACAGCCTGTGGATGTATAACAAAAACAACGGCAGCCGAACATTTCGCTCGTGCGGCTTATGCAGGGGAAAATGCGGCACCTGTACGCCACTCAAGGTCTCGTTTCTCGGCCGCCGCCGCACTCCGCTTTTCTTTCTTGGTTTGCAGTAGTTCCAAGGCGAAGCGGTATTTGCATAGATGAGGATGGATAGGGGCTCTTCTGAGAACTCTTTAACCAGGAATAGAAGAGCCCATGAATGCGGCCATTTCCTTCGTTAAATGAAAGCCTAAATATATGCCTAAATTAAAAAAAAGAAAAGAAGAAAGTGCAGTGTTATACTTTGAAATAGTGTCTTTTTCCTGCCCTGCATCTCGACACAGAAACTCGTTCGTGCAAAATGATTAAAAGGTGGGTCGATTGCTATTGATTCATAGTTATAAAAGTGGGCGCGAAAACGAGGACAGAAAGATAAGCACATTAACCACAGGAAGGTGCCGGTCTGTAGTTGACGCGATAAGACTTGGATATAAGCCTAGAATTAACTCGAATAAAAATATAAGTGTAAATTTTGAGTACGGTGTGCATGTATTAGGTTCAAAAATAGTTACATCGTGACGCTTCTTTTCAGAACGCTACATTTCCGGGAGTGTTGCGAATATTTTAATGTAAAATATTTCAATAAATTTGGAATATTAGGATTCCAAGCTGCGAAATTTTGATTTCGTAATTCTAAATAAACTTCTACCATGTGTCCGTTTCCGTCAAATTTAAATTACCTCGGCGTTGTTTCTCGCAGCAATGGAGCGGAGTTGTCCTTATCAGGAAAGCAACTTAACTCGAAATATTGCGCAAAGCCTCTAACATCTTAGCCCACAGCATACGAGGTTAGCGTCAGGCAAGTTTCCTCTCTGTCGAAGCACACTGAAAAACGCACTGATATGTCTTCAAAAGCTATAATCAATGCAATTAAATTACTACATTTGTACCGTTAAGTACGCGGTCTCTTGATTACCATATTTTAAAGAAAAAAAGTTCAGAGCGCTACAGCGCGATCAAATGATCATCAGCTTTCCTTCTCTTTCATTTGGTGTAGACAGGCTATTATCGAGGCTAATGACGCGGTGGAAAATGCTCATTCAGGTCATTAACACTGACGGCAACATTTGGTACTCGCCAATAAAGAACGATTTCAAAAGCGCCACTGGCGTGTTCGCGCCGTTCCCTGTACATCTCCTTTTACTGAAGAAAGTAATTTAACCATACTCTAATTTCGTCGCAAAACTATAACAGCCTTACTGCCGCCTCCAGCCTTGTTTAAAACTCTAAGCAAATAAAAAAACACGACCCTCGTGAGGGTAACCCTCGTGACCCTGGTGAGGGTAACTCTCATAACCCTAGTAACCCTTGTGAGGGTAACCCTCGTGAGGGTAACTCTCATAACCCTCGTGAGGATAACCCTCGTAACCCTCATGAGAGTAAACCTCGTGAGGGTTACGAGAGTTACTCTCACGTGAGGGTAAGTCTCATAACCCTAGTAACCCTTGTGAGGGTAACCCTCGTGAGGGTAACTCTCATAACCCTCGTGAGGATAATCCTCGTAACCCTCATGAGAGTAAACCTCGTGAGGGTTACGAGGGTTACTCTCACGTGAGGGTAAGTCTCATAACCCTAGTAACCCTTGTGAGGGTAACCCTCGTGACCCTCGTGAGGGTAACCCTCGTAACCCTCGTGAGAGTAACCCTCGTGAGGGTTAAGAGGGTTGTTACCCTCACGAGGGTTACCCTCGTAACCCTCGCGAGAGTAACCCTCGTAACCCTCGTGAGAGTAACCCTCGTAACCCTCACGAGGGTTGCGAGGGTTACGCGCGGCTACGAATGAATGAATGAATGAATTTGGGGTTTTCTGGCGCAGCAGCAACGTAGGCCATAGTGCGCCAAACACAGGGTGAGTAAATATCTCAAGACTAAAGGTTTATTATTGCAGTGGATCAAAATATCAAATTTCACTTAAAGAAAATTGTAATTTAAAGTCGATGTAAAATATTAATGTTTTCTAAGAAGCTAAAAACTTGTGTGTGCGGAGTAACAGGCTCGTCTCCAAGAAAGAGTGCCAAGTGAAAAGGTATTTGTTTTCTGAAAAAGATAGGAAAGTAGGAGCGGCGTTCATTATTAAATTGTGGGCATACTAAAAGGATGTGAAGTACACTTAAGGTTTCTGAGCAGTAGTCGCACATTGGTGGGTCGTCGTTTCTTAAAAGGTAGCCGTGAGTCAAGTGTGTGTGGCCTATCCTCAGTCGACATAAGATGACCTCATAGAACCTTTCCCGATGTCTGGCGCTGCGCCATTCACTTAAAACAGGTTTAACTCTATGTAGCTTATTGTGAGGATCAGAGTCCCACTCTACTTGCCAGGAATCTTTTATTTTATTTCGTAGTGCAGTTCTATAGTCTGTAACTGAGAGAGTGTGAATTTCAATGGGCCTTTTTACACATGCATCTGCGGCTCGGTCGGCTTCCTCATTGCCGTGTATTCCTATTTGGCTAGGAACCCAGCAAAAGTGAATAGTGATGTTTTGCTTTATAGCGTTTGTTAGTTTAGCACGGAGCAAAGAAACGAGGGGATGTTTCCAGGATGTTGCAGAGTTAAGGGCAAGGAGGGAACTGAGCGAGTCTGTAAATATAACAGATAATCTGTATTTTTGATTGATTATTTCGTTTACCATCAATAAGAGTCCATGAAGCTCAGCAGTAAACACAGATGCATTGGCATTCATTCGTCTAACAGGTTGGAAGGACTGCCCAACCGCAGCACAGCCAGCATAGCCTGAACCTTTCGTCCCATCAGTAAAAAAACTTTTGTCCGTCTCGTAACGACTAGCAATCTCAAAAAATTCTTGTTTTATAACGCTAGCGGCGGACACTTTCTTGTTGTATTTTGTCAAAGAGAGGTCGCATGTTATAGCTAGGTCATCCCAAGGAGCACGTCTTTGTTCAGTTTCCATGACAGAACAGGATATGTCAAAACTATAAGTCGCTGCAGCATCCTTCACACGAAGTGCAAAGGGACGCGTTACGGATGGCTTGTTTTGAAAGGCCTGCTCGTATTTTATGCCTTCAATCAAAGAAAAATTTGGATGCTGTGGAAGAGTACGGAGTCTTAAAAAGTACTGCGTGCTAAGATAAAACCTCCGTTTATCAAGCGACCACTCATTTGACTCAGCATACAAGCTGGGCACGGGGGACGTTCAAAAGGCTCCGGTTGCCAGCCGGATCCCCTGGTGATGGATTGGGTCTAACATTTTAAGTGTAGAGGGTTTGGCAGAACCGTAAACAATGCTTCCATATTCCAAAACTGAGCGAACACAGGCCCTGTAGATGCGCAAAAGGCAGACACGGTCGGAACCCCCAAGAACGGTGTGCAAGGACCTTAAGAAGATTTGACTTTCGCTGACATTTTAGTCTTAGTTACTTTATATGGGGGCCAAAAGTTAATTTACTATCGAATACTAGGCCTAAAAACTTATGCTCTGACTTAACAGGAATGGGTGTACCTTTAATATACAATGATGGCTCGGGAGACATTCCTCGTTTCCGAGAGAAACAAACAGCCACAGTCTTCTCGGCAGAAAACCGAAAGCCATTCTGGTCAGCCCACCTACTCATCCTGTTTACCGTAAGTTGAACTTGACGCTCACAGATAGCTAAGTTACACGAAGAAAAACAAACCTGGATATCGTCGACGTAAAGAGAATGAGAGGTCGTGGGCGGAATTACTTGAGATAGAGAATTTATCTTTATAATGAACAAAGTGACGCTTAAGACACAGCCCTGCGGCACGCCATTCTCCTGTGGGAAAGGGTCGGAGATTGTAGCTCCCAGGCGTACCTGAAAGCTACGATCCTGCAGAAAGTCAGCAATGCAGTTGAACATTCTCCCTTTTATGTCCATCGAGATAAGGTCCTGGAGTATGCCGTACCGCCAGGCGGTGTCGTAAGCTTTTTCAAGGTCGAAAAATACAGACAGACAAAATTGCTTATTTATGAAAGCCTCGCGGACCGTCGTCTCAAGACGTACCAGGTGGTCAACTGTATACACCTGGAAGTGCGGAAACCACACTGGAAATTGCTTAGTATTTTCTTTTTTTCTAGTATGTAGATTAGCCTATTGTTAACCAGCCGCTCAAAAGGTTTTCCCTAAACAGCTAGTAAGGGCAATTGGCCTGTAGCTCGTGGCTTTACTTCTGTCCTTTCCTTGTTTTAAGATGGGGACGACAATAGCCTGTTTCCAGGTGCTAGGAAATTTTTCTTTCGCCCAGATGATCGTTAAAAAACTGGAGGAGAATGACTAGACATGTTTCAGGTAGATGAGAAAGCATGCTAGGGTGAATTGCATCAAGCCCAGGGGATGTAGGCTTTGCAGCAGCAAGAGCTCGACGAAGCTCGACAAGGGAAAAAGGACAATTATATTCTTCAGTGCAATCCTCTGACCTATGAATTGGAATTCTCTCGCACTTGGACTTAAACTGCAGAAACTCTGCAGTGTAATTTTCAGAACTAGAGACTTGTGCAAAGTGCCTACCCAGTGCGTTGGCTTGTTCATATAATGATGAAAATGCTTCTCCCTTCTCGTCTAACAGCAAGTGGATTGAGAAAGGGTGGTAGTCAACATCCATTCTACCCACTCAGTCCCAGACAATCTTCGTTGGCATGAAACTATTAATAGAAGATGCATACGAGCAAAAGGATCTCCTTTTTGCCCGTTTCCTAATATAGCGGGCTTTTGCACGTAATTGCTTAAATGCCAAGAGGTTTCTGGAAGCGGGATACCTCCTAAATCTTGCCCAAGAACAGTTTTGGCGGTTTCGAGATTCTTTACACTCATTATCCCACCATTGTTTTGCACGTCTCGGCAGCTTGCCGGATGTCTGTGGGATAGACAGACGGGCTGCCTCAACAATTGTTGTTGTTATGAGAGCATTTTTTTCGTCCACGGAGGCCGCTTGCGAAAGATCCAGCGAAGAAGGGATATTTGACTGAAAAAGGTCCTATTCTGCTGATGAGATCTTCTAACGGGGGAAACGACAAGGCAGCCTGGCAGGACTTATAAGGGAGTCAGATACACCGGAAAATGGTCGCTTCCATAAGGGTTATCCAATACATTCCAACTAAAATCTGTAAAAAGTGCAGCAGAACAAATAGTAAGGTCAATGCAAGAAAAGGAGTGATTAGCAGAACTAAAATATGTTGGCTCTCTTGTATTTAGTACACATACTTCCCTGAGAGATAAAAACCGCGCCACGACAGAACCTCGAGTGTCAGTTCGGACACTGCCCCCGCCCCAGAGGGGGTTGTGTGCATTAAAATCGCCCATTAAAATAAAAGGTTCAGGTAGCTGATCGACTAAAGTTTCAAGTTGGGCGAGTTCCAGGGCAAATGAAGGGGGGATGTAAATGAAGCAAATTGTAATAAGGCGTTGCTGTAGCAACCTCACCGCAACGGCCTCCAGAGGCGTGTCTAGGGGGACCACACAGGCAGGAGTGCCACTGTCTACAACAATAGCAACTCCACCGGAAGTGCCAGAGGTGGTCACGCGGTCCTTCCTGTAGACTTGATATGATCTAAGAAAGTTGCTGTTGGGTGGTTTGAGGTAAGTCTCTTGCAGGCAAAATGCAGAGGGTTCATGCCTCTGCAACAAGAGCTTCACATCATCTAAATTACAAAAAAGACCTCTGCAGTTCCACTGCATAATACAGGCCATAATTTAAAAGAAAGGTGAATTCTAAAAGCTAAAAACGGGAAAATGAAGGAAAGCTTAAATAGAGACAAAGAATATATTTTCAGGTCTTAAAATCAATCTTCATACGAGGAGTGTTTTTCTTTTTAGTGGCACCCTTCTGCTCACTGGTGGATCCACCAGTGCCAGGAAGGGAACACTCCGACCCCGGCATGGACCTGTCCTCGTCGGACTTGAGCCCACTTTGATCCATTGGCTCGTCGGTGGTTGTCGCCGATGGCTGACCCTTGGATGCCGCTGGCTTGGTTGGCAGGCCAGGGATCCTCTGGATACCAGAAGGGCGGGGTGCCATACCCCGTCCTTTGGGGGGCAGGGCAGTGGGAGGAGCAAGGGTCGCCAAGCCCTGCTCCTTACTGGGTGTGGGCACGCCCACATCTTTCCTAGAGCTCGGAGGCGGTGTTTGCCGCACCACTCCCGAAGTGGAGGGGGACCCCGACGGGACACGCAGGTCATCCGCAGATGTCTGCGTCCCCGTGGACACCATCGGCCGTGCAGGTGCCCTGCGCACGGCCTCTGCATATGAACCACGTGAGACAAACAAGACACGCTTCTTTGCCTCGTGGTATGGAATGTTCTCTTGGACCTTCAATGTAAGTATTTCTTTTTCTTGCTTCCAGAGAGAACAAGACCGAGAGTATGCAGCGCGCTTCCCTTCGCAATTAGTACACTTTGGATCGTTCTCACAGTCATCTTCGAGATGCTCTTTGCTAGAGCACCTCGCACACGTGTCAGATCCGCGACAGCTCCGCGAGCCGTGGCCGAACCGCTGGCACCTGAAGCAGCGCAACGCGTTCGGTACGTATGGCCGAACGCGGCAATGCAGGTAACCTGCCTTGACAGCTGGTGGAAGGGTGGTCATTGCAAAGGTCAGTACGATGTGTTTTGTTTTGTGTTCCATGCCGTCACGTCGAAGTGTGATGCGCCGTGCGGCGATCACACCCTGGCTGGAGAGGCCCTCTACAGTTTCTGTTTCTGGAGTTTCTAACAAGTCATCTTCAGAAATTACGCCTTGTACTGTATTTAGTGTGCAGTGGGGGGTGACGGTGACTTTGTAATCTGAGATTGAGTTCAATGCTAGTAGAGCATCACTCTGTATCTTTGTGTGAACCTCTACGAGAAGGTCACCTGATGCCATCTTCTTAGCCTGAAACGTCTTCCCAACAACACCCTCTAGAGTTTTCGCGACAAGAAAAGGGGACAGTTTACTTAGTGGTTTCTCAGTTTCTGAGTGCATCACCAAAAACTTTGGATACTGTGGAGTAACTACTACAGGAATATCAAGTGTAAGTGCTTCGGTGCGGACTCTTTTCGGAGCCCGATCGAGGAAGGTTTTGTTTTGCAGACCCATAAAGATGGGAAAGAAAGTTCAGTGCCCGGGTGCACCGCCCACAACGGAGCCCAACAAGGGGGTAGGTAATGTGCCATAGCAAGAAAGGCTTGGCTGACACAATTACTCTACCAGTGCTGCCCGGGCACTATACCCTAGTGTGGTTGCAGGGACAGGACCTGTTTCCACTCAAGGTTGGCCCTTGCCGCCTAAGAAGGTGAAAAAGGAAGGAAGAGAGTGTAGAAGAAAAGAGAAAGGGGTGGGAGGAAAAGTGAAAGAAGGGAGAAGAGGGTAGAAGAGGCGACTGACTGAATCATCCTGGTCGGGCCAAGCCAGGACACCCGTCTACGAGAAGCAGGGGCCGAAGCTCTGTATTGCCTCGCCCGGGGGGTCCCGAAGGGTCCAAACATACCCCGGGCTCAGCTCAACCACCAGGGTCCCCATTTTCCCCGGACACGGGTTAAGCCACGCACAGCCAGACGTGGGTGGGCGAACCCACATGGCTCGGGGTTCGTAGTGACGCCACTCACCAAGCACCTACTATAAAGTAGGTGCCCCCTGCGTGCGGGTATGGTGGCCCACGTGGCTGGGGTCCGTGGTGACGCTACTCACCAAGCACCTAGCACCCAAGGTGCAGGCGCCGCCTGCGGGGCTCGGGGTCCGTGGTGACGCCACTCACCAAACACCTGCTTTCACAGGTGCCCCCTGCGGGGTACGCGCGGTTACGCCGACGGCGACGGCGATGGCGACGGCGACGCCGCCGCCGCCGCTTAAGCCGGAAACGGGCGCCTAAGAGCTGCGCTCTAAAAAGCGATGGAACTTGCGAAAACATTTCTCCTAGACTCGGCGCGTCTCAGCTTTATTGCCACAAGCGGACAGGCACGGAAGCAAGATACAAATTCGACACGCTGCAGTGCATTTTCAATGTTTGTTCCCGGAGAGACGCGGAGTAAACTCTGATTAGCACTTCCGAACGGAAGATGACATAAGACGCAGGTTCGTCGTAGATCCCCCTACAAAACACGCGAAAGAAAAACACACACAAACTCGCAAACACAGACTCCTAAATTTAGCCATCACTTCATTCCGCCTTGGCTCCTCCGCCGTTTCTACGTACGCCGACTCCTTGGCCCTAAACAGTGGGAAATAAAAACGAGGACGAGCTCGCCACCCTTCTTCTTTCTCTCTCGCTTCTTCGTAAAAACGGGGCTCATCCACCTAAAAAAACGGCCGCCGCGCGGCAAGAGTTTGATTATCCGTGGAAGAAGGGAGAAAACGAAAGAAACATGCGCGCATCTTGAGAGGAGAAAGGAAGCTGGCCAGACTTCGTTCGTTTCATCCTACAATGAACCGCAGCGAAGGCTACGAGTCATCTTAACCAATCCAAAGCTGCGAATTTATCACGTGACTCCGCGCTCCGCGCGCCCTGCTCGAAAGGCACGTGACATTAACACGGCAATGTATTGGCTTGGATAGCTCGTAGGGTACGCTGCGGTAAGTCGTAAGGTAAAACAGAGTATGGCCGGGTGGCGTCACGCCAAGGCCAGAAACAAAGAAGGAAGGAAAAAAATGAAGAGAAGCGACAAGAGGCACTGAGCACTGCCGAAGGGAAACCTGTTTTCACTGCCAGGAAATGAGGGAGCACGTTGCACCGGCGGCGGAGGGTAGGGAACGAGTGAAGGCGGCACTAACCGCCGCCGGTTGCCGCCATGACGGATGACCCAAACAAGATGGCTGCGCCCCTGGCTAGCCGCAGCCGCCATGTTGTTTGGAAGCGTGGATCAGCCGAATAAACGTGAAAGCTCAGGACAGGTGTTCCTCCCATAGAGAACTCTGCAACCAACTGTATATATATATATAAAAAAAATACTCAAGGTAAGTGTTTTTTTTTTGTATTTGAGGATGCCGCCAAAAAACTCAACAAACTCACCAGAAAGAAAAAAAAAATAGATTACCCGCAACAGAGTTGCTTGCCGAACTGGTAAATTCAAATCTTTAACCTGAGTCATATAGTCGTGATCAACAAAACACTCTGCCATGATATCACAAAGAGATAACACTTCATGGTCAGCTGTTTTGCATCACAACAAAGCGGCTTCTTTGCGCCCATGGATGTTTGCGCCCTTTGCGCGTCGTCTGCTTCGCTTGCTCCGTCTGCAGCGCCGCCTCGTTTCGCGCAGCGGCGGCGCTCCGATCGTTCCATGTTTGGAGCCGGCGGCGCGAGAGGCCGCCACGGAAGATGGCGCGTGTTTCTTCTCGGTCGGTGTCGGCGAGCCCGACAAGCGCTCAGATGTGAGCTGGTGGGAGTGTCGAGAGTGTGTGTGCTACTGTCAACGGGCCGTGTCTAATCGGCTACAAAACGCCTGGATGTTACCACCGCCGTCGCACTCTGCCAGGACATGAATCGGATGTTCAGCTAACCGGTAAGTTGGCCTTCGCCGAATGCATGCTTCTCCGGGGTGCACAAAAGAGACGATAGCCCGCAACAAGAAACAAGTTTGTGTCGGTTCAACCCTTCGCGTACCCTCCTTCGTTTGGTCCTCCGGCGGAATGTGTACTCTGTCACTACGAGTGTCAACAGGTCAGACCTTCGCGAGCGAGCTAGACGAATGGTATTTCGGTCGGCACGATTTATCTTTTGCGCGCTGGGGGTTATTTTTGGGCAGTACGGGAAAAAATTAAGTATGCCGGGTCTCGGTATCACCGGCTATTTCGGACCACCGCCGCAATTAAGTCAGGTAGTCCCGACAAACGAGCGTTGGCGACACACACGAGGATTTCTTGCTCCACTTTGCGATTTCGCGACTGACTGACCTGGCTGCAACGTGCGCGTTCGATATAACAACACGAAATCCGGTCTGGTTTGTAGCGGGCGCCCGCCGGCCGGCCGGCCAGCCCGCCTGCCTGCCGTGGACCAGCCGGTCTTGAGTCGGTTCGCTGTGCCTACCAGCCGCTGAGCCGGTCTTGGACAAGTTCAGTACAGCCTTGAATCCTCGTCACAGTCCGCACTGTCGCTCCTTCCTCACTTGTAATTCGGGCGCTGATCAGAGACAAAACGTTTTCTGCATCGACGCGATCTCCCCCGCATGCCACTTCGACGAACTGGAGTAGCGTGGCCTTCGTGTATACGTGAGTAGTGCATCTGGCGTGAGTCGTCTTCCGAGACTGCCCCTTGTGCGTGCGTGCCGTTCTTCCGAAATATTTTGAAATCTCCGCGTCTGCCGCCCTAGAAAAAAGAGGAATCCACCGCGAAAGAATTTCTCGCCGCCGGCTAGTCTTTGAAGACGTGTTCGCCTGTGGACGTTTCCTCCCCTGGTACCTTCTTGGGGTCCTCCGGCGAGGTCAATCTACGACTGTCTGAGCCGGATTAAGTAGTCTCTTCGTAATTTATTTACTTGCCGTGTTCCTCTCGCAGCCGCGTGTACGTTCCTTGTTTCTTTGTTTTTGGTCGTAGGTCTTAGAAGCCATCCTGTTCGATGCCCCCGCGTCTTGTTGGTATCTTTTTTTTTCTGGGTATCGCGAGGGGTTTTTGCGCCGGAAGCCGTGGTGGCGGGAAAGAGGCAGCCGCCGAAGTTGGACCCCTATCAGTAATGCGTTTGGCTACCATTTATCCGGTTCTTCGTTTCCGGATGAGGGCTGGGTTTTCTCTGGATACCCCGGATTTACGGTTTTTCGGGGGCTTAGGGGTGCTGTTGAGTTCGGTTCTGCTGTCACAGCTAATCTGGATTACCTGCAGAGCGTCTCTTCTTGACATTATTTTCTTTATTTCTTTGAGTGACGACCGGACGTGTCGCTGCAGTCTTCGTAATCTTCTGGTGACCTGTTATTTCGAAAGGTGGCCTGTCTTAGAAGTTTCTTTTTAGGCTGTACTACGTGACTGTTCTGTCTTGTTGGGAGGAAATGATGCCGGATAGCCGAATGTGCGACACTATCGCAAAGTGATTTGGTCTGAAAAACTTATTTGTAACTGTCGTGTCTTTTTTTTTTTTTTTTTGGTCGTATGGTCGATTAGTGCAGATCCTCGCAATAGACACTTTTCAAAAGTTAATCGAGCAACATTGGCGTTCACCATTTCTTGGGCACGAGGCACATGATGGGACCCGAGTCCACAATACATGCTCATAGTTCGTGATCAAGGACTGACGTACTCGGATAATTGGTGCAGCAGTCCCTATTTTTCGCTTAATGTCTATTCCTAACCAGGCAGAAAACTAATACACGTTTACCTTCTAAAAAAAAAAAAAAAAGTATATGATCGTGTACAGTCACACTCACAGGCAGGCAAGAAGGAAACAGACTCGCAGCGCTTCTTGTGTGTCTGTGACTGTATGCCCGCGCTGTTACATCCAAGCATGAATTACCCAAGCATCCACAATATAATCGTAGTTTGCGCGCGGCCACCTTTCTCTACTGAACTCTGGAACGTGTTTTGAACATGCACAGATCTCTTCTGTAGGATATCAGACAGCTGCGCATGCGTCCACAGTGACTTGGCATTTTTTCGCCTGAGTGATAAGCACTGGAAAGGTACTGTAGAGGTACCGTACTTGTAATTGGGCTAGTTATAAAGCATAGTGCAAGACGCAAAAAAGGAAAAAAAAAACAAAAAACAAAACGAACACAAGGAAGAATACACATACAATCGCCTGTGTGTGTGTGTGTCTTCCCTGTTTCCTTTTGTTTGCATTTTGCATAACGTTTTATAACTAAAAAGGTGTGTACCGTTTTAAGTTTATATTTTGAGAAAGCGCTGTACAGCATTCGAGCCTAAAATGTTCCGGAGGTTCTGGTATGAAAATACGTGAACTCGCCTGAGCACATGCTCACGTATTTTCAAACCAGAACCTCCTGAACTGGCGACTTTCTAATATGGTCAAGTTAATCTCGCCGTCAATTATGTTCCAGTCAAGGAATACATCATTTTTTAGATCGTCACCTGGCTGGAGACGGGGTTCGAGGAATCGGGAGGATGAGTCAGTGCACGGATTAGAAAGGAGAGGAGAAAGGCGTCTTTGAACGAACTTTGGGGGCAAAGAGATAGACTGAAGGAACAAACTTCTGGGTCGAGAAAGTGCCCGCTCTCGCTCAAGCACGTGTTGGCATATTTTCATACCAGAACCACCTAAACCGAAAATTTCCTAAAATAATACATTCTTCTGTACGTTCAAAAAAAGAAAGAAGGAATGCGAATATTGTAACTCTGACGGAAAGGTACCCACCGGATTTCAGGAAAATCAACACTGAAAGGCATCTGCGGCCGAAGCTGAGTCCCTTGGGGTGGCGCCCGTGCTAACGATGGGCGTCCACAACGTGCAGTTCATGCCATCAAGAGTGTCGTTTTGAGCAGACGATAATTGGGTGCTTCAATATGGCGTCATATGAATACCAGGGGTGATCATCGTATAGAAATAATGGTAGATGTGCATCTTCCCGTTGAGACAGGTCCATGTTCTCCCGAAGGAGAAAGATAGGATGCTTCTGTGCTTCCATTCATAGCTGTCTCAGACTGTCATAAATGGAAAACTGTTGATGAAATCACCCGCGGTACTCTCAAACATAGCAGCTTGCATTCGGTGAACGCTCCTGTGTTCATTTAACTTAAACAGCGCTAAATCGTTTTTTTTTTTCGTTTTTGTTTTTTTTTTTAATTGTCATTTGGTCGTGTGGAACAATCGGGCTAGTTTCGACAGACTGCGTTTGATGGATAAGTCAAGCGCGCACGAAAAAGGATGTCGAAAAATTAATGAGCACGCATGTAAAAAAAAAAAAAAAAAGGCTACTGGAGAGAAAAAAGTCCATTGCTTGTATGTTATTTTGCGGTGATGTTTTCTGATGAGTTGTTGGACTCTGGAGTCCTCGCGTGAAACGGAATATCATGCGGCTTTCGGTAGTGAAAAACAGGAAAAATGTGTATTATTTATTTTTGTTAGTTTTTTGTTTTTGTTTGCATAAGCTATACTTACCATGTGCTTAATATCATGTATCACTTTTTTGTACCAATACCGTAACATATTTTCTGAAACTGCCAGTGTGGCGGCCTTCGGCTTCGACAAGCTGTCCACGTGGCGGATTTTCTGCAGGCCTCTAGCATTATAACTTTTTTTATGAAAATATACATTATTATTATTATTATTATTATCATTATTATTATTATTATCAAACGTTGTTCTCGTGGATGAGTTTTGTCAACTTACAAAGACCGGCGACCAGCTCGTGCTCTCCACTTTTCCCTCCCTCCTCTCCCTCTTCTACCCTGTCCACCGTTGCCTGTTTTCTCCTCCCCCATGGTGAGAAGAATCTTCTGCCTTGCAGAATCTCGAGTCTGGTCGTCGGCCTTTAAGGCCTGTTTTCGGATCTTGAGTTCCGAGAACTCCGCCCCCGCCCCCCAGATCTGACGGCGGGCATTCCAAATCAGATTACCTTAAACACCGATTCCCATCCGTGCCTGTTTAGATATGGGCGTGAAGTTGTGTAATCTGCACTACGACGTGATGCAGGTTTAGCGTCCCAGGTCACTAGTCTTACCGCACTGGCCAAGATGTTCTACAGCGGAAGAGCACGTCCCGACATTACTCGGCGATTCACCCTGACGCTGTCTTGACGTTCATACAAGCAACTTGTCTTCGACTTTGTTTTCGTCCTACCACGCTTTTACTATCCACAGCCTCAACTCTGTTACGTCACACCGCGGTGGTGGCGCTTCGGGTGCACTTCCGGTCAGGGTGTGCGTGCGGAAGTCGCTATGCGAGACGGGCATTCCTGTGTTGTTTTGAGAGCAACCGGCCTAAAACCGGCCTTCTCGTCAAAACGCCGCGACTGGGGCTGTATGTAACAAAAGAGTCTGGAAAGATGTGAAGATCGCTTCATCTGTTTTCTGCCTGCCCGGTTCGTCCGAGAACGAGGATGGAACCCGTGAAAAGGGAAAACCAGACGCCGTCGGACCAAGATGGCGTGTGCGGGAAGCACTTTGGGTTGAATTCACGGAGATACTCGTGGTCTAGGGCTGGGCGTCGATTAAAAATGTTAACCCGATTAATCGCCACCCCTTAATCGATTAATTCATCGATTAATCGGTGTCGTTCATTCCCATAGTATAAAAAAGTTTAAAAAATTGCCCCTTGTTGGATATATAAAAACGGCACAATGTACAATTTCAGATTATAAATTAACTTTGAAGTGTACTTGGGAACAGTCAAGACTCTCACACTCTTATATTATTACTTCAGCCGCAGAAGGAAAGAGGTTCGTTGATATTCTCCGGCAAAAGCCAACCCCATTGATAGTTTACAAGTCTCTGCAGCGCTAAACGGACACTCGCACGGAGTTGAAATGGATGGGACACGTACAACCTTCTCCACTTGTTTGGAGTTACAAATCTCGCCCCCTACAACTTAATTTAGGTCAAAATTTCACGGAAAGTTTTCCTTCATACAGATGTACTCGTCCACGTCTGCGTGGGGAAAGCGTTAAATTTTTACTTTTTTGTTTGCTAGTAAACATTTAATCGGTTAAAAATATTAATGGCCATTAAAGCATTAATCGGTATGTTCATCGATTAAGTGGCCAGCCCTGTCGTGGTTGTCAGATTTTGTCTGTTTTGTTCCAACATGAACGCGGGAAAACCGCCAAGTTGTCCGGACCTCCCGAGAACTACGTTCAGTGCGTCTTCATGTTCAAACGGCCGCCTGATCGTTCGAACTGTCGTCGTCTCCTTCCAACTCTGCCTGCTCGTTCAAACGACAGCGGCCCGTGATCAAACGTTGACCCGGTAATCGCGTAAGAAGTAAGTACAGGCCTCAAAAGACTTAAGCTTGGGGTAAAGGGCAATTCACACACTTGCGTTTAGTCCGAGTGCGAGGGTTGCTATGGCAACCCTCGCACTCGGCGTCGGCTTCAACATACCCGGTTTTTACCCCGTTTTGTTGGACCCGACGCAGCTGTTGCCATGGCAACCCTCGCCCTCGGTCGAACTCGGCGTATGTGTGTGAATCGCCCAGGCTCGGTATAAACAGTAGATACAAGGAGACGTTGACCATTGCTACCAGTGGCCATCACCGCCTTGTTATGCCCGATTCACTTGGTCCCATTCTGCTTTCAATGTTCAGTATCGACGTCGAGCTTCATCGCTGCTAGCGTCCACGCTTTTGCAGCCCGAGCGACGTCGCGACTGCAAATAGCGAGCAGAATCTCGTCATCTGAACAGGCTTTAGCGTCCATTCTGCGACGTTCACGCGGAATGAATCACCGCTTGAAACATTATTTACACAAAGTTTTGTGGTGTAAAACGGCTGGTTAGTGTCGCTCAGGTGACAAAATTGCACCGCGAAAAAGAGCACGGGGACTCGCGCCGAAAACATCACATTCCAAAGTTTTGTTGACACGGGACGCGGCGCTTCTTGCCCACACCCCATCGCGCATGCGCGGAGCCGGTGGCGTGCCGCTAGGGGCGCTCCGGTTTGTTTGCGGACGTGAGTTAATGTATACGTTTAAATCGTTTTTGTCAGTTTCACATGAGTGTATGAACACCCGTGGACAATGTGAGCTGGAACGCACACTCCGGCTTTTTTCTGCTTGTGCAATCCCTATAACCCTCCGTGAAATCTCGGTTTGTCAGAGTTCCAAGAATGGGATCCAAGTTTCCCGTTCCATCAAACAGTTTTGACCAGAGCTTTGTTTTTAGAAACAGTATGTGTGTGTGCGGGGGAAAAAAAAAAAGGGGGGGGGGGGGGCGGGCTATTTTTAAGCTTATTTTCATTTTTCGAAGCATGGTGTACCATACTTAAATTGACCAGAAACCTAATTTGCATGCCGATAATGGCCCCATGGGAACCACGCGGTCTCACATTTAAATGCTTGTCCAGGTGGGGGACATTGCCGAAATTGATTCAGCGAAAGAGGTGTGGGCGGTTTCAGTTCTCTTCGAAATTCCAGCTGCGAAGCTGGAGTTTCGAAGCGCTATGATTCACCTGCGTGAACTATTTCTTCGTCTCTCTTCAAGGCTTCAAAGAGCAATTCAAAGGTGACCTCCTCCACTCACGCATCCAACTCTTGCTCTCGCTCCCCCCTACTTCTCTTCTCTGTTCTGCGTCTCAGTGACGCCCTTTGCGCCAAGTACTCGACATAGGTTGTTGACACGTTCTACGCGGGCACACAAGAGTCGGGATAAGGAGCAACCTAATCTCGTATTGGTTTGTCTGGCTCGTGGTCGTCTTTTCGAACTCATATGTCCGCTTGAAGTTTTGTTTACTTTTTATTGCATCCCGTGCAACTTATTTTTGAGGTATCAAGGTCATTTGTACGCACAAATTCATAATAATTGTTGAGTACAGTATAACAGTATGGCTGGGAATGACTGGAGTCATTTGGAACAGTTCTTTCAGTGGCAGATGTTCCGATGAGCCTTGGGCGCTTATATGGGAGCGTTGATTCCGCTCTGTGCCACTGGTCAAAGCGTGCCAATATTTTAGCAATGTGCGCGGAGAGTTGCTCCACTCGAATAGCGTTGCAACGTTCATTGCCTTCACAATGCGAGGCAAAGCCAGCCGGTTCTCTTTGCACAGTTGAGGCTAAGGATGACCTGCGCAATTCGATTCGAGCCGCTGTTCGTACACCCCTAGCGAATACTGCTTCCAATCGAATAGTACAGCGTTATAGCTTCAGGACCGCAAAGGGAGCTGGCATGTCATCGGTTTTCCTATACAGGGAAGGCTCTTAATCAATCTTTATGCATCTGCAGTAAACATAAAAAAACACTGTATGAATGACGCAGCGTTGTTGGATTCCAATCACTGTTCGTGCAGTCCTAGAATCTACCCATTTTATGTAAAAATTAACTGAGTTGATTTTTTATGTGGGTTGGGTGGATTCAACGAAGGTTTGGCAGTGGCCACCAGAGACGAGTGGAATCTCGGGACATCGCGAACTTGCCGAGGTTTCAGTTGAACCAGGTTCGGCTCTTTCGAAATTTTCGATCAAAGTTTCGACAAAAGCACGACTTAAAGGGGCACTGACACGTCAAAATCATATTTTTTTTTATTATCCGAAACGATTGAAAACGATGCCGGGACATTACCCTCAAAATTCGAAACTTGAAAATTCAGTATTTGTGAATTAAAAAAACAATTTCCAAATGCCGAATTTGAAGTTCCCGCGCGATCCGCGCCAGTACAGCGAGTCAAATTTTGCGGTCTCCTGAGACTCGACTTTTTTTTAGACCTCCGCCGTTGCCACGGCAACCCCAAGCGAGATGGAGGTGATATCACGCCGGCGCGGGAAAGAACCGGTTTCTTTCCCCACTCGCCGTGTTGCTCGCCGACGACGCCGCCAAGTTTTCCGAGGGAGGGTACAAATCTAGGAAGCAACATCACACCGAACTCTGATTTCTGGTATTTCAGAAAGAGGGGCCGTTGGGCG
The DNA here is from genome assembly GCA_013358835.2 of Ixodes persulcatus. Classification (NCBI taxonomy): domain Eukaryota; kingdom Metazoa; phylum Arthropoda; class Arachnida; order Ixodida; family Ixodidae; genus Ixodes; species Ixodes persulcatus. The sequence goes on from JABSTQ010010028.1 coordinate 268,712, forward strand.
CTCGCAATTGCGTTAAAAGCATGTTTTACGATTGCCGTTATTAAATGTTATAGAAATGTCACCTACAAAGCTTCTAAAATTCCTGATTTTTGACGTCACCGATCAAAAGAAGCGAGGAGGTGAGCGCGGGAAATTTAAACGCCAAAAATAAAAAGGCGCACGCGCGCGCGGGGAAATTTTTTTTCGCGATGCGGTTTTTTTTGCGTGTCTGTGACTACAACTTGCATCGTTTTAGACAATAAAAAAAATACGACCTTTGGGTTGTCAGTGCCCCTTTAAGTTCGACCAATATGTGCGTGCGTGGAGGTTGAGCTGGTGCCACTTGATGCTGAAGCAAGCTAAATAATTAAGATATTAAATATTTGCTTTTATATTAAGTTGTAGATTGTAAATAGTTTTTCCTAAACTTTAAATATACTCAAGTATAATTTCTATTTATTTAGATGTTTTGTTTAGAAGTCGAGCAATACTGTTGAAACGTCGAACTTCCTCGATTTATACCAAAAGTTCGAAAAGCAGTCGAACCTCAATTTCGACCAAAGTTCGTGACTTCCCTAGCCACGACGTCACCGGCCGAAAAGAGTGATGATGCGGGCCGCGGCAACGCTTGTCCTTGAAAGATGGTGTCCGTTGGATCCAGGTGCTTCCAAAGGACATCGAACGAGTGATAAAGCCTTGTAGACATTGAGCTGCCACGAGGCGATTCGAACGGGCCATTTGGAAGAAGGATCGAAGCGAGGACGAGACAATGATATAGAAGAGTCGGGACACGCGCCGACGTATCATTACTCATTAGATTGTTGCCGTTGTTAAGAATGGAACCTTCGGCAACCTTCTTCCGAGTTTCAACGCTGCGGAAACGAGTCCCGAAACGAGTCCCGACGTGTTCAGGACTGACGCCCACCTGTCGAAGGCTGCCCAAAACGTGTCTCAACGCGTCCGTGACGTCAACGGGACGTGTGTGTGTGTGCGTGTGGGTTCGTGCGCTCTGGAAGGAGAGAGAGGCCTGGCCTAACTGCGGAGAACCTTGGCTATGACTCATTTCTGACTACGTCGCGGCGGACCCAGCTGCAAAGCACGTGGCGGTCGCACCTGCTGCCCTGGCGGAGAGAGAGGGAGAAAACGGACCCCTATATAAGGCGGGGCGTGAGGGCTCCATTTGTTCTCTTGGATTTGACGACTGTATCGCTACCATGTAATTAAACCGTTCGTTACGTTACCAATTCTCCCACCTCCACTGGACCCCTGGGTTCTTCTCTTCGGGGAATGGTCGTCGTCACGAGCCAGGAAGCTCCCGGACGTGCGGCCTAAGCCCCGCCTCGAACACCGTCTTCAAAGCGGATTGCGTTGAGTAGTATACAGCCAAGGATAGTAGCGGGTTTGCGAGGTTGCACTTGCATTTGGTTTGAATGTTTAGTTTCTTTGGTGTTCTGGCCGCAATGACTTTGGACGAGTCTGAAGTTGGCGTGAACCGTCGTTTCTTTCTAACCGTGTCGATTGGTAACTAACTCGCTTAGGGCTGCCATTGGCTTCGAGCGAATCATGTAATTTCTAAGGCCCTACTTCCCACTAAGCAAACAGGGAACCATCAATGCGCGTTAACATAACTATCAGCTTCTTGTTCCCAGCAGTGGACGGATTGATGGTCGGGTGGATCATGTGGCTGAACACTTTAAATCGGGTGGCGGCTTGCGCCTGGTGACGGGTTTGCAGATTGGAATTGGAGCAACGACTTTGCTGTTATCCGAGCTGGCGTATACGAAATTGGAGAATAGCCGAAGCAAGTGCCGTCGGCTATTTCGCCTGTCCTTGTTTCCTCCGAAGTTAATATGCGCCTCCAAGTGGGGAGGTGAGTTCGCGCGTACGCAATACATTTCTCGGTAAATATTCATTTTCCGCGGTAGTGTTTCTTCACAGATATCCTTCGTAGCCGGTTTGTGATGCTGAGTCATTTAAGAAAACTATAGTTTACTCCCAACGTGCATGTATGAGACTTGTTTGTGCGAGTAACTTATTCAAAGGTAAGACGAGGCTTTAATGCTTACGGCCTCACCCCGTTTGAGGGTATTCATAGACGCGAGTGCCGCTGCTGCAGATAGTGGCGTAAAAAAGTGACTCTGTTTTTATATTGACATTACTTTTCTTGGACCCTAATCGTCTCGCGCAGGTGTTTGCGTAATGCTTTATCGTCTTTTAATGACCGCCGGATGTTCGACGCTTGCCTAATCAGTTCCAGCTCCCTTAATTTCACATCGAGGATTCTTAATGGCCACTGGTTGCCAATATAATAAATATACAATCTTATGAGTCATGCTCCCATCTTCCTTTCGTGCTTTTTTTTTTGGCTTCCTTTATTCTTTGCGCATTGACGTTTTGGCAAGGTAATTTGGGCATGGTACGCGGTGTATCCTGCTAATAATTGTGTTGTGTGTATGTTTAGACAGCAGGAAGTTAGTCAGCCTCAATGGGGGTGGTCTAGTGTCTCAGCTGTAAATGAGGAATTTAGCCGGTGCAGTACCGCCGCTAGCCTGGGGGGTCTTTAATGTGCATCACGCAGTAGTTATACACGACCGCATGCCGGCACGATGATCCTCCAGATCGAAACGAACAGGGGTAAGTATGGAGCCCAGGATCCCCGAGTTTTGCAGCGCGAGGTTTCGCTCGAGGTGCTCCGAACTGCAGTGCATTAAAATATTCGGTCAGCGATGCATGGAACCACGAACACTTGCTATCCAATAGCGCTTTTTTTTTTTTTTTCGTTGATGACTACGCGGTACGCCATTACGTTTTATATTCTCATTGGCGTTGCTCTTTCAATCTTCCCCGTTTTCGTAATCGTCCGCAACATCATCTTTTTGAGGTCGTCTTTTTGAGAAATCATTTTCGAAAGCCCTGACCCCCATAGTTTCGTGTAAGAACGTACTTGTTCGAAAGCTGGGACGTTCATGTGAAATACGAAGTCTGCGAGGCAGCGGCGTGTTCTTTAACCTACTGGCTTAAGTCGGACACTGCATGGTTGTCGATGCCGGAATGTCGTCCTTGAAGGGCTTTCCTCGGGAGGCGGGTATCTTCTTCTTGGCGACCGAAGCTGGTCTCCCGCCGTTGCGTGTCCGAAAGGCATCGCGACAGCTGATTGCGCGCGAGGTTGTGGGAATCCTCCGGGTACGTTGAAAAAAAGAAAAAAAAAAAAGCTTTAATTGTGTCGTTAATTTCGCCAGGATGCCGGGTGACGCGATGCTTCCGATTGTAAGCGCATTTGTGGATGTTTCCGACTAGATGTACGACGATATATAGATATATTACTTATACGGCCTTCGGGCGATGAGTGTCATTAAGCCCTCTGTAGCGGAGGTATCGTTAACCCCCGGAAAGTGCGTTGCCGTTGAGCGTCAGTGTACTTTCTACCAGATGTCATTTAACTGGTGCTTTTCTGGTTGACCACCTTTCCAACTTACTGCGATTGTAGTTGAATATACTTCACTGCCTTCATAACTGACTACCCTTTTGACTCGGTACTTTTTATGGGTAATTTCTCTAACTGGCTTCTCTGACAAGTTACTGATCTCACTTGCAATATCTTCGACTCTTCCACTGACTACCCCTTCGATTCTTCCACTGACTACCCCTTCGCCTCTTCCACCGACTACCTCTTCCACCGACTACCTCTTCCACCGACTACCTCTTCCACCGACTACCTCTTCCACCGACTACCTCTTCCACCGACTACCTCTCCCACCGACTACCTCTTCCACCGACTACCTCTTCCACCGACTACCTCTTCCACCGACTACCTCTTCCACCGACTACCTCTTCCACCGACTACCTCTTCCACCGACTACCTCTTCCACCGACTACCTCTTCGACCGACTACCTCTTCGACCGACTACCTCTTCGACCGACTACCTCTTCGACCGACTACCTCTTCGACCGACTACCTCTTCGACCGACTACCTCTTCGACCGGCTACCTCTTCGACCGGCTACCTCTTCGACCGGCTACCTCTTCGACCGGCTACCTCTTCGACCGGCTACCCTCTTCGACCGGCTACCTCTTCGACCGGCTACCTCTTCGACCGGCTACCCTCTTCGACCGGCTACCTCTTCGACCGGCTACCCTCTTCGACAGGCTACTCTTTGACGGCTACCTCTTTGACCGGCTACCTCTTTGACCGGCTACCTCCTCGACCGGCTACCCTTTCCACCGACTACCCTTTCCACCGGTTACCCCTTCGACCGGTTACCCCTTCGACCGGTTACCCCTTCGACCGGCTACTTCTTCGACCGGCTACGTCTTCCACTGAAGAGGGAAAGGGGGGGGGGTCATCGCTGTAGCTCAAGGTGGCGCATAGTATTTTTCGCAAATTGGCTATCACGCCTAGTCGTGCCTTCAAACCGTAATTTTGTCACGCACAGCATCTGGCCGGGTGTGCCGCGCATTTTTATGATCCGTAAACAAGGGGACGTGCAAATTACGCACCCTCGCTTTCTCGGAACCTATGTGCCGCGTGAGATTCTCCCGAACGTGGATCGTTGCAAGTGGCTCTGCGTTATGTGTCGTGACATATATGCGGTCTCCGAAGCCACGACTCGCGACGATATCTGTGACATTCGGTCACAGTTCGGTTCTGGGTGTCGCGGTGCACTCAAAGAAATTCAGTGCAACTACTTACCCCCGCAGCACTTGAGAGTGCCGTGCAGTCGCTTAGTCTACGGAGGGATGCTAAACGTGAAGCTTGGGCGAGTTTCTATGACATATTTGAAAATTTTAAGCGGCGCAAAGGACGAGGAACTAAATGAAGAAAGACAGACACAGCGCTGCGAATCGTGAAGCAATTAAAAGGGCACAGTGTACTAAAAGTGAACGTTGCTAAATTTGAACCTTGAGCGAGTTGGTATGACGTATTCGAACATTTAAAACGACGCAAACGAGGGACCAGACAAAGACAGCGCTGTGTCTGTGCCCGAGCGCCGGGGGGTGTTAGGGTTCGTGGGCAGGCAATTCCGCGAGGCAAAAACAGTCGCCCATGATCAAGGGGCCGAGTTGGCCGCGAAACGTCGGGATCTTTGCTTTTGTTAAAGCGTGATTAGTTACAAGTTTACGTTTTAAATCATTCCTAACCAGACGGATGTCCGTCGAAAATGATTACATTTCAGAACAATAGCCGCGAGAAAGTGCCTTGTTTGTCGGGCAAGTGTAACACTCGAACGTAATCGGGAAATAACCGTTCGTCTCGATCTGACAGGAAGCGGTCGCGCGCTACGCAAGACCGCGGCACGTTTTGATTTCTAGACCGTCGTCGTTGTCTCGACCCCTCCGTGGCAGCCCGCCAGCCCTTGGGCACATAAACTGACCGATATGTTTTCCTCTCTGTCGGAGTTTTTTTTTTTTTTAATTTTTTATATAAATTAGGTCGAATATGTTTTTTGGGCTCTCCCGCGAGCGATTTTTCTTATATCTTTTCTGGCCCGGCTACGCAGCAGCGCGTCGTCGTTGCACGTTTGAAGCGAAACTGGTTGGCCTCTTGCACGTGGCATTTTTCAAAGTGGCGGTGCGGGTTCCGAACTGTCTTGTACACCGTTCACCCCCTAAACCTGACAGTGCAGTGGAACTAGGCATTCGCCGCGGTTTTCACGACTTGTCCCAACCTCTCTGCGGGCATGGGTATGGACGGGAGTGTAATCACATGACGAAAAGATAGCCGTGTGACTGGTCCAACAAGAAACGTAGCTTCCACCGCACTGTCATCTTAAGGGCTGGATGGAGTATAAGCTCGGTCGACGTTACACCGCAGAGGCTTGGAAGGTTTCTCCCGCTCAACCTCTCCGAGCGGAGTTCAGCGGGTCAACAGAAAACTGCGGGGCCTCGCGTCGATGCAAGCACCACGCAAGCAACGTGCGAGAAGAGCGAAGGCTGTGCGAAGTGCCCGAACGTTCGCGAGCCACGCGTCGCTCGCGAAGCGGCTAGCGGCGTCGTGAATAATGGCGTTTTCCTTTCTCAAATATATCGTTTTGCATCCATCAAAGCCGGCAGCGTTCCACTTCTTAATGGTCGGCGGGAAGAGTAGGGCATTTCTATTTACCTTGACTTGAAGTGCGGCGTATGAACTAGCTCAGAGTCTACCTTAGGCAGTCTACTTCGGCCGACAAAGTGCGAACTGATCAGGGGGCGAACTGATCAGGGGGCGAACTGATCAGGGGGCGAACTGATCAGGGGGCGAACTGATCAGGGGGCGAACTGATCAGGGGGCGAACTGATCAGGGAGCGAACTGATCAGGCGCTGTGTGCGGCTTATACACATTCACACTTATTTCGTCGTGATTCGTTGTTTGGCTTTCATATCGGCTAATGCTGCAACCTCATTGGCTGCTGCGTGATTATAGGATGCCCGGGACTACTACTAGCTCATGCGTTTGCAGACTGTCGGTGACTAGCTACACGGCGGGTAAGCGTTCTAATATGCGTCGTTGGCGCATCGGAACGGATAGAGGGACACCAACACACTAACCAAAGGGCAATATAGAGAACGCGAAGACAACGCGTGATGACGAGCCAGCCAAGCTTACGCCGTCATTGTCAGACGGACTTGCTCACTGTCCAGTCTGACGGGAGTCCAGCCGAGAAGAAGCGCAGTGGGAGCCACGGACTTTGGTAGATGATGCCGTGTAACGTTAAGCGCGGAAATCACTAACGGCAATCAAATAAAGCCGTATAAATTCGTCTAAGTGTAACGTCCGCTGATGCGTTCGATGTGTCTCCCTCCCGGTATGTACCGTTCCTCGACGAAGCGCTTCTTTCCGTCCCTTCTGCCTCCAGCCCATCCGGTTTCCGCGGCGGAGGGTACCCGTGCTGATAGTGTAACTCAGAGACACCCCCTTACGTTTGAAGATCTCGCGTTTGCCCCAGCCGTATCATCCGAACGATATCGGCTTCTGAGGAGCGGGCCCAGGTGCCCGGACAATTATCTATCGGCGCGCAACCAGTTCTTCCGTCGGCGGCAGCCCGCAGGACCTGAGCTGGCGCGACCTGCCCGACACCTTTCCCTCACCCCCTTCCGTATACTCTCCTCTCTTTCTCGAGACGGTTCGGGCGGGGATGGCACCCTACTCCGTTTCGACCTTATAACGATGGACTGCAGCGGACACTACAAGCGGTCCTAGCCAATTTCAGCGCGGTGAACGCGTCACTTTGTGGGCCTTCTTTTGGGTGACGCTGAAACTTTGTCACGACGACTTTTGTCATCTTGGAGGTGTCGCTGCGCCTCTACCACCTGACCCTCTCACGCGGCATTTGATTGGCTGAGGTGGCTCGTAGAGTCCTCTGCGTTGCAGCGTATAGGGCGATACAGAGCATAGTCGTGTGGTCGTACGCTCGCCCAGGTAGCCGAAGATAGACGTGTCCTCTTGCTACGCCTGTTGTCGGTTGGCCTTTTGGAAACGTGCAGACACGCTTTTTTTGGTTTGTTTTTGGCAGGCTTCTTTTAGCCGTAGGCGGACGGAGAGAAAAAAAAAGGGGGGTGGTGGGGGGGAGGAGGATCGCAATCGAGTAGTGCTAGACCACGCTGTCGCCGTATGGAATCTTGTGTAGTGTGTTTGGAATTTAGCGGAGGAGAGGATGCGGTCGAACGAGAAGATTAGTCTAGGACCGGGAGGGCAGCGGGGAGTTCGAAAAGCCTCGGGTACCATCATCTAGGCGCCACTTGGCTTTGCGGGTTCCCCAGAATGCCACGTAACGCAGTAGAGGGTAGGACCCCAGTCAAGTGACAGGTTGATCCCAAAGAAATGAACTGCGTGGCTATTCGCCTTCGTAGCCGGTTGACTACGGGGCTATTTATTGTGCTACGCTCTTTTCGGATAAACGACATCACTATTGCGCTTCTTACAAGGGATATCCACGGATCCTCCCTCAGATATCGGATGGTGTGTAGGATGGGCGACGTCTGGCGAAAATTCCTCAATGTCAGAGTGCAAAACGAGCGTGTCGCTCAATGCCAGGAAATTAAAATGGCTCGGTTCACTCGGGCGAATCCGAGAAAGCAGGCTAAACTTGGTTGATGCCTTTGAGGAGATATGCACGATGCTGTTCACTGAGGTCTAACCGATGTGTCCCGTATCGAAATTGATTTATGGCATCATCATTCTCGCAAACCTTCGTATCTCGTTTCACGACCACGCGGGCGAGACGAGTTTCGTGGTCGTCACTGGATCCATGCAGGTTCAAATCTAAGGGCGACACTATACATTTTTCCAGCGCTTATGATCACCAGGTGAAAACTGCCGAATCACTTTTCGTGCAGACTCATGCACAACGTCTGATAGTCCTCACACTCGAGCGCGTTTCACAGCCCAGTGTGCTATAGACCTTTCCGTCGCTTATCGCCGTGGCGAAACATGCTGAGTCACTGAGCAGTGGACGCATGTGCAGCGTCCGATATACCGCACAGCAGAGCAACTGCAGAAGGCGTTTCACAGCCCAGCAGAAGATGGCAGTGCGCAGAAGGCGATTTTTTGGCAAAAGGTCTATAGAGTGCACAGCAGGCGATTATTAGAACGGTCTATAGTACGGCTACGCTGGCCAAGAGACCCTTTCTTTCGAAATCTCGTCGAGCAACATTGGCGGTCGCCATTTCTGTCTCTTTAGACTTAGGCTAGGGGGCGCAAACTGCCGCCCGTTCCAAAGAGTATAGCCATTAACATCCATCCATTCATTGAGCACGAAGCGTGTGATTGGATCCGAGTCTTCGCCGAACGCCGACGCAGCGCTCGTGTCCAATACGTGCTCTGAGCACGTGATGAAGCGACGGCGGGCTCGGATAATTGGTGCAGCAGCTTCTAGATGGCGCCCACTTCTGAGAAAAAGGACTATTGTCAAGGTTCAAAATGTGTCGGGAAGATACAAACAAGACCGGAAAATTTCGGACCGGCGCCTGACACACAAACACACAGACCAACAAGCGAACAAACAAACACGTTTCCACGGCGGTTTCGGTTGAGTCTCAAATCAATGCGTTTTTTTTTTCTTATCTTCTGATTTTAACGGTCTTTCGGTTGCACGTTGCAAACAGTCAATTGGGAACAAACGTCGAGCTGAACCGCCGTCGGTTTCGGAGTTTTACCGCTCCGCAGTGCGGAGTTCCTGAGTTCGCCCGCTCTACTTTCGCCCTCCTGTCAGGGCAACGACATTCTTTGAACCGCGGAATGCCGGCGGTTGCTCCTACCAATGCACAACCATGCTGGAAAGCAGGGTGCTTGTCAGCGCCACACTCTGTGTATAGAGACCGTCGACGCTTGAACCCAGAATAGCCGGCTGTCAGGAGCTCTTGTTCTTGATGACCAAGGTCCTCGAGTCATTCTCTGGTCTACATTGTGAGAACGGGCAGGCGAACATTCGAACGCCTGCCCTCCAGCACGGGCTGGTTGCCTTCCGCCGTGCTTTGGCTGTGCGTGCACGCTCGATGTTCGCGAGACGCTGAAGCGTCGTCGAAGGTGAGAAGCTCGTGCTGTAGCCGGGTACAACTGAGACTCACCCCTGCCGTTCTCGTCCTTTCATTGACTGTTCGCAACTCCAGCCCGCCGCCCGCCCGTCCTCTAGCGGACGAACGAAGAACCGGAGGAGTGGGGACGGCGGCGGATACGGTGGCAGGGATTGTTGGCCTTGGTGCTGCATTTACCGCATGGTTCTGGTCGGCGTGTTCGTGCATCGTGCAGTCTTTTTTTTTTTTCTTTTTTTTTTTAATGGCGATTGCGTTTAGATAGGATTTGTTGTTTTCCGCTTCACAACTTTTAAAAATCGCCATGCTCATTTTCGTCAGGCACGTTAAGGTCTCCGTCACGTGTGATACGCTCCTGCCCTGACCGCTTCGTATTTATAGCAAAATATAAATAGATAAAAATATAGCACACTAACCGGCGTCAGCGAGCAGACGCACGAGAAATCTTGGAGAATCTATCCCCATCTCCTCCGCGATTTTGGGGGCTTTAATTTTGGGTAGAGTTCCTGTATAGGCTCCCTACGGGAGCCAGAGTTGCGCGTTTGATTCCACATGCCGCGTGCCGCCGTCGCCGCTATTCGCCGAGATCCGATCACGTGAGGAGCCGTATCAAGTGTCGTGCAGCAAAGTAGACGTTGCACGCGCCCCGGCGTACGTTCCCAGGCTTTTGAGCCCGCCGCGCGCCTCGAACGCGCGGCGCTGCTATTCGCCGAATTCAGTCACGTGAGGAGCTGGATCCACATGCCATGCGTGAACGCGCAACTCTGGCTCCCGTAGGGAGCCTATACAGGAACTCTAATTTTGGGCAGGCTCTGATTTTGGGATCACTGCCCTGCCATCTACTGGGCGTTGGAGTTGCGAATTGGCGTTGAGATGTTTGGGTGGCGCACTACTTGCGGTTTCCGTCGGATGAATGGATGTTAATGGCTATACCCTTTGTAACGGGCGGTAGCTTGCGCCACCTGGCCCAAGTCTAAAAATACAAACATATGATTCCTCCCGCCCTTCTAAGTCAATTTTCTCCCCCTAACTATCGCCTGGCGGCCCATGACTCCACGACATGGTTTGCTCCGCCGTGACATCTGACATCACCAGTAGTAATCATGGCTACGTATCATCAGTTCCGAACTGGGTCATTCCATGGCAAATGTCCCAGGCGTGACGCTCGACCGTCGCCGATTCTTTCGTACAAATTCACAGGGGTTCCTTATGTTTAAAAATTAAAACAGCGCAGGGACACGGACAAGAACAAGAAGGTAGACGAACAAGGCGCTGACTTACAACTAAAGTTTATTCATGCTAACATGAAGTATAAATACTATAACGTCATGACACACAAATAAAGATAAAATACAAGTAATGGACGCCACGTGCTCCTTAGCCACCGTTATGCGCTGTCACTGTGTGTCAAGAAAGCCACATTCCTTTTCGGATAAACATATTGAAGGAGTGCTGACACAGTTTTCCCCCAATTTTACAATCTCCCGCGCCTCAATGATCTCGTCTACCTTCTTGTTCTTGTCAGTGTCCCTGCGCTGTTTTAATTTTTAATCATGAAATACCAACTAGCCCATACACTCTAAGAAAAAGGGGGTGTACACGGGTACTCCCCTTGTCCCATATGTGACTCCCCAAAACTACATTTCGTCGTTCTGTCCACTGACGTCGAGCTGGCGATACCAACTTTTACGAGCGGCTTGATAGTCGACCGATACAACTTATTAAAATATATAATGTACCCATTAAAGGGTACATTAAAATAATCAAGGCTTTATCGGCCCGGCTGCAAAACCTCAGTAATTTTTTTTTTTTTGTCTTTGATACGCACATTAGCTATTTGGTATGTTATATCCAACAGCTCTCAAGCAACTCGTAAAAGTTTGTATCGCCAGCTCGACGTCAGTGGACAGAACGACGAAATGTAGTTTTGGGGAGTTACATATGGGACAAGGGGAGTACCCGTGTACACCCCCTTTTTCTCAGAGTGTACTTCTACATTGGTTCCTTATGTGTTAAATAGTCACTTGCCTAAATATTTTCGTCCACAAAATGTTTTTGGCCGCGCTAGCGCTGTTTGAAATTCCCGGAGAGGCGCGAAGCTAGGCACAAGTAAAACAATTGCCAAACGTACAGATCTTTAGTTATCAACGCACAATTCTTTCTGTCCTATTCTGCTTGCATTATTGCTTCATATGAAACCAATTTTAAATAATATAGTGATTTTTTGTTTGCTTTTAATTGAGGACAAAATGCTGAAATTGTGCCGTTTTCGAGATTTTTTTGTTTAAATTTGGGAGTCTGTATACCCGTGCTAGGAGTATTTTCTGCATCTATTGTAGATACACGTTTTGTATAAAATAGCTTTCTACCGTTAAAACAAAAGGTTTTTGTTATATTAAAGCGTAAAGTTGCGCGAAACGGCAATTTGGATTAAATTAAACTGCAAATTTCGCAGTGAGGTGGTCCAAGTAAAACTATGCCAGACCACTCAAGCGATAGAGCGTCATGTGAACTTGTGATTTATAAACTTTAAACGAAGTAATTTTTTTTTTTTTTTTAAGCGAGAAAATATTTTTTGAAGTTGTGCTCTTTCGACACCGCGCGTGGGAGGTTATGTTGTATGCTACCCGGGTGACGTAACACGCCCCTACCTTATGTTTGCGACCGCCTCCTGTTGTAGCAAAGCAGCAGCAGCAGCTGTTTGCTGCCACAAATTGGCTTTCCTGCTGTTGGCAGGGAACACCCGACAAAAAGCTGTCTGTGACAGCTTTGTCTGGATTTCCACCGAGAAGTTTCTGTTTCTGGAAAAGAAAGCTTTATTGATTGATTGATCGACTGTAGGTGTGCACCATGCGCTGTCATCATGCACAAAAAAAAATATTTTTTATTAATATATATATTTATTAATATAAAAAAAATACTAAAAGACCAGGAACGTGACTCGGCAAAAATTTCGAGTAAAAAAATTTATCCGAAAGACGCTGACATTTTTGCCGGCTTGGATTTATTCAAAACTTACTAACGACCTATAGTTTCCAAGGTCCTATCTAAATAAGGCGACATTGACTCTTGTTTACTATCGTATGTTTATCAATAGGTCATTAATTCGTTATTTTCATAGAAAACACAGCCGACCTCCCAGATCTTTCTTTATATCGGTAACAACACATATTGTAGAACGTACTCAAGATCAAATGAGCGATGGCTATTTCACGGCTTAATATTTTTTTTTTCTGTGCTCATCAGAATGTATTTTATTTTTATTATGCAATTTTAATATTTGTAAAAAAACATACATAAAACATAGACTCAAATTCTGTGTCTAGATACGAAAATATTCTTGCCAGTGCTACTTCTATTGTAAACGCTTCTTTAAAGGGGCACTCGAGCAGTTTTTGGAGAAGCTACTTTTTGGTGCGATGGCGTCAAGGAAGTGTCAGTGAATGAGTATCTTCAGTTTTGGAAGGCAGAACCGCCTATTAATCACGCAGGAATAAAATACGTGCGGACTCTTTTCTGTACTTGCGAGTGCCAATGAAATTATCGCATGTTTGAACATTTTGGCGGCCTTTGTAAAGTTTCGCTAAAGAAACAATTTTCAGTTCATTTAAATATGTTGTGCACGATAATTTCAAAAGGCGTAAAATATTTCTAGTTTAGAATACGCGATAATGCAAATATCGCTTCACAAACAAGGGACTACGTTTTCTCCTTGCCTTACTCCGCGGGGGGTGAATTTCCCGCTCCCCCGGGATGGGCGGAAGCGCACGTATCTGCGCGCGTTGCAGGCCGGTCGTGTCGGTCGCGGGCCGGCCGGCTAACATGGCGTCGGTGGTGGTCGTCGACGTGGACGGCGTGGTGAAAGCTCATCGTTCCGCGTAAAAGCGCTATCCTTGACTGTGAATTTTCGTCGTGTGTCGCTATGATAACCCAGCACGTACTAAAAGGGAAGATCCACCTACTCGTGCGGCGATGTCGTAGCGGCACTCTCAAGACAGCAGAAACGCCCGTGCCGTCGTGTTTGTTTACTTCGACTACAGTCGTGCTTTCTAAGCATTTGTGTCCTCGAACATCGCCCGGATTTCTAATTTGGCGCATTTCATGCGTGCGCTCAAGTTCAAGGTATTACTGGCGCGTACCGTATAAAGGATGCGAATTTTCACGCGTTTTCATCACCGGAGAGAAGTGATTAGTGTTAGCAATCCTGAACGCTCGCAACGTCTATCTGATCACGAAATCATATTTCTACGTTGCTATATCGCTGCTAAGATTACATTGTCTTTTATAATCGTAGAAAAGACGTGTGGCGATATTTGTACTATTGCAATGTCGTGTATTAGAGTCGTGATCGTCCAAGACGGCGTACTGCATTTTTTATTCTTTTTTTTTCATCCACTGTACCCTGCAAGCCTATCAAGAAAAAATAATAACAAAGCTTTAGGCAACTGTCTGTCTATATTCGGTTACGGCATTGAGTAGCAGTGCGTCCCCTTTTTAGAGGGGCCGCTGAAACAGCTGACGGCCGCGTATAGAAGCGGTCGCCGTGCTGACGACCCGCTGCGCTTGTTGTAGTGGTTGCAGGTGTGTGTACGCGCGGCGCAGAGCGGTCGTTCCGGTCGCAACAAACGCAGTCGTAGGTACGCGCTCGTTGCACATGTCTGAACCAGCCTTTCCCCCGTCCTCCCTAGGCGAAAGGCAACGTGGCGACATCGTTTGACATCACGTACCAGAGGTAACGCTGCGATGTCAAACGTTGATTTGGTTACGACTTGCCCCAACCGCAAATCGAATGCCCGAAAAGGTCTGCGTTTCGCAGTCCTCGGAACCCGAACATGACTCCGAAGCGCTGCTATCGTCCACATCGCACGTCGAAGTGGCATCATAGGAAATCATCCCCAGGTCGGCTGTCCGCCGAAGAATTTCAACCTCTAACGGTGTCAGGTCCTCGAGCGTAGAGAACTCCGCCATGATCGAAGCTTCAATGACAAAGAGGTTCGGCCGATGCGGCTACCTCGGGATCACTGCGCGACGGAACGTCGTCCAACGCCATTGGCCCGAGATCCTTTTGATAAGCGTGCGAGGACCAATGAGAGTGGTTTCGTTTTCGGGTGGATCCGAGGTTCGGCGGCCTTCAATTACATTTTTATTAAAGAAATAATCACCGTATGACTACACTTTTTGGTTTTTAGGGATACTTAGGGGGTCTAAAATCAGCTGTCATTATCAAAACACGAACTCAAAAACCACTTGAGTGCCCCTTTAAATGCGCCACCTGGTCTGTTCAAAAAGAAATTAAAACTGATTTTAAAGCACAATAATGCTTATTTGGGAGCATGTCCTTTTTTGGTGAACTGTTGGTATCTTAACGCAAACCGAAAAATTAATTTATCTTAAAAAATGTATACAGTAAAACATTTTCCTCGTAGCGTTCCACGAATGAGTTACACGAATGACCGTTATAGGACTGACCGTTACAGAACTCAGCATTATGGCAAATTATTTTTTTTTATATAAAAATAAAAAAAAGGAACTCTGTTTGATTTTAATATTTTTAGAACCACAGGAACTTGTATCTCTTATCACTACAAGTTATTTCTCATCGAGATATAATGAAAAATAGCGCATAAAATATCCGTTACACCACTGACACATCAAAAAGGTACGCATGTTTCTATTTATTCGTAACCTAATAACATTTTAAGTTTTGGCCCAGGGTGAATGGCTCTTAGTTGTAATGACTTTCCTGAAAACGTGCCAAACAGTCTGCGTACTTACAAATTGAGTATGGTTGGCAGACGTTTTAAAAGAAATTTGCGTATCTTTCGTTATACCACTGATATTCAGGTCGGTCACACGTTTTCACGTGTTTCTTTTTCAAAATTCGTAAAAATATTATTGATTTAGCAGCACTTGATGGTGATATCGTATTATAAATTGGAGCTGACGTAGGTATTTGATTTTTTAATTCCAACTCATATTCCCCCTAATATATTCTTAATTATTAGAATTCGCAAATATTTGTTTTGAGGACACCCTGATGCTATGCTCTACGAACTATATTTTAGGAATGATGGGAGGAAGACGTTTGAAAGTTACTTGACAGTCACATTAATGTTTGATTTTTGGGAGAACGCCCTCAAAAGCGTGCACAGCACTGATTAAGGAGCGATCGTTTAAAATGGTTGAGAAGTCGGTGTGCGGTCGTTTCGGGGAGTGCATACCGTATCGTTTATTGACTTCCCGGCTAAAGCTAGCGACGGAATCGTCTGACACCACGACTTGGCACCCTGGCGTCGCGTCACTTTCCCCTCTAAATTTAGCGGGAAAAAATTGCGTAACGCGACGTGGTCACGTGATACGACGATGCCACGTAATACGATGATGTCTCGGACGGACGGACGGGCGGGCCAATTTCTGTGATGGCGTTGAAGTGTTTCATGCTTTGAAACTCCGTACTATTCAATATATCATGACAAAAATAAGAAATGCCGGGGCGCTTCACATTAATCTCGGCAGAGCGTCGGGACAACAATCGTGGTGAAAGGCCACTCCACGTCTCCCTTTTTACATTGGACGATTAACAAAGGGAAAAAAAGCTCGTAGCCAACCGTTCGAGAGGACGGGTCAATGTCGCTATATTTCTGGGTCACGACTGGAGGTGTGATTGTGCCAGCCATTGTTCCGGCTCCCGAGTTTTGTCGGTACGCCTTTCGGGCCTCTCTCGATGGAAGCTGGAGGCGGTGTTTTCATTTAGTGAAGGAAGCCATTATGTCACGCATATTTCTCGTAAATATTTCCCGCAGCACTTTTTAAAATCTTTATTTGTCTTGTGCAGCGTTTATTTGGGAATATAGCTGTTTTCTTTACACGTAGAATCGGAAATTTGACAAAATTAGATTCTGCTAAACGCAGAGTAAGACACACGCGATTGATTGGTCGGGTGAGTGTATACGTAGCTTCCGGTCGGCTTCCGTTCGTCACACATCCCTCACGTTCCCCATCCCGTTACGGGATGGATGGGGAACGTGAGGGATGGGTCTCAGTTGTCCCGCCTCTAGCGGGAGCTTAATCCTTCCTACCTTCCATAACTCTTCGGCGTTTTGTGGGCCTCGAGCGTGCACGCGTAACCGAAGCACTGTGGAAGGCAACGAGCGCCTGCTGGGGGCCCGGCTTCCGAAAGAAGCGCCCTGCTGTTCTCACGCTCCCGGTGACTACACAGTTCGCATCTAGATATTTGTTTCTAATTGATTGACTCTTCGTTTGATTTTTATTTTGAATGGCGATCTTCTGACGTTTCCAAATTTATAATCTAACAACAATGATTTCATCTGCACACTTATTTCTGGTTTCTTTGTCGTTTGGGTCACAGTTCGTTTATAAAATTTTAGTTTACTATTCTATTAGGCCTTTGGCCCTGGCAGAAGCTTTAAATTAATTAATTTTACTTGCTGGTTTAAGAAAATGAATGTAAAAATCGAGCGGTTCAGCCACAAACTCGTGGCTCCCTTAGATTTTGCTTTAATTAGGGAGTTTTCGTAGACAGTCTTCCCTACTCTGCCACGCTCTCCGCAACGAAGACGCCGCTAGTGCGCATGCGCGCTGCTTGCCTTGACTACAGAGTTCCGGATCTCGTAGCGCGTTGCGAAGAGCGTTGCGGGACGGAAGAAACGATCCACGAAAACATCCTGTTAGGACCTCAACGGTACCGCGTAATAAACTCGTCGAAGCATATATTCCTCACTCTTTGCCACCTATTCGCAGTTCAATGCAAGGTACAGTCTCGAACAAAATAAACCCATTCGACGAGGCAGTTTCAGGCGGCCGCGAGGGATTCGCTTTGGCCAGGCTCACAATGTTTGGGGCGAGGAAATAAGCGAACGTTTGGTTGTATTTTCTCTAAAATGAACGTTCCCCTGAACAAAGTGTATACTTAGCGCAGCCTCATAAACTGCTTCGGCAATTGGTCTCTCGTATTGGTGGAGACTGTACATGTATTTCTGTTTATTTCGCAATCGGGAGCTACAACCTACAGGTCCATTTATAATGCATTCCACGAATGTTCATGCCACGAAGATTCAGAAAACAATCTAAAAAAAGTGGAAAAAATAAAGGAAACAAAGAAGCTCGAGAAATGTGAAGCGTAATTTACGTGCGTCCAGTCTTGGGCACGTTCGCTAGCTTTTCTTCTTAGTGTGAATTCTTTTAACGCCCTAATCGAAGTAAAGATGATGATCACAACTTTCGCTTCACTTTGCAAAAGGTTTACACTCTTCGGTGTGCGAGGTTGGGGACGGTCACCCCTGGGACCGTTAAAGCCGTATAAGTTTATCGTATAACACCCTCAGTGTGCGTCATGGAGGCAACGAGTGAGAATGCCTGTTTTACATCGCCCATTGCTAAGTGGTAAAAATACGTCGTGGATGGGCTTTTTCAGTGGGCTCTTCGCGAACAGTTGTACCTTCAGTCGTTATGCCTCGTGTGGTATATCACGCTGACTATGCTCCGTCATCGGCAAGTTAATTTCTAGTCTAGGCACGACTTATCGCTGGCTATAACTGCCCTCTGTTCCGTAGAAAAAAATAAGACCAACTGTAAAAATGTTGTGGTTGGTCGAACTGCACAATTTAATGCATGTTCGCAGTTTCAGGCATGACATCATTGAGGAGTTGGTCCAATCGTGCTTCACGGCTGGCTCTGCTGTTGAAGTAAGCAATAAGATCCCCTGCCCTGGAAGCTGCCTTTTCATCCACTTTTCCACCTGTCATGACCCGGCCGAAAAACAAATGCCGAGTCACTGGGCTCTGGACGCTTGCGCGGCGCTTGATAATCTGGAAAGAACTACTGCGTATATGCTCAAGAATGCGTTCAACACAGCCCAGCAGACAAAAGGGCGATTCACACACTTGCGTTGAGCCCGACGGAGTGGGAGGGTTGCTATGGCAACAACTGCGTCGGCCCAACAAAGCCGTACCCCGTTTAGTTGGAGCCGACGCAGCTGTTGCCATAGCAACCCTCGCACTCCGTCAACTCGACGCATGTGTGTGAATCGCCTTTAGATGGCAGCGCGCAGAACCAATGCGGAGCGCAAGTTCGTCTGCTTCTTGCACAGGGGTTGAGATGATGTCAGAACGACGAGCTCTTATTGGCTGGTTGACAAAACTAGTGGGTAGACCTCCAGGCATCTAGCATTTACTTATACCCACTATCCTTTCAATCGAAGCCAATCAGAGCTCGGTGTCGTTCTGACGTCCTCGCAACTCCTGCGCAAGCAGCAGGAGGCTCGCTCTCCGCATGCGGAGCGGAAGTTCGTCTGCTTCTTTTGCAGGAGTTGCGGTGACGTCAGAACGACACCGAGCTCTGATTGGTTCTGATTGAAGGATAGTGAATAGGCCTCAAAGCGAGGCGCCTTGAGGTCTTACCCACTCTCGTTCAATCAGAGCCAATCAGAGCTCGGCGTTTTGACGTCACCTGAACCCCTGCAAAAGAAGCAGACGAACTTCCGCTCCGCATACCACCTGGACGACGATGGCCGGCGGATGTCGTCATCGTTAGTGGACCCCGCCCGACCTGCCCCAAGCGGCGAACACGCTGCAGCTCGACGAGAGACGCCGCAAAGCGGCACACGCGTCCGTCTTGGCGTCACCGCGTATTAATAGGGAGTTTTCGTAGATCACTTTCGCCGTCCCGCAAACTTCTCCGCAACACGCTACGCTACCCGAAACTCTACAGTCAAGGCCATCGGCGCGCAGGCGTATTAGCGGCTTCTTCGTTGCGGAGGGCTTAGCGGAGTGGGAAACGCGGTCTACGAAAACTTCGTTCGTTGTGAGACGCTGCGCAAGACGCGCTGGCGTCTACGTCGACGGAAGCTCGGCGGCGCTGCGTGCGATCCGCCAGTGATGACGTTTGCGATTCATTGTAATGTGAAGCGAATAATAGAACCTTGGGATCAATCAACTCGCTCACTGTCGTCGTTGAGACTTCGGCCGGGCGTGTAACCGTACCTTACATAATAGAAAAGGAAAGAAGTGAAAAAAATAAAAACAAATTAAATCCCGTTGTTTGATGAATCGCCAGGACCGGAATCGTGATGAATTGCGCGTGCTTCCAGAAACCAATCTTCGTGGGTATCGACTTTTTTTTTTAGGCTTCACGAGACCTTATACACCTTGTCTGCTCTAGCCGCACGCATGCGCGGACGAGCTTCAAGGGCGGATTAAGGGGACGCGATTATAAATCCATTAAAGCCCGCGTGCATCCATCTTCCCCTTCTTCTCGTTCTCCCTCAGATGGCTTCGAATGTAACGTGCATCCTTGGAGACGGAAGAAACGAAGATTGGGCGATAACCGCCGCAGAAAAAAAACGCGGTCGCCCCATCAGAGGCCTACCGCGCGCAAGCCGCTTCTTTTATAACCGAAGGTCGTTGCTTCTTCGTCTCCCATTTAGCCTCGCCGAAGCGCGCGCGCGGCCCGTATCCTTCGTTTACCCATAAGCCGACATGATGGAAGCTACGAGCTTGCCGGACCAATGATCCGTCTCCCTTTGATCAGCTGACCCCGCTCTCTTTGGACCTGGGGCATGGGCGCGAGCGGGATCACGTGACAGAAGGGAGACGTATGATTGGTCTTATGAGCGACTTCGCTGCCGCCGCACTGTCAGCTTACGGCTGAGCGGAGTGTGGCATTAAGGCGATGTCGTGCGACTCTTGCAAGTCTCGGCTCGTTGTTTGCCGAGCGAGAGTTGCGTCTGTTGTCATTTTGAGGAGCTCGCGCAAGGAGCGCGCTTTTTGCGGCGCCTCGCGTGACTTGAGGAGCTCGTGAGGAGTTTGGTGGCGCGAAAACGACGGAGCGAGGCGTGCTTGTTCGTGCGTCGTGGCATGTTCCGGAAGTCGCGAAGCTGCGCGGCTACCGTTGCCGACGTCGTCGTCCCTGGAGCGGGCTGCGTATCGTTTGGACCAAAGACGAAGCTTAAAGGGGCCCTGAGTAGGCTTCTGAGATAGCCTAAACATGGCTATAACTCACTCTGCCGGCTCTAAGCATCCTAAAAATACCTAAATCATGACGATACGCAAAAGATTCCTTTATTGAAAAAGAAGTCAAAGATCGCAACACACGAAGGTCATCTCTGGCGATGGGAGGGGCATGTTCCAGGACCACTGTCGCCAGCCAATAGCGAGCGAATGATGCTAAATCTCTAATGCGCGCGGCTCTACGTCCGGACAGCGCGGACAGCCGGACACCCGGACCTCGGCGAGTTTTTTTAATTAGTCGTACTGTCATAGCAGACAAAGTCAATCGTGTACCATCGCAATCATCGCTTCATCGCTCTCGGTAACCTGACGCCTCTCGAGGAAGAGATGCTTCAACGAACCAGCGACATCGGGTCCATCTCTTATGATGCAACCCCGCTGCACGACGTCTAGGGATAATAATCAAAAAAGAAAAAGCGTGGACTCTCGGATGATGACGGATCGCAAATAACGCTTGGAAGTCACCTGCATCGCGAAGAAGACCGATGATTCAGCCCAGCGAGCGCGAGCATGCTCGAGAGCAGACCAGCATATGACCGGCTGTCTGCTTTTGAAACAATTATTGCAGTATTATGTTCACTACGGCGAAAAACTAACATTTGTCTCACACTCTTATCTTATCTTACCATCCACAAAATCGTACAGATTTTGTAATAACGGCGTTTGCAGTTCCCACGAAATGTCGCGTTTTCATTGGTCACATGTCCTGGCTGCTTACATGCTCCTCCCATCTCCTCAGATGACCTCGGTCTGTTGCGATTTTTAATTGTTTTTTTTTAAACAAGGGAAAACGGCTGCAGATGATCGTGATTTAGGAATTAATGGGGTGCTCAAAGCCCGCAGATTGAGTTATCGCCACGTTTAGGTCATCTTAGAAACCTGCCCGTGGCCCTTTTAAACGTAGTTTATTTTAAAGCCATTGCTTTATATGGGAACCCTGCACGGGCCTTGCTCGTGTTGGTGTCGGTATCACCGTAGCAAGGCCGTGGGAGTAAAGGCCTGTTCACACATGCAGCGGAGCGCTACAAGCATAGCGCTAACCTCGCGCTAAGCGCGTGCTGACCGGAGCGTTCACCAGCTTTGTATCGCACCGCCAAAACTGTTGCTCGTGGCAGGCGATAAGTAGCTGACGGCACGTGAGGAGCGCTACATCAGCGCTTCGCTCCATGTGAGAACCGGCCTTAAGTGTCGGGGACAGAACGCAGCTGTTGGTTTGACATCATATTAGCGGCGAGATGTTTTGGTGGCGCCCTCCTGTGGTTCCCCCTCGTGACGTCATTACCTTGCAAACAACAAGTTCGATGGTGTTTGTTATTAGCATGGTGGAAGCTTGAAATCATTACGCTCTCAAAGGAACACTGCCAACACCGTCAAAATTAAAGTTCTTTCATTCCTCTTATTTCCGTCGATGATAAATCCCCTTTCCGACGTCATAGTCAGCGTTCGGCCAATCGTGGAAGGCCGACCACAGCGACGCTTTCGGTCGCGCACGGGGCGCGCGCGACCAATGTGTGTGTGTGTGTTTGTAGGGGACGGGGGGGGGAGGGGTAAGCAGTGCGCCTACACCCCCCCCCCTCCCCCCTCCCTCCCTCGTGGCGGGGGGGGGGGGGGTATTTAATCGCCATACAGCTTTTCCACAAGGGCGCAGCCATCTTGAATGTCGTTACTTCTATACTCTGTTTGATACTTAGCGTGCAACGCTGTCAAAGCTACTGGCTCGAGCGTGGGGCTTGATCTTGTTGATCATTTGCACGCGTTCTCGCGCAAACAAGACCATAGATGAAGCCACGCGCTCGCGCCAGTAGCTTTGACAGCGTTGCACGCTTAGTATGAAACAGAGTGTAGTATGCGTTAAAACTAGTGATGGGCCGAACTTTTGCCGAATCGAAAGTTCGGTGCCGAATCTTGGGATTCAGCAAAGCCGAACTTTTGCCGAACGTTTCCGAAGATTCGGCAAAGATTCGGCAAAAATACATTGTTACCAGACTTAACGTTGAA
This sequence comes from Ixodes persulcatus, assembly GCA_013358835.2. Lineage (NCBI taxonomy): Eukaryota > Metazoa > Arthropoda > Arachnida > Ixodida > Ixodidae > Ixodes > Ixodes persulcatus. The sequence continues at coordinate 291,224 of JABSTQ010010028.1, forward strand.
ATTTAGTTTTTTTCAGGCGAAAAAAGGTTTTACCTTGTTTTGTTCTTAACTTAAATGCAACATGTAATGCATATTGACACAGTTAATACTACATAAGGTGATATTCTAAAAGATAATTGTATCGGTGTCGTTTTTGTAGGTTTACTGTCAATTTTAGTGACTCATTGCAGAAGTGGCGTGGTTGGGTTGGGAAGAAGCGAGCGTGGCGCAGTCACGAATCACGCTACGAGTTTCGGTTTTGAGGCATTATTAGCGCAAGCCTGCTTGTGTGTGTGTGTACATTGTTAAAAGGAGGGCAATAACGCTGCGTTCATGCTTTCTCTGAGACTCACCTTTCTGTGTGCGAAAACGAATGCAACGGTTGCTGAGCCTTCACCAGAAGAGATAATATTATTGTAAATATGCATGTCTTGCGATTTGAGTCACTTGACGTCAGCTTTGCATGAAAGTGTGCCTCCCATATTGGCAACGTCTCATTTTTAAGCTTTAAAATGCCAGTTTCTGGTATTAGGACACACACGAACGTTTAGGAAGATAGGGAAAGTTAGAAACGTCGGATGTGAAACGTACGAGTATTATAGTTCTGTGTTTAGTTTTATGCAGATACAGAAAAATCACGAAATAACGCTAATTGAAAAAGCTTTATTATTTTGTTTTGGCACACACTACTTCTGAGCCGAAAACAGAGTTGTTATATTTACGAGGAGTGCTTTAAAGTAATTGTCGGCCAATGTTTCAACTACCTCGTTGCATCACTGGAAATGTCGAATGAAAATCACGTCGTCCAGAATGTACCGCATCATTTGTTACTTGCGCCGTGGACTGCGTAAATTACTGGTCGATCTTCTATTCTTGAGGCAGAAAATATTGAAGAGAACCACACTCGCTCACAAGCGCAGTTACCGTGTTGCCTACTCACTCCACACCTCGCCGTAACCACTGGTTGTACTACGCTGCACCACCGTGCACTGCACGATAGTAACCGCGCGACTGCACGGCGTCCATTTGCAATCCACGGCCCCGTGCCCCATCGCGTTCTCGCGCGTGCCCAGACATTTGCCGAATTTTTGCCGAATCTTTGCCGAACTTTCCTTCAAAAGCTCGGCATTTGCCGAACTTTGCCGAATCTGAAGTTCGGCAGATTCGGTCCATCACTAGTTAAAACATTGTTTTGTCTTCTCCACGCCGCTGAAAGGTGCTTAAAAAAAAAAAAAAAAGCGTGATTGTCACACATGTGTAAAGTGGAAACTCCTCCCTCTTTCCGCTTTAGCGCAGCGAACGGTGGAGAGGAGGTCGCCTCCTATGTACCGTTCACTCTGCTAAAGCGGAAAATGGTGGGAGGGGCTTTCACTTTACTCTTAGCCTGTGACCGACTATAGTCTCATCACGTACGTGCTAGCGCACCTTCATTGTATTTGACGTGATGCGTAGGCTAGTAGGTTTTTTTTTTTTTTTTCATAAGGGCCGCGATCTACGACGAAATTTTTTTTTTTTTCGGATTAGTAGGACAAAAGGCGGTTAAATAAAAGTTAATTAGTGGTAGCACGATTAAAGAATTAGATCTGTTTTAAAGAGAGTTTGAGTTAAGTGGGTTAAAGGTCAGCGGTGGCTGAATGACATATACTTTATTGAAGTCACTGATTGCTCTCGGGGAAACAGATACCTAGAAACACGTGTTAAGCGAGCGAAAAAATTATTTGTTCATGTCTCTGTCTATACTCCGTGCCACTAGATGCGTGCAGTACAGGCGAAGGCAACGCCAGGCGAGGGGAGAAAGAGCAAGCACTAAAGGGGAAGGCTGGGGACGGGGAGAGAAACCTCCTCTCCTCTCTAACGTTGCTAATGCCCTCCCTTTCTCCCCTTGCCCTCCGTCGCCCTCCTCTCTCGGCCCGCCTTCGTAGTGCTCGCCCTTTCTCTCTCCGCCTGGCGTTGCCTTCGCCTGCACTGCACACAACTAGTGACACGGAGTACAGTGGCATATCCTAAAGACGAAATAAATCATTCATGGAAATTATGTTATATCATTTTATTTTAATTGATAAGAGAACATTAGTTGAAGAAATAAACGGCTTGGGTTCTGAGTTTGGCAGTGTCGATGTCTTTTTCTTCGGAGTTTCTGAAGATTTTTAATGCGATAGCATTATTAAGTTACTACTCAATATTTTCACCTGTGTATACACTTGCTTGAATATTTTTCCCCGCTAAATGCAGCGCAAAATTTATTTCACCTGACCCATGCACCAGTCCAGTTTCCCCGCTAAATTTGGCGGGAAAATTTACGTCACGTCACCTACGCACCAATTCAGGTTGCCCTCTAAGTTTAGCGGAAATTGTGGCGGAAAATTTTATGTCACGCGACTACACGTCACGGGACCTACGGACAAATTCAGGTTCCGCGCTAAATTTAGCGAAAACCTACGTCACGTGACCTGTGCACCAATTCACGTTCCCCGCTAAAGTTAGCGGGGAACCTAACACCAGCCCTTGTGTGCAACGAGAAACACTATCGCATTCATAGATAATCACCCCTCTTGTTTCTACAAATTTGCCTCCACCATCAATTTTTTCTTCTGTAGAGTAAGTGAAAAAAAATTTTCGAATTTACGGAACTAACCAGCGAAGTGCTCCGGTCCTCCGCAGTGAATGGCTGAAGGTAAATTTAGACCTTACAGGTGTCCCAATTACAGCGCCTTTCAATGAAGTTCACATACCCACTCAGGTACCTCCGTGTGGATATGGGTATTTCCATCTCTGAACATCTATGTCCAGAGTTGGACATTCAAGCATATGCACCTGAATTGAGATAGATACGAAATGCGTTAGTATTTATTGCCCCGGTGAATACAGTCGTCTTTCGTTTGGACGGTCTTGGTTTGGACTGAATTGGCTTCGTGAGGCCGCGACGCGGGTTCCACTGGGCTCTTTCGCTCCGTTCGTTCGCTCGTTACGTTCACTTTTCCCCTGACGTAAGAGGGAAACTGTCTTCTGCACGCTTCACCAGACGCTCCGCCGGAGAGGATGGGATCGAGCGGCCGTGACACAACGTACGCGACAAGGTAAAACAGAGGCGCAGCGACGGCGCAGTTTGCGCGAAAACCGCCGACACCCGGGAGAAAATATTGGTTCTTCGAAGACAACAGAATGCGGACTGTTGCGAGGCTGGCCTCCATCCTTCGCCGAGTCGGAACCCTAACGCATTTTGTCAAGAATTAGCGTAGCGGCAGCAGCGATTTCGTTATCATTTCTTATTTTTTTATTTCTGGGCATCACCTTTTTTAGTGGACATTCACGTCCAAGGATGGACATTCAGGGTTTATCTGGAGTGACATGGATTTTTATCTCTGGACATTCAAGGATGTACTCCTAGATTGACGTAGAGGTTTTTCTCTGGACATCGGATATCCACGTTCAAAGATATACGTTCAGGGATGTCCACCTGGATTAACGTATGCGTTTATCTCTGGACATCTACGTCCCAAGATGGACATCCGTAGATGTCTATCTGGATGAACGTAGATGATCTCCCTCCAGGAATGACCTTCCAAGTGCCTCTGGACAAACATCCAGGGACGTCTGCTATGTCAATGCAGACCGAGCATATCCGATCCTGCAGACGTGAGCGTCACCATGAGGAACTTCATGGCGCCTCTGTCGTGCGCTGTAAAGAGACTCCTTTGAACGCCCAACTCGCGGATGTGGTAGGTCTTGACCGGTACCGTTTTCCGTCCATCTCCCTTCCTCGAAATCACCGGTGCGAACGCAGTTTAAACGAGTTACTCGCTGCTTTCCGTAGAACATGCCGGACGACGAGGGGTGCACAATCGAGAGCGGGAAAAAGTGTTTGGAAGCTCGTCTAGCCATAGAACACGGGTGCGAGGAAGAAAGGGCGAAAGCGCGTTTCGTGTTCGTGGTCATTCCGCCGTGCCTTTTCTTCTCGGGTCTTGACCGACCCAGTTTTTGCGCGCGCGCGTTGTGCGTGCGCGCCGAAGAAGCGGACACGGATGGGGTTGCGGATGCTTCTCTCGCTGGACCTCGCCGCTGCCTCTATGCATCTTGGGATCTGATTGTCGTGAACGGGGCCGACTCGGGGAAGGAAAGATCGGCCGTCCAACGTACCGTTAACATTCAAACGAGCGCGAAAAATGCCCGTTTTCCCGAGCTCGTTGAGTTTTTATTGGATTGCGGTGATGAGGGGTTTGCGTGACGGCGGGTGATTGTTACCGCCGTCGTTGCGGAGGAGGAAATGCTGCCTTTCGATGGAGTGGTTAGCGTCCCTTCTTCTCCTTGGTTAGTTTTGGGTTTCGCATTCTCCTCGGTTCGCTCTATCTGACGAGTCGTCATTGTGATATGCCTTTTACTCAATTTTCCCGTCATGATGATAGTTCTTTTCTTGCTAACTGTCTGTCCGGATTTTTTTCTTTATTCTCGTTGGTGGTTCGCCCTTATGCTATCGCGAGTTGGTGCAGCAGACTCAATCGTCAGTTCGATCCTTATTACTGGCTGTTGCGATGCGATCGGACGTTGTACTCGCTCGCGTTCTCTTTAAGCACGTGCTTTGCGAGCCCAAATTGCCCGTCTTCGTGGGAGACATCGTGCGCCATATTTGAAGACAGATTGACGTCCAGCTGTGCAAGCCCTCTCTCTGCGCGACCAATTTGAGGAAAGACGGTCGTTCAGTCGCGCGATGACGTTCCCTGCGATACGGGGCCTTGGTTTTGACTGTTTTGGTTTCTTCTATGGTGCATAAATAGGGCTTACGTGAATGTGTTCGTTATTTCTGTTATTTGTCTCGATGCGCGATTAGCGGCGTCTGGGGACGTCTGAATTCCGTACGATCTGTAGTCTCCCTAACCGCACTGATCACACCAACAAACAACCGACATTTGCTAACCAACATAAAGACAGCGGGTTACTGACAACTTGATCAGTGTTTATCATTCTGCCGCCTACTCGCAAACACGGTTCTTTGTCGTCACAGAAGTCATTAATAATAATATTAATGTTTTATTTCTTAAAAAAAAATATAATCTGGCCCACAAAAGCAATAAATGCCTGTCCATGACAAGGTGTATTTGGCATGCCTGCAATGATTCTTTTTCTAAATTCGTATTCGTGTTTCGCTATCCTTATTAACTCGTGCGTCTTTGTTTTTATTTCCTTACCCCAGGACTCTGCCGCATTAGTTTAAGACAGGCCAACGCACGGGATAGCTCAGGTCATCGAAACTCTTAAAGCGGAAACTGAAAAGAGGAAAGCAACAAAAAACGAAGGAGCGAATTGAAGTGTTCACTTTCCGTCCTCCTGAGCTCTTCGATCGCACGAACGAAGTTGATGGAACCGCACATCTGTCTCGTCAAATTCCCTTTCTTCTCCTTAGGTGGTCAACGACCTAACGGACACATTCTGTTTCAGCAGATTCCGTTCTAACGATGTACGAAAAAAAAAAAAAAGATTTATTACAGGAGTTAACAGTTGCAAATTCGAATTGATTGTCTACTCTTTCGGGCACGTAAAACTGAATTCAAATATAGTTATCTCTAGCGATACAGGTTGCACCATTATATAAAGAGTATAAACGTTTTAGTCTTCACCCCTTCCTTCTGCTAGACAAGTTTCCGATTTCAATTGTGGTTTCATATTTGTGACGCTCGCTTTGAACGTATAATTATTTAGGACAAATATTGCGAAGCGACTTTGTACTCGTTCTTGTTTACCAGAGACACATTTTTGTTCCTGGGTCCCAGACTATGCACGTATACTCAAGGACTGAACGCACAAAAAAAAAAAAAAAAAAAGGACAAAACACAGTTTTCCTTGAGTTCTGAAGGGCAGCGCTGGAAAGTCCTCCAGAATCCCAAGATGCTATTCGCCTTTTTTTTTTTTTGTTATCGCATTGATATGATTGTTTCATGACTGATCGCTTGAAAAGAGTAACACCGAGATAACGAATTGAGTGAGTTATTTCGATTTGCTGGTTGTTAATAATATAGCCCATGCATTCAGTAACTTTTCATTTTCTCGGAAAACTCGCCATTTTACATTTACTTGTATTAAGTGTCATGCATATATTCGATTTATGTCTAATTGAAGTTCAAAAATAATCATCATCGTGAATTGTTCTGTGACGAACAACATCGTCAGCGAATAGTTTCAGGCTCGAAGAAATATTTAGACAAATATCATTTATGTGCGCCAGAAAAAGAGCCACCTAAGACTGAGCCCTGTGGGACTCCAGATATAGCGGTTAGCAGTACTTGAATGACCATTCAAAATCGTGCACTCTTTTCTATCGCAGCAGTAACTGCCGATTCAGAAAAAAAAAAAGAAAACTCACTTTTAATATTTGAAACATTTAAGTTACTTAGTAACAAACAGTGATCCACTTTATCAAAAGACATATCTAGAAAAACTCGGTCAACCTTTTTCGGACTCAATTTCAAGCGCGATGTCACGATGAAATTTAACGAACAATTAACCAACAATTAATTGTAATTTAATCGATTAACTTTTCCGAGAAACGTGTACAAGACTGCAGTTAAGGTATCGGTTAATAACAAACAAAAAATCTGCAACCTCATAAAAAAAAAAAAAAAGCGCAAAGATGTAGTGCCATAAGAAAGCGAATAATCAGCCGCACCGATTTGGAGATCGTGCTTGGCGCGCGGTGGGTGATGGTGGCTTTCGCGTAGCCTTTCCTCTACTGCCGCTTTCACGTCGCAAGTCGTGAGCAGCTTGTGTCGTATTTTACTCCGGGTCGTCCTCCCTGCTCGTTTGCCCACGCAACAACGCAGCTCGCGCGAGTTCCTCCTCTATAGGTCTTCTTATTCCACGACGGGCACTGTTACGGTTTTTTTTTTTCTTTCTTCTTCATGTGCGCGTGACGTGTGTGCGTGTTTGGGGGTGGGCTGGAATTTTGAGTTGCTTTAGTTCAGTCCGTCAGCAGGTCCGTATATACACCGACGCACGGTTTTGACGTCACGCCGCTCCCGTGGCGTGGCGCTGCTGTCGGCACGGCGCAGACGCTTCGTTTTAACGCAATTCTGGTTTCTGCGCAAGCGCAGTGCGGCCACACCTGCCGTGGGCACTTGTTTGTAAACAGTGCGGTTGTCGTCTATGCTCGTTTCCAAGTATATAGGGCCTCTTGGCGCCGCCATGATCTTGCAGCTGACATTTGGGAGGTCGTCTAATGCGGAGAGCAAGTCGTCTGCTTTTTGCTTAGGAGTGGCGGTGACGTCATAACGACGCTGAGCTCTTATTGGCTCTGATTGAAGGATAGTGGGTAGACCTCAAGGCATTTAGCATTGAGGACTACCCACTTTTTTTTTCTTCATTCAGAGCCAATAAGAGCTCGGCGTCGTTCTGACGTCACCGCCACTCCTGAGCAAGAAGCAGACGACTTGCTCTCCGCATATAGTCGAGATATATGGTGCCAGGCGTCTGCCGCATCCACCACCGCTGGCTGGGACGCCGCCAGAATCGCGACCGGCGGCAGTGTGACGCTTTCTATGACGTCATAAGGCGGAAACCGAGGGACTAATTTTTTTTTTTTTTTTTGGACGCGGTAAACGCGACAGCCGGAGACGCCTTTCAGGCACCGTACATAGTCGAGCCTTCCTAAGGCGTGCCCACGGCTGCCGGACACCCTGAACTCGGGGAAGTCGCATTTTCGAATCGCAATTATTTCGCCAGTTCCGCCCGCTCTCCCGCACTAAGCAGCAGAACGGCAGCGCCTGCTAAGACAACCGTGGAATATAGGGTGCGGATACTCAAAGCACAGCTTTTTCGGCGACTCTATAATCTACTGGATTAGGTCGGGGAAATGAAACTCGTTTTTTCGTTCCGCATATTCCGCATAAATAAACTACGCATCGCGGAAAGCTGAAACTCTGTGAAAATGTAGCGCTAGCGGGGGTAATAAAATGCTCAAGTTTGAGCACATGACTTTACCGAAACCGAAAGATGCGAAAGAACAAAAATCTTTATCAGCTTACTCCATCTAAGCCTAATATTCATCAAACCAAGACTTGAGATTGTTGGCGCCTGTAGGCAGTGAAAAAACTTGACACTAAGAAAAAAAAAACCATGCAGCTTTCTTTCGTGCTAAGTTTTTTTTTTTTTTTTTGTTTACTGAAATAAATGCTACAGACGCCCACAATCTGATATGCTGGTTTGATGAATTTTAGGCTTAGGTGAATGTCGGCTCAGAGAAAGTTTGTTACTCTATATTAGCCGACGTTCCTTCTGTATCTTTATTTCTTTTGATATTTTGTATCTCTGTTTTGTATCGTTTGAATCAGGGTAAGATTTTCGCTCGAACTTTCGCATTTTATCACCACCACCGCCGCTATCGTCACGTTCTCACCGAGTTTCGGCTTTCCGCGGTGTGTACTGTACTTTCAGCGATGTAGGCCTAAAAACCCAGGTTTCATTCTCTCGACCGATTCGTGTATAGACGATGTTGCAAGTGTGAAATTGTGCAAAAGTCACTCTTTCCACGATCCGAACAGCGTCAAAAAGCTTTGGAACTGGCAGGATGAAAGCGAGTACTACTCGCACCGCACATCCGTATATAGTACCGAGAAATGAAGCACGGAGGCGTTTTTCTATCTTCCTTTTTTTTTCTTTGTTTCTAAAGTGACCGTGTAGCCACCGTGGCAAGCGTTCACTAGATTTCTGGCCATCTTCTTCGATCTCGGTCTGGGAAGCACGCTGGAAAAAAGAATAGTCCGAACGGAGCGATTAAAAATAAAACAGATGAAGAAATGAATGAAGTGGATTTTAGTTGTATGCGCGAACTGGCTACCTTCCACATGGTGCCTCTTATCTTCCGTCAGCGCTTCCCCATTCTTTATAAAGAATAGCAATGAAACGAATCTTGCGTAATGCATCTTGTCTCGAACATACCATTAAACGCGAGAAAGATTTGATTCGAACTTCCGGTGATTCTTTTAACTTTCTATGCGTCGTTCCAAAAGGGAAAAAAAGTGTCAAATGAACGTGCTTTTTTTTTTTTTTTCTGCTGCTAATAGATATTGGAATCACAGACTCGCTACTTAGAATAAGCCGTATTCGTCCATCTATGGCAGCTTCACTGTTCCAGCTAATGTTCGTCCAGTGACTTCGGTCTTTACAATAACTTTGATTGTGTTTTCTAATGTTAAGTGTAAGTCCCGTTCATGAAGCCTAAAACCATAATAACGTGCTCTAATATAAAAAAAAAAACTAGTTGATTTTTTAAATAAAGTGAATAAATTAAACATCTAGTCCAAACAATTTGCTGGGTTATATATATATATATATATATATATATATATATATATATGCGTGCGTACAGGTTTTTAATTCTTGAGACATTTGTTTAAAAAAAGTCCTCAAAGCTACATTTATGCGGTTAGTCCGACTTAGTTATACGGCCAGGGAGACGTTATATGGGTGGCTAATCTTTGCGATAACTCGGATAATTAAGGAAAATTTGTTAATTAACTTTTTAATTAGTGAAAATAGTGTTATGGTTCGGATTAAAAATTTGCTGAGCGTCGTCCAAAACCCCTAAGTCAGTGATTTTTAAAAAGACTGAGCGCGTGAGAAGCGCAGTAGTGCGCTGAAGTTACCACTCGTAGAGCAGGTACAAGGCCGGGGCACTGATAAGAGACGTAAAAAGCGCGCGGGCGCCTTATCACAACCCCTAGCCTTGTGCCTGCTCTACGAGTGGTAACTTTAGTGCACTACTACGCTTCTCACGCACTGAACGTCTTTCTGAAAATGACTGATTTAGTGCTTTTCGATGACGCTCAGCAAGTTTCTAATGGGAACCGTATGTCTACTTTGATTAATTAAAAAGTTGATTAACGAATTTTAATTAATTAGCGAACAAATCAGTAAGAATCGCGCATTTTCTGACGTCCCGAAAAAAGGGTATTTTCACCTCGAATACACCAAGTTCAGGAATTTTTTGTTAGTATTCGCCGAAACACCCGCGGGGATATTCAGACTGTGTGCAGGACCAGAGTTTCATAAACAAACGTCCCCCAAAAGTATAAAGGACGTATGTAAAGGAGTGCATAACGCAAATTTGTAAGAGGAGCGCGACATGTCTATTGAAATTGCAAAGACAGGTGTAAGGGAAGTGCAACGGGTCTGATGAAATTGCAAGACAGGTGTAAGGGAAGTTGACAGTGTAACACGATTTCCTCATTAAACTTGGTGGAAAATTGCGGTATACCTGCGCACGTACGACGAGCTCGAAAAGCTCACCAACAACCCGCACAGCTCATAAAAAAATAACACAAGAAAAAAAAAAACACGCCGCACATTTTGCGTTTTTGGGGCGCGTCACAATCACTAATTACCGATACGTCGTACAAAAAACAAAGTGCTGACATTGTTTGAGGCGTCTCTTTCTTGTTCCTTGCATAATGCCTGTCCGGAAGCATATACGTGAAACAATAACCTGCTTCGAACGCACTTGCAGGCGTGTCATGTCCGCGATGAGCTCTGCATCTTCTGTATGATAAACGAGCAGTATGACTGCGGCTTTAATCCTTAAAGCCAAAAAACGTCAAGCTTTTTTTTTTTTTTTTTTTTTTTTTTTTTTTTACATCGATACGGGTACTAGCGAGTATGAACGGCGCCGCAGTTCTATATTCACTTTACGTAAACAACGACCTTGCGACGTCACATTCCAGGAGCGCGACGATCGTAACGAAACCGGACGCGGGCCAATAAAATAGAAAAAAAAAAAGTAGAACAATGAACAGCGCGTCCCCAAACACGTCCGAAACCACAAACAACGCCGCCAAAAGTAAAGACGCGGCAGCGGGGCAGAACGCAACAACACAGCAAAAGACGCAACAAAGAATCCCCATCCGCGTACAACAAAAGCAGGGAGTGATTTTCTTTTGTTATCCAGTGTGTGTTTGTGTGTGTCTCCCTGTGTGTTTTGCTAATTATTTTTTGACGGAAACACGCAGGCGGTCATTGTTCTTTCTCTGTTGCGGGAGACAGTGGACTGGAGCGTCCTGTTGGTATGTAGGGTCATTCATTGGGAGTGCGGCAATTGCGTTACGTGGTGGTGCGACCATTCAGAATCCATCACTCTGGGAACTCTTGACGGGGTATCGTGTTGTACTGACGTCTGGTAAGACAGTTTTCGTCCGCGTACGCCCTCGTTGACGGCGGCGGTGGAAGCGTAATTTTTAATAATCGTTCCCTCTTGGTCGCGAACTCGCGTGGGAAGGATGCCATCACGCCTTTCCCGTGAGCGTCTCGCGTTACCTGGTTTCTCCTACGGTACCGCCAGTCGAGATCTTCGTTCATAGCAAGGATTACGTTTGAACTGGACCGGCTAAGTTATCTATGCCGAGACTATTGGCGCCCCTTTCCCCGGCTATCTCGTGGGAGCCGCCATTTCCTTGTCCGGTGCGGAGCGTGCTTCCCATAGACCATTTTCAATATTCAGTGCCACCTGGTTGGCTAGTGAAGCGGTTTTACTTTCGACGTACTAATGAGTCATTAGTGCAGGTAAATAAGCTACGCTTCAGAGTAACGACACTTGGCCATATTGTGGTTTAAAATCGTGGTTGCCAGTTGTCTGAAGCTTTATCTGAAATCGCAGGAAACGCTTTTCCGTCCTCCACAAATGTTTAAACAGTTCGCGACAGAGCAAAGCAATATTACATGAGCTTCCTAACACCGAATCTAATGCTGAGGAAGGCGCACTTTTGAATCATGACGATCGGCAGTGGCGTCTGTTCTGCACAAGCACCAAAATGGTGGCACCCACAACAATGTCGGGGAACGGAGTGCTGATACTCTAAGCTCAGCTCATTTAGTGGCTCTAATGCCATACACTGATCAATGAGGATAATGACCGAAATTATGAGACTAAATTTCGAAAAGGGTGCGACTTCCTGAGCTTTCGATGCGGTGATCGGGAAACTTTGGCGTTATCTATTTTCCCCTGTCGGGGGACTGTTTGAACATTTTTGGAGGACGGAAAAGCGTTTCTTGCGATTTCAGGCGAAGTTGAAGATAACTGGCAACAGTGACGTTAAAGGAGCTGTGCAACTATTTCAGTGCTCCGCTTAAATAATTTGGGAGTTGGTGTCTCGACCTTTCTGAAGTAAAGAACAAAAAACCGCTTTTGCCTGCGTGTCCTAGTTTTTATTTTAAAAATTGAAAAAGATTGAGGTTTTCGGCACCTCAAATCCTTCACCATCTTCCAAGTCACGTGCGCTGTGACGTGAATGGGGGACGCGCGGGGTTCCGGTGAAGCTCTCTAGAGCCATCAGTGAGCAGCGAGAACTCACCCGCTCGCGACCACGTGACCACGTGCTTGCGCAGCTCGATCAAAATGACGAAAGAAGGAAAGTCTCGTTCGGGTCCGGTCATCCTCGTCCGGCTCTGACCCCATCACCCTCCGGCTTCTGGCGGCTGTTCGCGGTAGCAGATAGAGCTGACGTTTTTGTTAACCTCGGATAGATGGCGCCACTAAAACTCCGTATAATCAAAGTTTTGTCGATGATACCAGGTTTTTGACGCATTTATATTTCTGTTGGAACGACAAGATTTATAGAAAAATTACCTTTTATTGAGCAGGTATTTGCACAACTCCCTATATTTTTACAATTCCCCCATTGACGTCATGCCGTGTGGTTCTCATGGCTGTCGCTCGCGGCTGCAGGTCGGAAAATATTCTAACTTTTTCCTCGCGATTACGCGGCGGAGTCGCAACATTTCGAAGAAAGGTGATGTGTTTGCTGTCCTTTGTAACAAGATAAACAATATCAAGAGTGGAAAATGCAAATTCTTTCAACACTAAAATCGTTGCACACCTCCTTTAATCAACGAGACGGCTAAAGTGTCGTTGGTCTGAAACGTATCTTATTGAATTGCTCTATTTCGAACGAACCTCGGGCATGCAGAGTCACCGGACGTACTAGTCGGGGTACAGTCCTCCGCCGGTGTGAGCCTACCTGAAAGCCCGTTCCCTGACAACGACACTTGTACTCGGTGGGTGGACATCTGACCGTATACAGTCTTTGCCAAAAAATTAGGTCACCGCGTGCGCGCGGCCGGAGCGAGCTCGCTTCTGTGCGGCGGCGCTGCTATACCGTCGGCACTACAGGGGCCTTAGTCGGCACTCGCATGGCTGCGAGGTTTTCGAGATTTAAGGCCCGTTCACACTCTTGCGACCGAGTACGACCAGACCAGTTTTTAAGCCTCTTACGATTTCTTAGGACCGGATGCGCTGCAGCGGAGCTGGTTCTAAGAGATCGCAAGAGGCTTGAAAACCGGTCTGGTCTCTCTCGGTCTCACTCGGTCGCAAGAGTGTGAACGGGCCTGGAGGGGGAACTTGGTTCTTGCGGCGCTCTCGCTTTTACAACACAGTCGCGCGACGCGAGAGCGAAGTTGCCCCTCCCTCTTAAAACTCTCGCAGCCAGCGAGTGCCGACGACGCTAGCAGTTAGCGCAGCCGCACGACTTCTCTCCGGCCTCACGCGCGATGGGCTCTAAACTTTTGGCAAAGACTGTAAATCAGTGCGGAACCTACGAGCGCGTTCGGGTAGATCCGACCGGCACTCTTTTCGCGCGATCACTCGTGGAATTATCTTTTGAAACTTTACGGGTACAAATTGAGGGAAAGGAGATGAAAGAGCGCGGAGACGTCAGAGCGCCGAGTTCTGATTGGAAGGATTAGGGGGTAGACGCGAACTAGCTGCCTTCATCTTTACTCACTGTTCGAACGCCGAACGCCAGCATCCGGTGTTGGGCGGTCGCTCTCGAAGAGTGGACACAGGCAAAAGCAGCTAATGCCAACCAGAGCTCGGTGTTTTCACGCCCTTGCGCTCTCTCGTCTCCTCCTCCTCTCTCAATTTCTACCCGTACTGGCGACGTGCGCCACCAAAAGCGCCGCTGTGGTCAGCCATAGCCTTCTCTATACTCACAAAGCCTGGCAGTTTGACGACGGAGCCATAGAGTGCCCGGTCGCAGATTTGGAGCGAGAGGACCTGGTAGCGCAGAGGGCATCTAAGAGCAATTTCTCGGGGAATCTGGACGTCAGCGCACAACTTTTGCAGCGGCGAGGACCCGAAACACACTTGTTCGCTCGGGAGAAGTGTGTTTCGGCGTCGTGCCGCAGCGGGGCGCCAGTCACGTGGCTCTCCTCTCATCCGATGTCTGTTGCTCCACCTTTTCTATTTCGGCGGCCGCTTCTCGTGGCCATCTGCCAGGCTTTGTCGGTATATAGGAGGCTATGGTTTGCCTCATACGTATGTATACGCTTCGAACATGTCTGCGGACGGTTTTTGTATGACCAGTGTGACCGTCGTACAATGAACACCCCCCGGACAATGTCTGCACACTGTCTTTTGTATGATGTATTAGCAGTATTGACCGCGGTTCAACTGTGACGTTTTGCTCGGGAATCGACGCCCAAAAATGCCCGATGACGACAACCGGACAGCGAAGCCCAACTCTGGCAATCGTTTGGCAGTTTACGACCAAGATGTCCAGATTGCGGGCAAAAGAGGGGTCTAAAATTTGCAGGCCGAAACAGCATTTTGGTCCGAATAACTGCTCCTTGTGGGGGAAAAAAAAAAGTCGGATGTAATACAACTGTTTTGAACCAGAGATTTAAAACTGTCTCCCGATTTGGACTGAGCGGTTTGGTGTATCTGGTCTGCTCGGAAACCAGTTTTTGTTCTTTTGTTACCGGTCAGACCAGCTTCGATAAGGCCTCGTTACAAGTAGAGCTAGGTCAAGTATTGGTCGCGGTAGGCGGACGTGGTTCCGCGACGTCGTCCAAAACCTGCGCACCCCGACGGAAAGTGCGCCGGCGGAGCCCATTTGCCCCAGATAGTTGCACGCGTGGATAACCGGACCATTAAAAAAAAAGGAAGCACATACAAAAAAAAAAAGAGAGAGAAAAAAGAATTAATGAAAAACGAATCAACTTTTGTTTTAGCTACAGACTGGCTTCTAGGGATACTTTCGTGCATTTGAATATCATTTTGTATTATGTAATGCAAGAATTGCGTCGAATGATCGAAAATAACTTGTGACGCTTTGTGACGAAAACCTGTACGTCCAAAAGTTTCTCTGCCCGCGCGTTCGCGCATGGTCGATGGCACGAGACGTCGCAGTTTCACCTGACCCTTTCACATGACGCGACGACTTCGCGTGACGTCACTTCGCGTGACGTCACTTCGCGTGACGTCACTTCGCGTGACGTCAGGTCACGTGACGTCATGGTTTCACCTGACGTGACTACGTCACCTGACGTCATTGTGGGACGTGACGTCACGAGCTGGCACCATAACATCCCGTCACGTTTAACATCTTTTATACAAATTGAAACGATATCGCTCGTCAAGTACGGTATTTCATACTGTGTTCGCTCTTTCAATTCCCTGTTGGTTGGTGTGATCACTACCTGCAATGTTTCTTCGTTTTTTTTTTAAGTAACTAGAACTTCAAAACATGTTCTTAAGCTTGTGTTGTTAAAAAAAGAAAAACAAGTTAAATGTGAACTCTAGCGTATTTTTGTCCCGTAAATTTAGTATCGCAACCTGAGGGTGACGTCATACCCAGATGTTTCCACTGCCTCAGGCGTGCCGCCTGTAGGGGAACGCGTGTAGCTGTTTTGACTGCTCGGGCAAGGCCTGCGGAAGGCACGGAAATGTTGAGGTATCTGTGTATTACGTCACGATGCCTTCCTTCCACCGAGCGCGCCGGGAACGATGGGCCTCAGCGCTATGCTGTAAGCGTTGTTGTGGCTACTTGACGCATCAATCTGAAATATAGTTTTGATATTCCTGATCCTAGAGGTCAAATGAAGACGATTTGAGTTTTTTTTCTTTCTCAAATGCGTAACCGCTTAAGTTACCCTTTCACGCGAACGCGCGCGAACACGAACAGAACCCCAACTAATCTGTTTTTTTTTTTGTATTTTAATCTAAAAATAACCAATATTTTTTTTTGCGTCCGCTTCAGATGCAACATAACAAAAGACCGCGCGAGGGTGTAGAGGGCGCGCACGGAAAAAGCCGTTGTGGAAAGGTCACTCCTCTCGACTTCAGCTTTCATAGCTTCCGCCCTTTTCCCCCTCGCACTCTGTCTTATCTTGTCATTATAGTGTCTAACTATAATGACAACGTAAGACAGAGTGGGAGGGCGAAGTCATCATAGTATTTAACTATAATGACTTTCGCGATTTTTCATGATGCCGCGTAAGCTTGTTCAATGACTGCGGCCTGCAGTTATACCATAAAGCCGCTGTCACTCTGCTAATGTGTCTCGCAAATAACATGGCGTTGGCTGCGGACAGGAGGACAAAATGTACCGGCATACGCGCCTCAAGAATGTTGGAAGAGTGTCTGCTTGAAAGCTGTGTATGGTTCCAAGATGCCCGCAGACAGTTTTTGTACGATTGATGTGGCCATCACTCGAGGAAGAAGCGCGCCCCACTCACTGTCTACATGCAGACTGTCGTTTGTACGATGTATTATCACTGTGCCTTTAATCTTACAACGAACTAATCCTCTTTGTTTTGTGTTCATTTCTGTAGCGAAGTATGTGCTCCTCTTTGGCTTAGTCCTGAACACGGTGTAACAAATATAGGCGAGGATACATCAGCATGTCGACCGCTGCGACGTCTCTGCCGTCCAGACGGCGCAACCAGGGATGTAACTGCTGCGCAATTTGTACCAAATTGTGCCGAATGACTTGCCCTACTACATCTTGCTACATTGAGCCCAAATGCGAGGAACTTGCGCCAACCTAGCGCCAAATCTCGATTACACTGTGTTCATACTGAACATATAATGGCTCGGTGCCCCGCTACATGTCCAGATCCTTGAGGTAGGTTTGTGCGAATTTTGAGAACTTTTGATTTTAGCCGTTAATAACGTACTATTCTATTGTATCTCTCTGTCAGTGTGAAACACTGACAGTACTCGGAATTTTCGCGATATTTCTGGTGTTCCTACTCTGCTCTGGCGTGTAAGTTAGCTTCGTTGAGTGCGCTTCCCACCGCGCTGTTGTGTACTGCAGCGAAGCGGCAACCACGAGGTAAGCATCGCAATTTCGTTGTTCTTGCTTCGCCGCAGTGCATCCGAGTGCTAAAGGGAAAGCATTCCCCCAGAGCGTGACGTTAAACACGCGCAAGCTTCGGGTACACTATTACAAAAAAGGACCTTCGTGAGTGTTACGGCAACAGCTCTTGGGTGCAGAAAAAATTTCGGAATTAAACTGCGGCTATTATTTAAGATAGACTGCGGTATTCTGGCGATATCTTATTCAAATTCGGGACTTGGCAAGGGTACTCGTGAGAAAATGTATATGAAATTCTCTAAAGGTTTATTTTTATTTGAACTCCATCGCTTAATTTTCACCTTTATAGATACGTTTTATCCGTTCGAGGTACAGTCAATAGAATAAATTAATACTAAATTAGGCGAAGCAGTCGAAGGAAGGTTGCAAATGACTTTAACGTCTTTGGCTGGATTGTTTTAAGAAGGCATACTTATCGTACACATGCCGATCTCCCTTTTTATGAGGTTTTACATACGGAATGTCATTAATTTGCATAATTTATTGACAAAACTATTTTTTTTTAAATGTGAAATAGGAATTTCAGTTTTATTAGAACCTTTAAAACATGAATGAAACATTAATTTCTCTGCTCAGTATTATTCTAACATTCTTTTGGTGGAATATACTTTTCGGATTTTATTTCGTACCTAAAATGACTATTCACAGCAGTCTATGCTGTCCTTCATCAATCAGCATCTTGTTGCCATACCTATAGCGCTTCTATGTGCAACTAAACAGTTAGTTGTGTGTTTGAGGAAATAAAACCTGCCGTTGCACGGAAGTGTGAAGGCAAAGCATGCGCGTTTTTTTTTTTTATTTGGATAGGCCCTCACACGAATCTCAAGACATAATATTCACAGCGGTATGAATAAAAATGAAGTGTGTGCTTGTGCTCCAAAAGTACTTTCCGCTGCTCCATAAGGGACGTTTGGCTGCTCCTCCAAAAGCTGATACAAAACGACTCGAGTCAATCGCATCGCTGCATAGGACGTTTATGTTTTCCTTTTAAGAGTGGAACGCGATAGCTACAGTTATAAGCTCCCGCTCGTTCCCAAGCCTTGCAAGCGTGCCTCTGCGTACCCTAGTCAGTAGCGTGTCTGGTTCATAACCGAAGGGTCCTGGGCTCGAATACCGCCTAAAATTTTTCGAATATTTTCTTTAAGGCAAATGAATTACGTTATTAGGTGAAATCATTTGAGACCTGCGGTGAGCTTTAAATCCCATTACATGTCGTGTTTTAATCACTTTCATTCCAAGCGTGATGTCACGTTTGACGTGAGCGTTGTGGGTTGTTTGAAATTCCCGCGCGAGGTCATGTGGCTGCGGCGTCGTGACCCTATCGACCAATCAGGATTTTCCCGTCACGACGCAACCGACGCCGACTTTTCTGCGACACGAGCTCCTTAACGCTATCGCGTTAAAGATATGTGCCTCATTCTTGTGGCACCCGGGCACGCGCTCTTTCTTGCTCAGAGCGTCTGCTGAGATCTTGACGGACGCTGGCTTGAACACCGCGCCAGAGATTTCTCCGCTAAAACGCGTTCATAAGTCTCTTTGCCTCTGTTGTGGCACGAAACTAGGGTCGATGACGAAGCAGTGTCTTAACAAGCCGCGTAACGCAAGTGGCGAATTCTACATGATGTAGCGCACCTAGAAAACGACTTTGAAAACAAGCATGTCTCGTATAGAAGCAAATATGCAACCTGGTCCACGACAGGCTGCCATTAGCTGCACAAGGAGGGCCTTTATCTGACAGCTGCGACGCGCGGCATGTACACACCTCTCCCTGCATATCTTACACCGTTGTCCTGGACCATCTTTAAAATTTAATTACTGCCAGCTTGGACTGACGGACACCACTTTCGTACGCGCGCACGCGCGCATATGTGAGCGTGTGAGTGCCTGTGTGTGTTTGTGTGTGTGTGTGTGTGTGCGGAGAAGGGTATAGACCGACACGCTGTTTACAAACAAGCCCGCGTTTGCCCACACCAGGTGTGGGCACTGCGCCTGCGCAGAAACCGAATTCGCATGAAGTGAAACGTTTGCGCATGCGCAGTGCCGTCGACAGCGCCACCGCATCTGAGTGACGTCAGGGCCGCGTGTCGGTCTATACCTTGCATCTAAAATCTTCGTTTCTTTCTTTGTTTACGTTGAGCCTCTTACATTAGGTTTCAATCGATGAACTTTACACCAGCCGAACAACTTTGAATAAATGTTTCTTTGAGAGTCGAAAGAGCTGTTGCGTCTGTGTTTTCGTCCTCTTTTTCGTGTTTATTCCTTCCGGATGATTAGCTATTACCAACACACTCCTTTTTAACGTTAGGCCATTCTAGAGTTTACAGAATCTCAGCCTGCAGCGGGCGATCTCCACAGTCCAGCAGGCGCGTATGTTCGTCGCTTCGCAGAGCGGTGAAAGCGTACTCACGAATGCTGAAAGTGGCACCGGCCAGAAGAGCCCTTTTCTGGTCTATAAAACGAGTCTCGTGATCCTTGAAAAAGAAGTGGTGCGATCAATCTCGAGTGCAGCTTCAAAATGCGCACTGGGAAGTTTTCTGGATCGCAGCTATAGTCGCTTCCTCGATCAACATTTATTTTTATTTTATTTTCGAAAGTTTTCCTCCGGTGTTGGAAGGAGCCCATGCATCATCGGTACAAGAGCTCTGGACTTCATAAGCGATTCACTTCCAGGCATACAGATACAAAGGGGAGTCTTACCCTATGACCATTCGCCTTTCTTTTTCAACTACATAGCAATAAAAAAAGAGGGGAAAAAAACACTTATATATATGTATATATTTATTTATACATATTTGAACCGAATAGGAAACAACCGGTTATAAGCTTTTTTTTTTTTTGTTTCGTGGTAGCTGAAGGTTTGTTTATTTATTTTTTTTTTTTCGGGAAGGTTGGGGTGCATCCAAGCGTTCCATTCGGGGTCAGCCGCCCCTGTGTCGTAGTCAACTGGTATCCACCGGAATGCAGCGTTCGAAATCGGAAACGCTTATATCTTTTTAAAGGTCTCCCGCCCTTCTATATTATTTGTTATTTTATGTGTCTGCTCTTCCCTCGTCCTTCGTATGTTCTCTCACTGAGGCGTTGCTCTTTTTTATCTATTTATTGTAACACGCAACGTTAAATCCTGGCTCCACCCCCCCCCCCCCCCCCCCACACACACACACCCACACACACACGCACACACACAAGGCGCGGGGAGTTACATGTTTGCCGGACCGCTCTCGCGCGTTTGTGCGGGGCGGGAGCATGGTCCCGTGGTGAAAGATAGGCGTGTGATTGGTCCAACGAGGACGTAGCTTCCATCCTGCTGTCAGCTTAGTGGTGAAACGGACTAAAGGAGGCAACACTCCAAGTAAAAGTGAACGGCTGGTTGGTTGTCAGTTTTGGAGTGAACGGAGATCGATGGGGTTGAACGGGCTTTTTCGTTCTCTGCGTAACGTTGGTTTGTTTTGTTCTCTGCCGGTTACGTCATTTTGTGCGTTGGGTGGGTTTTCGGTGTGCCCGCCGGTTGGTACCGATGCGAGCCTCGATAACAATGGAAACGCGTACATTGTGCGATCGAAGATGGATGCATTTTTTTGTCTTTACTGTTATTCGGTGAACGTTACGGAAGTTGTTGCGAGACGGCAGTTTATCCTTTGCGATCTTGAATGTTCGGTTCAATACACTCGCGTTTTAAACTTGGAATGCTTCTGAAACTGTATCGTTTGTTGGCGTGTATAAAAGTTTTACGCGGTTTACGAGTGCAATTTGTTTCCGAGGTCGCCGAAATCCGTCTTCAGGTTTCAACGTATGTGAAATTCTACGCTGACGATTTGCTGGTCGATGATCGATGACATAGAGGAGGAGGTCTTAGGGGTGAGTCGGCTGTGTATCGAACCCTCGATAAATGCCTATTGTTACTCGGTCAAATAGTCATTTGTAATGTTGGATTTAACTTGACAATCTGTTGGTTGACTTTCGTTGGTCAGCCGCCCATTCCTCTAGTCTAGCTTAAGAGCGGGCTGATTAAAAAAAAGTTTGATTAACAAATTGCCGCGCGCTATGTCGTTTCTTTTTTTTTTTTTATCTAGTGATTGATGACCCGTTCATCAGTCAATGGCATTCTATTGACTTGCCAACTTTCGATTTTACGCTCATCGACGCACGTTAGGACCGGCAAATCCTATGATAGTTATCTCGTCACTGATAGAGCTAGAACGACGGGGCGCCAATTGTTTGTACCCCTGACCTCCAGCACGTTCTCGTCGCCTTCCGTCATGCTTTCGCTGACGCACGCACGCCGAGAAGCTCGCGAGACGCCGAAGCACTATCGAAGGTAGCAAGCTCGCACCGGAGGCGGGACAACTGAAGACCTTCCAGCCGTTCTTATCCTGTAGGTGACTAGGATGGCTTTCTTCTTTTATTGCCCCTCATAACCCTACCTGTTAAATACTTCTGTCACCAGGTGTGCAGACCGTGTCTTTTTGTGTGATGTATAAGCAGTGTGTGACATGACTGCGGATTTTATACGCTGTCTGTGCCTGTCATCAGTGAACAACTTGGCGAGTGTTCGACGAGGGGGCAGTTGGCAACCGCGTGCTTCCGCCGTGGGTTTCGAGAAAGTTCCGGGTATGGTGATTCTTCGGTCGAAACCTTTGCTGCTGCTGCTGCTTTCTTCGATGGCCTTTTACGGGGAATCACGTTGTCTTTCAAGATAACTCTCTTGTAGCTACTCGTCGTCTTGGAATTCTTTGGACAAAAGCCGCCGTATAACGACGCGTGCACGACCGGCGGCGAACTTTCTCCGTCACTTCGTTCTAGTCGTGATCGTTTCGGGCAGAGATGCGCCGCCGTGTCGTGTGGAACGGGGAATCGGGAAGGTATTTACGCTGCATGGTCGTGCGAGGCCCGCCGCGGGACGACGATTAATAATGGCGAAATGATAAACGTTGGTGGTCTTACACTCCGGCGCGTTTAATATAACTCCATACGCTACGCAAGAACGAACATGAACAGACTGCGCTGTTATATGCAACTTCGCGAGAAAAAAAGTGAGTGAAAGGAGTGAAAAAATAGCACTCTAGTGCTATTTATATCACGAAACAGATGTGTACTCCTCATAATTGCGCAGCTTTTAAAATTGTTTAAATGCGCATTTACACTGCCTTAGCCGAAGCAGCCAGGAATGAACCACAAGATATATTTACAACCTTATTTCTCCTTACTTCATCGGAGTTCGACCCCTCAATAAAGTAATTGTGTTGTCTGTTTCTTTGGACAGGAAAAGGGGGGGGGGGGGTCGTCTGACGTCTCTGCTGTGGATAAAACATGTTTAGCCGGTCCAGTGCGGCAGCTGGCCTGGGACGTGCACCACGCTCTAGTTATGCGCTACCGGTCGGCGGTATACGATGCTCAATCGGATCCAAACGGGCAGCGATGGGGATTCTGCGTGCTCCGAGCTGCGTGCTCCACGTGTTCCGATCTGTGGTGCGCTGGCACACCCGACCACCGATCCCCCAATATTCGCGACTCCAGCGAAATCGACGACACCTAGCGGCTGTAACATGAAGTTTTTACGGCAGGTCATTGGCTTCCGAGATTTGGTTGTCGCGCGCTGGCTGCGCACCTCACGCCGTTGCATTCGCCGGTAGGTACTGTTTCTGTGGGACGCTCGGTGGCGCTCGCATCCAAACCAAACAGTACGAAGAAATAGCCGCGAATTATCATAGTCACTATGATCGCCGGTCTACGGAACTTGGGAGCAGCGCAAGAAGTGCTCCCCGCCTCTCGCCGCGACACACAGACCTTTTGGCAAGGAAGAAGTCGATCGAAACTTGAAGGTTCATCCTTTCAAAGCGCGAAAGGTTTAGACCAAATTCCAACGGCGTTTTCAAACAAACGGCGCGTCTACAGTGAGAAACAGGAAGGCGACTCAAAATATATATATTCGCACTAAATCTTGCATTCTGAGGTATCATTCAGGAAAGACCGGAGCAGCGACTAAAAATTACGAATAAACAGAGGTAAACTTACCTGTCTCTATATGCTGACGATGAGAACGATGAAAATGCAAGCTTCATGTCGCGGGATCACACTTGGCAGCGTGCTTTGAGGCGATTCTTTTTCCGTTTCGGAAGCGTCGCACATACGCTTAGGTCTACAGAACTGGCTCGGCTCGCTTTTTCCGCTGCAGGCAATTGGGCGTTTGGACAGGCCGGAGCAGAGCACACGAAAAATCTCGGTACGCCATGGACAGGCTCTCTCTCCCGCCTTGTCGAGCGAATCAGATATTCACAGCGCATGACGGCCGAACTCCGAAGCCGTGAAAGTAGGTTCAAAAACACGTGACGAAATTAGCAAATAGCTCATGGATCATCAAATAAGCGCGATGCGCAAGAACGAGCACGAACACTACAACGACTGCGCTCTAGGCGTCTCCTCGAAAGAAAAACATGTTTACGCCGCTTGCAGTATTTATACCGCTCGTAGCATCCATCGGATGATACTTCAGACGCTTTGCCGAGTTCAAGCAGGGAGGCATTTGCGTTACCAGCACCAAGTGTTAAAGCCACAGTCCCACTACTCCAACATCATAGAAAAGACACGGGAGGTTTTCCGCAGACATGACGACAGAATTGTCTGCGGACACACCTAAAGCAGGTTCGAATTAAGCGGGGTTCGAATTAACCGGGGTTCGAATTAACCGGGGTTCGAATTAACCGGGGTTGGAATTAACCGGGGTTGGAATTAACCGGGGTTGGAATTAACCGGGGTTGGAATTAACCGGGGTTGGAATTAACCGGGGTTGGAATTAACCGGGGTTCGAATTAACCGGGGTTCGAATTAACCGGGGTTCGAATTAACCGGGGTTCGAATTAACCGGGGTTCGAATTAACCGGGGTTCGTATTAACCGGGGTTCGAATTAACCGGGGTTCGAATTAAGTGGGTTTTCTTCTTAGTAATATGGATTCGAACATCTGTGCAGAGAGTGTTTGTATGACCAATCTGACCAAATCGTCGTAAAAGAAAAAAAAAAAACACGCCTCGGACAGTGTTTTCAGACTGTATCTTGTACGATGCACTAACAGCATGACCGCGGTTTTAAGGCTGGTTTAGACATTTATGTCGGAGTGACCAATTGCGTGAGAACCTCATGGATTTTAAAAGGACGCGTTAAGCGGACCTCGGTTACCACAGCAACCGTTTCGTCGTAGGCAGTCAAAAGTGGTTGTGTCCTTCTCGAAGGCAAGCCATCGCATTGCGTTGTTTTAGAATCCAAAATCCAATTCGTGGAAACCATGGTAGAATAAATGTGCCTTGCGGAAGCTCCGCGAAAGACGTAGTTTTTGGACTGCTAGGTTCTAACGTGGCGGTTGTCGAACTCCACCCATCCAGACGATGAAAATAAACACGAGCGCGGCGGGTACCCGTGTGATACTCGTGACATTGCGCCGTCTAATGCTCTAATGCTAACGTATTTCGAATTTCGTCCTGCGAAAATGACGGAAACAACAAAATACGGACGCGGGTTCACGCGCCGTCGCGTTTTTTCGCTGAAGTTCACAGGCCGCTGCGTTTTGGAGATTCTGCGTTTCAGGCGCGGCACTGCCCCCCCGCTCCTCTGAGAAGAGGAATGCTCCGGGAGAGACGCCGAAACCATGGAGCTGACTACACGCTCGGCGGCACGTCTTTTTATAGGGCGGTTTCGAGGCGTCGCTGCGCCTGTTCGCCACCGAGTTCATCTAAATTCGTTCGGGAAGCTAGAACAAGCCCGTCGCCTCTCTTTCCCACGCGCGTAACGCTCACACACACAAACAAACAGACTAACCCGGGAACAGGCGCGCGCGCACATACCATCCGAATTCTCCGCGAACTGTCTCCCTTTGTGTTCGTCTTTGTTTGTGTCTGTTTGTTCGTTTGTCTCGGACGTTTGTTTGTTTACGTTGCGTGCGCCGGTCTCACTTTTGCACAATGTAATTTCACGGTTTGAGCAGGTCAGCTGAGTGTGACCGCTCGGCGTTGACTTCTTTTTCTGCGAAGAAGCTGCGCTGCCGGCTTCTTCATGCGGTATTCGAGCGTCCCCTGGCGCCTTCTAACATGCTCCTTTTTCATCCGAGATCGGTGTGGTGACGTAGTCTAACCTCGAGCCACGTTTGTCTCCGTTCACCCGTAACAAGGACGAGAAGGGACGCTCTTCGAGTTGATCGTTTGTGGATATGGTCATCACTCTCCCACACAACAAAATGCAATCTGATTTTGAATGACATTAAAGGGGCGGCGCAACGAAATTCAGTTCGTATGTTTTTTCACTTTACACTAGCTTACTGGCACTAGTGGGACCCAAATATATTCGCACGCAGTGCCGTTGACCAGGAAACCTCGTGGTTGCGCTGTGGTTTCAAGAATTAAAGCGAGCGTTTTATTTCAATCTCCTTCGCAAAACTCGATGACGTAGTTTGGAGGTTGCAGTGTTGGCATAGGCCAGCGTTACTAGATTAGGTCAATTATGGAACTGCTCCTAGACGCTGCTTGCACAATCATACCCCCCCCCCCCCCCCCCCCCCCCCCCCCCCCGCACGACTCGCCTCCCGTCGTTCGACGCTCCACCGTTTTGGAAGGGACGGCTGCTACGGTGACTGCACTGTATCCTACTATTGAAAACCTATGTACTTTGCTTGAATATGTATGAGTATATATTTGAAAGTACATATTTTGGTGAATCTGGTAGCAGAACGCATTTCTCGGGGAAGCTGGGATTCCGCGCACAGCTTTTTGCAGCGGCGAGGATCCGAAACGGTGTTTTCAAACCCGACGAGAAAAGAAGCGGTAGCGCGAGGAACGTGCTGGAGCACGAGCGGACATTCCATCGCTCGGGACAAGTGTGTTCCGGCGTCTCGCAGCAGCGGGGCGCCCGTTACATGACTCTCCTCTCATTCGTTGTCTGCCGCTCTACCTTTTCACTTTCGGCGGCCGCGTCTCGTGGCGATCTGCCAGGCTTTGTCCGTATACAGGAGACTATGGTTCTACACGTCGGGGATTCATTCTAAGTGGTATTTATGCAAAGTACAAAGATCGTTGCACCGCCCCTTTAAGTGAACGGCGAATCTGCTCTCGATCCTGACTACGAACGTCGCGCGTCCACCCGCTCTGCATCAGAAGTGGCGCGCGCTGATTGGCCGACCATGTAATGTCATTCGATGGGAGGGACATTACGTTTTACCGTTTGGCAGAAGTATAAGTCCGTGTTTGTGAAACAAGGACGATGTTTATCTCACGTACGTGTTACGAGAGAACCCAGACACTCAAGTTGTCATACAGGTTTCCGTCCGTCGGCCCGTTGTCTGGGCCCCCCCCCCCCCCCCCCCCCCTAACGCTGCGTTGGAAATTAAATTGAAATGAATTCGGTGGTTGGCGTGAATGCCTAAACAAACAAAACGGCACATATTAGGGACTCGAGACGAAGGACGAATACTCACAAAAGGAGACGCACACACACACACGCTACGCATCTCAAGCGCAACTAAAATTTATTAAACGAATTAGCAACATCTTTTTGGTGTGTCGTCGAGCACAAAACGACGTCGACGCCACTTGTTTCAACAGCAGAGGCTTTTCTGACTTTCCTATAGCAATATAGCCTAGCCGTTACAACGCTCATCCATTCTAGACGTTAGTAGACACCCAATTAACCATTGCCTCCTCCTTAGTGTTTTTCACGTTTCTCTGATAGGTGAATTGCTACACACGAGATGAGCGTTAACTGCAGCCATTACGGATCTAAATGTCTTTCCCGTCTTACCGGAGCCTGTCGTGGCGAGAGAAATTCGCGTACTTACCTGAACCATCGAGTTACGAAACCGCTATCTTACTCGCCGGATGCGCGTCTCTCGTAAGCGACGCCGCGTACACCGACGTGCTTTCGGGATTCCTCGTAAGGGGATAACGTGAGATGTAAATCTCTCTAGCTCCATTCAAACCAACGAACATTTACTTCACGTTATGTGTGTTTTTTTTTTCTCCGGACGCGTATTTCCGGCTGTCGGCTGTAACCACGTAACGTGTCTCGAATATAAACTCAAACTGTTCTTGCTCCTCGCGAAGAAAAAAAAAATCTCGGTACAGCAGATGAATTGCAGCAACATCCGGGGCGTTGCACACGCTGCTGTACCCAGTTACTGACGTGTATAATTTCAAGGGTTTTACGTTCCGCCAAATTTAGCGGGCGCTGTTACTGCGATGCTGCGACTTCATGTAACACCATGGCGTCACGTGACCTGGTCGCGTGACACTGGGACGTCACGATGTCACGTGATGGTGTAATGTCGCTCGACCTACGCCACGTGACATGGTCACATAAAACCGCAATGTCACGTGAAAAAGAAATTTCCGCTAAATGTAGCAAAAAAATTTTTTTCGGCTGAATTTGGTGGATGACGTCAAACATTTCCGGCTACATTTAGCGGGAAGTGCTTTCTGTGACGTCGCGATGTCATCTGACATCACGTGACGTGACACCGTATGACGTCACTGCCCTACACGAAACACACGGGATGCGTCGCACTCCCTCGCACGCCTATCGCCGTAAAAAATGTTTACTGTATACGCGATGTGTCTCAAAAGAAGCCGCAGGTTCTCTCCCACTGACCGGAAGGAGCTCGCGCGAACCGCCGCCACGGCACAGCGCGCGCGTCGCTCTCTCTCGCGGAGAACGACGGCATGAACAAAAGGAGCGCGAGAGGAGCGACGGCAGCTCCCGATAACGTGACGTCATCGAGCCGCGAACAGAGGCTCGCGTTTGTATGCGTGTGTAAGCCGGCGCGTTGTACACGCGGGGAGGCTGTCCCGTGAACGTAGGAAGCAACCCAGCGCCAACACCATTGTGGTCTGTCGGAAGGAGACCGACCGACCGATGCGGGGCCCCGATATGGCGCCCAACGCGGAGTGGACCGAGCTAGGCCTAACGGGTTCCGGTCTGCTCGTTGTTCCATATAGATCAGTAAGAAGCGCGTATATTTATATCGCGCATTTAGGATCGGAAGGCGTCAAGAATAGTCAGCGCAAGGAGACTATCTTTATTTCCTGAAAGTATCGTCTTTGTATTCATAATATATCGAAAATAGTTTCTCTTGATTATGTGAGGAAACTGGCGGAGGGCATAGACAATGAACGTTGAACTTGTATTTTATCAGAGGCTAGAAGTAATGGTACATCAACAGCAGGCGATTTGTTTGTTCATAATATTACACCTTCATGTGTATGAGGTTCTCAATCTTTTTTTGCGACGTAAACATTCGGTTGGTCGGTTTACTTATGAAGTTTAAGAAATTGTATACCGTGCTCGCTGCGATTTCGACAGTAATTTGAGTGATTTTTTGATTATATTTAGATAACCAGTGCCATCCGCTTAATTTATTTTGACACAAAGGTTGGGACTTCCCGCGTAAGAAACTGCCACAGACAATTTAACGGTAGCGAGTTTTAGAATAGCGTGCACAGAGAAATAACGTCGTTTCTGTTTGCAAATCCATAACGCGGTTTGGGTTCGGCGCATGCAAAATAATGACGACGCTTTTTTTGTTTTGTTTTGCATACTACACTGTTTTAAATTTGGTCAGTATCTAAAATCCGCAAACTTGACGCCCCCACCCCCCCCCCCCCCCCCTCCAAAAAAAAAAAAAAAAGCCGTCGGCATAACAGTTATTTAGGTCCAGGTTTGTCGATGGCAAATAGCGGTTTACCTTTGGTGGCTTGCGACGCCGAAATTTACAAAGCAAATCTCTTCAACAAATATTCACACAAGTCCGTGAAGTGGCGCCTAGCGCTAGAATTCAGCCAAACTTTCTGAGCTATCTCTCCTTCTGCGCCCATTAATTATAGTAGGCCAATTTTAGGGAAGACAAATGCCAGATTTAATTTGACGGGCCTCTCACTTATATCATATCATATCTTGAGTAAGCAAATGTTCATATAAAAGTAATTTATTTCCTAGAGCCAATATCGCGAAATGCTGCTTATGTTTTGTGAGTACTTCAGCAGGGTTTGATAATCTAAGAAGTATCCTACTCGGCCTGGTAAAACATGCTCAAGTACTGAGTTAAAAAAAAGAGGCGAAGACGATACTACTTGTTTATGTCAATTATCTGCTTCATTACACGATACGTTTTTAGTCTTCGAAGTTCACTAAAGGTTGGGTGCCCACGAAAACGAAACAGTGAGAAGTAAACTCGCGAGTTCATCTGTTCTGGCCGATTCAGCACATTGCTAATCAGCTCTCGATATGCTTCTCTATATTCACGTGTTAGTCTCTTCATTAGTTTGTCTTTCTGGAAACTGGTGTCATCGGGTACGGCCGTAGACGATGGTAATCTTTCCTGTACGTCAGTCAGTCAGGCGTTTCGCCAACCGACCATAATTAGATGCATCAAAGGAGTTGGTAAAAAAAGAAAAGCCCGCAATTTAGGCTAAAATACACCTCGTAGTCCTCAAAGTGGCTTAATACCACTGTTTCATTGGTTGTGTGCTATAAGGAAAATAATTGTATTTCAAAGATTAAGCGAAAACAACGTAAAACCGCAACATAGCTACGTTCATGTTGAAACCGAAACAAACCAAATTGAAGCAACCCAATGGCGCCGGGTGTGTCAGCGCCCTCTATCCGCCGGTGAGGCAACTACTAAAATGAAAAGGTCCATATAGACCTTCCTCGGAGGGAGGAGAGATGTTTTGCTTCGCGCACGGCACATTGATGTCGAGCGTTTCGGCAATGAACTGGTGGCACCTTCTGTGTTTGCGGTGTTTGGGTTGGGTCGGGCGTGAGCGGGACGTTGACGACGGCGCTTCCGGTTGTGCCACGTGGGTTTCTCGCCTCGCCATCTCGGCTGCCACAGAAACAGGAAGGTGTAGCGTTTTGCGCTTCAGGGTTTCCGTCTTGCGTGTTGACGTTTTTTTCTTTTTTTTCTTTTTGAGCGACAGGACAGAAAAGGACGGGTTTACACATGAGATGCGTTTCACTCTGAGTCCGGGCTCAGCCGTCGTTGCGATCCGATTCAGACAAACAAACAGCTCCAAAAGTTATTTGTCAGGGCGTTGGTCGTTTTTGTGCGTTAGGTCTCCCCAAGGCTAAACCAATCGCGCTTTTTTTGTGTGTGTGATTGGTTTCGTCGGTGATAAGCAAACGCACGAAGATGACGAGCGCCATGACGATGCAATTTTGCTGCTGCTTGATTGGCTCAATCGTATCGCAGCGTAGTCTGCGGTCTGACTAAAGTGAAACGGAGTATGCGGAACGCAAGTTCGTCTGCTGCTTTTCCAGCGGTTGCGGTGACGTCAGAAAGACTCCGAGCTCTGATTGGCTCTGATTGAAGGATAGTGGGTAGACCTCAAAGCAAGCTGCTTTGAGGACTGCCCACTATTCTTCAATAGCGAATCAGAGCTCGGAGTTTTTCTGACGTCACATCAAACTCTGCAAAAGAAGCAGACGAACTTTCGCTCCTATAGACCTTCGCCGCCGTCTGTCTGCAGGGCTGTGGAACGCCTTCTAAGCATGCGCTGTAGCTCTGTTGTGCTGTATATCGAATGCTGCGCATGCGTCCATAGCTCAGTGACTCGGCATTTTTTTCACCCGCGGGATAAGCGATGCAGAGGTCTATAGAAACGGCGCTGTCTCGAACATCAATCCAGCCTTTCTTATCGCTACGCGTTGTTATAATGCAAAAACAGCGCCGACTAAACGCGAGGTCAGCGCTGCTCACTCAGTACGAGCTGCACGGGGGCGTCTGCGAACAAGCCTTTACGGCGTTGAGTTTTTCCTCGTGTGCGGTAAGCAAGGTTTCATGTTGAGAGCTTTGCGTAGTAGGAACTTGTGCCTGTTCACACATACGTCACGGCGCTACCTCAGCTCTATCATAGTCGGCGCTTTAAATTGCGCTGACCTTGCTAATGTTGTGCCGATTTCGCGCTATATCAGCGGTGCAGCGCTGATGCGGAACGGCATCAGTGTACTTAAGTTACGTTTGGGTCGCGGGCGCTTAGGTGGCTCCGAGGCAAAGAGCTGGCCTAGGAATCCACAGGTGGCGGGTTCGAAGATCGAACCCCGTCCGAGGTGCCCGCAATCTGACGGAGGCCTATTCTGGAAAGGGCGCCGTATAACCGAACTCTTGTTTGCAGGTCAAAAGATCCCCCGCGGTCGTCAAAATTAATCCTCAGTCCTCCGCTGCAGCGTGCCAGATGTCTTTCATTTGTTTGGCACGTAAAAGAAAAAAAAAGCCACTTAAATTTTGTTCGAGTCACCTCTGCATCAGCGCTGTTCCTAGTGTTGATTTTGAACTGGGACGTACGTGCGAAGCGGCCTTGATTACTGCTGGCATCCAAACCGTCATTACCGAAGACGTTCTCTCATTCATGGCCTGTGGAGAGCGAAAGACCAGGGATCACGAGATCACTCTCCGCTATACGCTGGAACGTCGGCGTAGAAATCGGCACTGCCTCTTGGCTCGTGTCCACGATTTCTTTCACGCAGCGTTTCGGTCGCTTGGTTCCGATCGCCAGCGTTTTTTTCCTCCAACGCCTCCCTGTCGACGCGAGCTGAAACGACGCCCACAGTCGACATGGCAGACGCGAAACAGCAGCGGCTTATAAAAAAGGACGAGTCTGCAGATCTGGGGGTTGTGTGCTGCTTCCGTCGACTGTCTGACCTCTCCTCCTGTGGAATGCTGCGCTGGCACTGTTGCTCTGACGTCATGCGCTCCCCCTCTCCCCGTTAATTCCATTTTATCCTCTCGGGTCAGCTAGCAGGAAGACGGCCCTTTGTTCCGCGTCCTTGACTGCGCGACACGGATTGGCGATTACGCTGATCGTCTGCGTTTCGCATTTCTCCTTCCCCCGATGCCGTCTGGCATGAAATGAGGTTGAAAGGGCCCGACTGGCCATTTGAGCGGCTTAGCTAAGTGGAAGCTTACGGCGTACTACGATAGCCACTACAGACCTCTTTCAAAGCCCCGTCAAGCAACATTGGTGGCCGCCATTGTTCGGGCTTTGAGCGTTTGCGCTCTTTACTATTTGAGGCTAGAATTGGGGTACTAAGAGCGAAGAATTTAGGGCAAAGTTCGAAGATTGTTTGTTGCATATCTGGAATGGAGAGCGAAACTAT
Organism: Ixodes persulcatus; assembly: GCA_013358835.2. Classification (NCBI taxonomy): domain Eukaryota; kingdom Metazoa; phylum Arthropoda; class Arachnida; order Ixodida; family Ixodidae; genus Ixodes; species Ixodes persulcatus. The sequence continues at coordinate 323,463 of JABSTQ010010028.1, forward strand.
GAAACATTTGGTTTTGAGGTACAAGAGGCTTAAACCTGCCCTCCCTGGGTTTCGGTGGAGAAGATGGAGAAGATGGAAGGGTAGATTATAAAATGGTTAAAGTAACGAAGAGGAGGTTTACAGCATTGGTGGAAGGAGACTAGGGGAAACTGAAATTGGTAAAAGCAACTACTGCAACTGGAGACAGAGAGGACAGAGGAAAATTGGGACTCCCTCCCGCGTGACTCCGGTCCAAAGTCTCAACCCTCTTTAAGTGGGTCTGGGTTTGGAGAGAACCCGAACAAGGTTGACCGAAGGAAAATTGGCGACTCCCTCGCTGGAGTGAGAGGGCGGGGGTGCGTTTTCCTTTTTAGGGGCGAAGCTTCTTAGGGGCTAGCCATGTCCGTATGTCCGTCCGGCATCGGGTGCTCGTGCTCCTGCTCGTGAGCTCACGTGCTCGTGTAGGGCAAAAAAAAATGAAAAAAAAAGATGAAAAGACACACGAAAGGCTCGGCATGCTGCGGCTCAGCGTCTACGCAGACAAGCACCACCAGAGCTTCGCCCCAATCAACATCATTCACCACGTGGAGATGCGGTCAACTTTTTTCTTTCTATTTTTTATTTGCCCGATCCCCTGTTTTGTATTTGCCCGTTCCTGGTGGAACTTTTCCCCTGCCCGGTGATAATTGCAGGGGTGTAGAGGGAAAGAAATTGGGTGTGTAAGTGGGAAGGAAAGCATTTTCTTGGGCTATAGGTGGCGCAAGCTACCGCTCGTTATAAAGGCCATAGCCAATATCATCCATCCATCCATGGGCCGTCGTTGTTTTTCTCGGATTCTCGCACTGATTCGGACGTGTTTTTGGAACCTCTCCGAATTCCCGAAGCCAAGTTTCGTTCTTTTTTTCTTTGTTTCTCGCGTGATTATGTCTACATCAGATAGGAAACACAGATAAATAACGTTAGGGACAGTGAGTTACAATAGTTTCTAGTTCTTTTTTGTTTTGCGATATCACGTGAGAGGGGTTTGTTTGAATATTTGGCGGGATAATTGGCCTCGTCAATGGTTCTGTTAATTGTTCCCTCGGACGGTCTTGTGTGCCCTCAGTAGGGCGATATGCAGGCCGCTCGGTGGAGCATCTACCAGCCTTGTTATTGGAGCGAACAAGGTGTTGTGGTACACCAAGAATTTAGGTTTGCGCAGGTACCGGCGGCCGAGTAGGCCGTGAGGGTCAGGCTTTGTTTAGATTTGGGCGGGAGATGAGTCGTAAAGAACGGAAGGGTAAGGGAGAAGCGGAGTTGGCAGTGTGTGAAGAGTGTAAGCCATGGTACTATTTAGCGGAGACGGACTTCGAGAGCTTAGCTTCACGTGCCGTCTCTGTGAGAATCTTGTGGTCCGTTCTACGAGGGTAGAAAGGAGAGTGGGCGCGGCTCAAGGAGCTGAACGATGAGCTCAAGCAGGAATGGGGGAAGCGGGCCGAACTCGAATTAAGGTAGGTTTTGAGAGGATAGAGAGAGACTGGCAATTAAGCTGGAGGCATTAAAGGACAATGCAGGCAATTTTGGACATCTTTTTGGCGATTGAACTGGGTTCCAGGCACGTCTCAGGCCACGTTGCCCAAATTTCAGCCGAAACCGGCGCTTGTGTGCCGCGCAAATCAATTAAACAGACGCGGTAATAGGGAGTTTTAGAATAGCGCACGCTAAAGCTTTGCGTGCGCAAAGAATAGCGTCGTCAACACTGCGCATGCTCCGAACGCAAACCAGGTTTTGCGCTTTGCGTGCGCAATTTTAGCGTGCGCTATTTCTCGGAAATAGCGTGCGTACGCAAAGGGTCTTTGCGCTCCTCCTAAGGAGGATTCGTGATGAGAAGTTGGCTAAAGCCAAGACGAGCACAGTTAAAAAAAACAAATGGCGGCCCCCAGGACCATGACTGCGGTCGCTTTGGCGGCGTCGTGAGCGCGACGTCGGCGGCATCCTCGCGACTGCGAATTTCAATACGGGACGACACTGCACTCGGTTTCGAAAATCCAGTAGGGTGGGCAACAATCACCGGCAACTTGATGCTTGCGACGAGCGAACATTTATCGGCGAAGGCAGCGAAGGTCAGTACACTCTTGCCGAGCCGACGCATGCGGCGGACACGACCAATCGACCGCTCGCGTCGCACTCTCACGTTCAAACAAATGTAAAATTGTTACTCCGGACCAAAAGTCTTGTTTTTTCTAAAGTTGCAGCATTTCGTGTGTGAAATAAAAATCGTGACTGTATCTTGGTGGCGTTGCAAGCGCGAGATGCTTGGGCTTTTGCGTCGCGGCGGAGAAACGCTATTCTAAAACTCCCTAATAATATTACCGGGATCGACTGGGGCGACGCCCCGAAAGTTGCGGGAGAAGCCAGGACAAGCGGAGCTCACGTGACCGATGCGGGGCCAAGAAGCGCGACGTCACAAGAGACGCGTCAGCGATTGGTCGAAACGAGAGACGTGCCCTCGGTCACGTTTTGGTTCGCGATTTTTAGGAATACTGTTCTAATTTCCGCTTGAATAACCGTGAAAAGTATAAATCTGTCCGGAAATGATTACTATATACCGTAAATAAAGCAGCATAATTGTTTTTTTCTTTGCTACGCTGGACACGAAACGGGCTACGAGCAACTATGGGCAAACAAAATAAAATAAAAAATAAGTACACGGTACTCGAAGGATTCTGCACAATGGTAAACATGCCAAATTTGTGCGCTGTAGATGGCTGTTTTAACGGTCGACTGAAGACCAGTATTCGTTCGGGTGACGCTAGTTTTCACGTGTGGGTTGCTGTTCGTGTTCTTTGTCGACGAAAAGAGAACGTCCGACTTTGGTGAAAACCAAAAATGGTGCTGTTTATTTTCTCCTTCTTGGGGAGCGTCCCCCGCGGAGAAACCGGTTCCCAGAACGGCCGGATCGCTGCCGCTTTCCCCTCGGCATCTCCCCCGCGTTTCTGTCCTTCGGCTTGCGGGCCGCTCGTTGCCGGCTGGGTGTTCTCCGTTGGGTGATGGCGGAGGCCGCCACACACGTACTCCCGTTCCGTTGGTGTTAGGTCACTGAACGGAAGCTCGAACTCGCTCGCGAGAGCGGCATTGCCGTCCATGTTCACAGATTCGACGAAACGACCGCGCCACCGCGCTGCTATAACCCACCGCGGTAACCAGAGTCTCGATCTCCTAAATACTACCGATACCGACTATTCACACTTGACGTCACTCCCTACGTCACCTCCGTTTTCGGAGGCCCAGAAACGAGAATGGAGATTGTTCAGTTTCGGTTTCTTTACTTTTTTCGTAAGCACAGAAATACGCGTCACAAATGTCTACAAAAAATTGGGCAGCTTGCTATGTTCCCAAGAAGCATAAAAACACCATTTAAAAAAAATTAAAATCGTCCTGATTGTCCCTTTAAAGGATATGCGGACAGAATTGAACAAAGAGAAAAAGAAGCAAGATGTGCTAGAGGAGGTGAAGGCGACGCAAAGGTCCAACAAAGATAAGCATGAAGCAATGGAATGACAGCTGGAGGTGAAGTTAACAAAGAAGGAAGGGCGAGAAGCAGTGGCAAGGGAGCTGGAAAGGGTGGGACGTGGGCTGCAGAAGATCAAGTGACAGGGGACGGAGGGAGGAGCAGTTGACGCAGTGCCGGTTGTAGAGAGCGAGTTGGCAGAGGGCATACACTAGTATGCCGTCAAAGGCAGCGAGGCCGCAGTACAATACGGTGGTGCAACGGCAGCCCCCTATTCCGACAGTCACCAAACCTGCGATGCAGGAAAACACAAAAAAGGAAGTGGGCAGAGAGTTTAGATTATAATGCAATTAAATGCAAAGGTGGGCAGAGAGTGTTGGTGGTAGGGAGCTCTAATGTGTCTAGGTGCACAGCGGGTATCGCCAGCAGAGTCGGGGACGATGAGAGAGTAAAGGCTGCAGCCCTCCTAGGCAGGGGGATGAAGGAAGTGATGGACATGACAGTAGAAATGTTGAATGTGAACAAGGGGGAGCAAAACCTTGTGGTGGTGCATGTGGGATTGAATTACGCCCCAGGGAGAAGGGGGAAGGGACCTGGCCACACACACATCGAGGAGAATGTGAAGCAGATGAGGGTGCACATTGTAATGCGCACCGTCATGGAGGTAAGGGGCCGAGGAGTAGGTACAGAGAGGGCAGTCCAGGAGGCTAACAGGACTATTAAGATACTGAGCTCTAAGAACGGATATGAGGTCATGAATGTGAACAGCAAGGTACACCAGGGGAGTCCGACCACTCCGTTCAGCCGAGACGTGCATCCACTATGGGGAACTGACGGGGACGCAGGTGGGGCGAAGGATGGGCGGCGTAGCACAGACTCTTTAAGGAGCCCGCAGAGCCGTCCGGTAGCTGTCTCAAATGCAAATAAGAAGGTTGGGAGGAAATCTTGCAGAACAAGGAAAAATAAGCAACTCAATATAGGATTTATAAACATGGAGGGGGGCAGAAATATAATGAAGTGGGAAGAGGCTATGGATCAATTAAATTAATAAGATTTTGTAGTGTATGGATTGGCGGAGGCTCACCTTATAGATCGGTAGGAACCACCCTACTTGGCAGGTTGTTTATGGGTGGGATGCAATCGATCTGAAGGGGAACGGGAGAGAGGCGGATGGGAGTGCTAGTGAAAGGACAGGGCTAGGAAAGGGTGAGTGAACGCTGCAGAGAACACATGTGGTTAAAAGGTAATATCACATGGTTAGACACGCTCATAGGATTTGTATATCTGAAGACGGGAATTGATTCAAGAGTGGAAAATGCACATCACTTGAGATGTATTTCCAAAGATGAACAATTTGGCAGTAAACCGGAAATAGCTATCTTAGGAGACATGAATGAACACTTAGAAGACTTCGAAGGATATATACAGATTCTATAGGGAAGATTCTACAAGAATTCTGCGATGCTCTTGATCTAGTGATTGTTAACGCCCAAGTAAAATGCGGCAAGAAAATAGCGTGGAAGAGAAACAATTTGCACTCGAGAATTCACCGCTGTCTAATCTCTAGCAAATTGTATAACAAATTAGGACACATGGAAATAGATGAGGAAGGCACGAAAAAGCTTAGGAAGTGATCATAAGCGACTTGAAATAAACGTTGGTGCAGCAGAACAAGAGAAACAAATTCTGGAACGAGAAAGTATGCTGACCCCGAACGATGCCCAATTACAGGAGTTTCAGAACGAATTGAGAATATAGTATCCAGCCAACTGGAGAGAAAATGGACATATGACGATAGTAAACACTTTTAAAAGAGAAGTTCAAAATCAAGCAAAGAGGAAGGAGGAAGCACACGCCATAAAGCTGTTTCGACAGTGAAGTTAAGGCGGCCATAGCAGTGCGACAAGAGGCCCCAAGGGAACACAGATGGGCGAAGAAAAGGCGGGACACACCCGCTGAGGTAGCATCGAAATGGAATACGTTTCAGGAAAGAAAATGAGAGGAATCTGCCGTAATCCAGGCCAAGATTGGTAGAGCTGAAGTGCAGTGTAATAGTCTAATTACCTTCCTGTAACCGCTTAATTTGATCACTGTAAAAGGGGGGGGGGGGGTCTTTGGTATAGTTCACCCTTTCGAAAATGTCTCCGTAATCGCGGCAAGGCGTACGCGAGGGGCGTTCCGCTCTACGAAGTGTGCCGCGATACAATTTCTGAAGCACGGTGTCGATAAGGTCTCCCTTCATATATTATGGTCACCCTGCCCCCCATTAACCCCAAAGCTGACAAGGCGGCGGGAAGCTCGGCGCTAGCCGGACCAATCAGCCGCCTCCCTTTCATCACGTGACTCCTCTCTGTGCATGAACACGTGACCCAAGATGGACGCATGACAGACTATAGTCCAACTATCGCGTAACTTCCACCGCACTGTCAGCTTAGGGGGGGACGCTGTTATATGGGTCTCCTCACAACGCGTGCGCCACATTGTTGCTCGTAGACCAATGGCCAACTTATCTTTCTTCTTGATCGTAAGTTCTAGCGATTTGCTTGTGGGTGGGGCGTATAGTACGTCAGGAAAGGTCAGATTTGTTTTCTAGCTCACTTTTACGGCTTTGTTTGGCGAACAGCGCCGCTTTAGAGCACTTGCGCACGTCTAACTGGGTCGCGTGTGAAGAGATAAGAGATAATTCGCACCTTGGAGAAAGGAGGCGTGCGTTTAATACTTTGTGCGCGTGCGCTCAAGTCCTGTTCACGGACCCACCCACTTTCCCTCCTTTCCCTTTTAATCACGCCCTCTTGTTATCTCTTTTGCCAGTTTGTCCGGCGTGTCGATGATAACTTGTATTTCAGAAAGATACGTGAAAAAGGCGAAGCAAGTCTCCAAACGAAATCACCTGTCGCGACGGAAGACTGAACATTCCGAAATAAATTTCGGCAGCTTCTGTGCTTACTAGTTAGATGTACGGGTCGGTATATAAAAGTTTGGCGTTGATGAATTTATCGATTTAAAGATAGCGTACGCCGTATTTTTGTCACCTTTGGGTAGACCGCCTCATATAGGTACGATGTATGGGATATGGATGTATGAATATGATGACGTAATAAAAAGCGTATTCGTATCGTTTTTTATCTTTTTCTTTTATTTTCTTGCGGGAGGGGGGCTTTATCACCCCGCAGTTGCCGAAACTAGAGCGGCAATTTGATCAATATAGTACTTCGAAGTTGAATAGGTTTCCAAGAATTGCTTCCTGATATAATACACTTTTTTTCTTTTTAGGTTTCTTACTACTTGATTTTTCCCCCTGCAGAAACACCTGTAGCTTGCTTCTGTGTACAAGCTCTCGCTATCGCATGCCTTAGAGGCGGACGCACATCTCGCGCTTTCCAGTTTTTACTTTTCCCCATGTGCCTCCCTTCGCAGTTTAGGAGAAAGTGGCGCTAAGAGGATTGACTTCTCTGCAGAAAACCGAGCTTATACGTCGTCCTTTAAATGGGCCATGAAACGATAACGGGTTGGAATGTTCGTGACTTCGCAGAGGCGTACTGGTCCTAGTCTGGCCCAAGTGCACTCACAGATACGGAAGCATCTTTGTCACCGCGAAATTGCGAGGATAAAAGGGCACTATTTCTTTCAGTCTTGCCTTCGCGAAGCCTAAAGGAGTCATGGAACGCTTTTCCAACTTTTTTTCTGTTTAGCTTTCCTCCTCAACTCAAGAAGACGGAAAGGGGAGTCCCCTCTTGCTCGGACTCTCGTTTGTCTAATCCATACATCCATTCTTTCCCTAGAAGATTAGCCGTCGCTCAAAATTCAGACAAAGGTTTCTTTCCCCACCCGTTTACCCCGAAGCTGACAGTGCTGCGGAAGCTACGTGCTCCTTGGGCCAGCAACACTTTTGCCACGTGATCACGCTCTCTCGCGCATACCCACGCGCAGAGAAGGAGGTGAGGTGATGAAAAGGGGGCGGCTGATTGGTCCGGCAAGCGCGTAGCATCCACCACAATGTCAGCTTAGGGGTGAAGGAATTAAGTGAGCTCCGGTGTCGTGTGACGTTCGTTTGGGCCCGGTGACGCGCTGCGGGGTCCCGATGACGCGCTGCGGGGTCCGCGGATGTATCACAGAGAAAAGGCAGCGAGCTTACGAAGGGAAGGAGGTACGAAATAGTCCGCTGTGTTTTCAAATTTTCGTACCGAAAGTCAGGCTTTTGACTTTCTATCTTTTTTTCTTTTGGCCCACTGAAGGATGTGCTATTAGTAAAATACCAATATAAATTGATTTATTGCAGCCCAAAATTCGTTTCATGGGCCCTTTAATGACGTAATTGTGGGATGGGAGCAACGTACCTGACGACAGTCGCGCGCGGCTCGTGGATTGGACACGAGAACTGCGTGAGCACTCGACTTCGGCTCGTGACAATCAATGCCTCGGCGGACACTCAGGTAGTGGCTCGGGTCCAACCACTGCGGTGATGAGAATAGCCGAACTCCAACAATGCCTGGAGCTCAGCACGCCCTGCTTTGCCGACCCCAGCGCGTGGCTACGACTAACGTTGGCGGCATAGGATAGGAGCCAGGCCACATGACCGCTTGTTCTGGCTCCGAGTTGAGCGGATAAACAATGCTAATGTCTCTCGATTTTTTTTTTTTTGCAGAGGTAAGTTTATTTAGTTATTAACTTTAGGGAGTGATCGTCAGTAGTATTTAGCGAAAGTAGAGAAATCGTTTCATGACCCCTTTAAACAGCGCCTGACTGATCGGAACTGCTCTTGCGACGAGGTGAGTCGTTCGTTTTGCAGTACCGCGGTACGGACTTTGCGTACCACGATAGCTATGCAGCTGATCGCAAGGGTTGCCGTCATACTTGAGCCGGTAGTTTCGGTTACGCCGTAAACCGCCGAAACAAAACTTTGAGATGGGATATATGCAAAAGTACGCTAGGCATTGAAAAACAATCGCACCTCGTAATTCGGGAACAAAACAGCTGCATCTCTCGTAGACGGCGGTGATTCTCTGTGGCGATGTTTTCCCGGGATGTCGGGAGTACAGCGGACGTGATGCATCGATCTGTGCCGCGCTCATTTCTTTGATCATTCTGCCGAAGCATTGATTACGATGCGTGTCAACGTGCGCCGAACATAATGGGAGGATGCGATATCCTGCTGTTTGACCCCTTCCGCGTTTATATGTATATGTGCATGTATACTAAACTAACCGTTCCATATCCTAATAAAGTGTGTCGGGAGCCAGCTGCGAGCGGAATGGAACTGGCCAACAATATGAAGCACGTGTAAGCCCACTTACCGGAAGGTAATTGACCGATATATATTTTGTTAAGCAATCCAAACGAACACACACACAAAAAAAAAAGAAAAAAAAAAGGCTCAGCTTTCTCTCCAAGCTTTTCCGAACAAAACATTCCACTTCATGGAGTTTTATATAATGCCCTCGACGTCATTTTGTTTTAATGACGGTTCGAAACGGGTTTATGGAAGTGAACCATGGAAGTGGTTGTGGTCACGAACAAAATACTCGTCCTCCATCACGTTTTCCATCATCAGTGTCTGTGCTCGCCCCTCACTCATCGCATGTTTTTTTATCGACGCCTCCTACGTTAATTTAACTTCAAATGCCCATTTGGGATAGTAACCGATTAACTATACTTAAAACAGCCTCGGTCTCGCAATAACGCGTCGCGTCGTCACCTAAGTTTGAGTCACACCGCTTGTGTACGTCATATAAAAGATACGGTGTGCGGACACACCCCAATTATATTTTAAGCATGTTTGCTTCAAATTTATGTATACTTAAAACATGTTTGCAGACTGTCTTTTGTATGATGCATTAAGCAACGTGATCGCGGGTTTGCGTTGTTGATCTAAAAGCCCGACCCTGCGATGCGACGCCTAACAATGCGCACGTGGTGTGTAGCGTGCTGGTGACTCGCGACGAGTTTCTAAGGAGAAACCACCGAGGCATACCCGGCGACTTCTGACCATCGATTGTAGAGGTAGGCAAACGCAAGTTCGTCGCCCGCGCCTGCGCTCAACTTGTAAAAGTCGGACATACGCCGGCCCGGGCTAGTATGGCATAGGAACGGCCAGTGTTTTGGCCTCGTTTTCCTGTTGGCAGGGGCAACCGCCCGCTGCTATTCAATTTCCCATCGCGGGCCCCGATCAATACTGCCTCCCCCTGGCGGCCTCCGCTCGCGCAACTGGTGGTTTTTAACTGCCGCGGGAACGCCCCTTCCCCGTGGCGCCAGATAGCTCCCTTATTTTCTGGTGACGTGGAGACGGCACTGTTTTACGTCGCTACGCTAATGGAAGTCGTCAGGTCGCTCCTCCGTCCCCCCCACGTCAGGTCTGTTTGTTTGTTTGCGCTGCCCTATCTCGACGGGCATCGTAGGACGGTTTGGTCATTTTGTTTGTTCTAATTTTATTTGTCGTTCCTCTAGGCTTTCCCCGTGCGGTGTTGTGGCGTTTGAGTGGTTTGCGGAACGAGCTCTTAGCCCTAACAGCTGAGCTACGGGAATGTTAAACATTTTACATGTTATTATTTTTTTTTTTTTTTACTCAGAGATTTGATATACTCTTCGGGTTTGTTTTTGGTGTTTTGTTTGCCGTTGTATGTGGATCCTTTCTCTTCCTTGTCAGGAACCTTAATCTTGCTCCGTAGGTATTTTAATGTTATCATTAACGTTTCTTTTTTTTTTTTTGGGGTTTCGGTTTGGTTACACGTTTGCTGACGGCCTCTTGACTTGTGTCTTTAAGTGATCTGCGCTTTTAAGAGCTGATTTGTTCTGTAATTCTTTTTTCTGCTGGGTGACGTCAGCTGTTCGAGGACTCGATTCGGTTTAAAAGGTGCACGTGACCTTGTTTCTTAGACCTGAATGTTTGTCTTCTCGCGTTTGTATAGCGTGTGCACCCGAACTTTTTATTTTCCTCTTTCTTCTTCTATTTCAATAAAGTTTCTTGCGGGACAGCGCCTTCATATTTACTTAGTCGACACTGCGACTTCAACATGCTAGTAATGAATGATGTCAGTTGGTCACGTACCAATCGCGTTTTTTTGGTTTTTTCGCTTGACAGATTACTTTTTTGCGACACTAATTTTACAGTGTGCTGTTTTTAAAGTTTTTGAAAACGAGTGCACATCACTACTGTAACAGACTGAAAGAGGCTGCGCGGTACAGATCCACGCAGTGAAGACTACGTCATTCACGGCACAGCCGATAACCGCTGTAATCGTCTACATTATAGTCCGGTTAGCGAACGCAACACCTCCACTTTCTAAATACGCGACAATGGTATTTGAAGTATGAGTACGAACGTGCTGACCTCGCGTTTACACCTGCATAGAGGGCTCCGCGAACGACGGCATCTTTTAAATAAATACGCATATTTTTAAGTGTGACTTAGATTATTCGAAACTGCAGAGTAGACAACGCCACCCAGCGGAAAAAAAGTTGTGATGCAGAAAAGTGTGGAGCTATCGTCTTTCCAAGTGCGCAGCGAAACCTGGCGCGGCCTAGCGACCGAATCTTGAAACGGGGTAAATTTTAGGATGAAGTGCACGTCGTCGGAGTTGCGAATGATCGTACGTCAAGGGCTTATACGCTTTCGTCCTATCGTTGCGTAAGGGAATCCTCCCGCGCGCGCCGTGTTTTTAGCTCGACAACGTGAAAGGCGTCGATTGGGTTCTCACCTCGAGGTTTTTGACGAAAGTCCAAATGTTGGCACCGGAAAGTCCTTAGACTTATCGACGTCAAAGTGGAAGTGGCTGCCTCCACGCAGTCGTAATTGAGTGACAGCTCCGTTCTTACCCTCGGTTCTAACCCGAACTCGCGGCGTGGCATGCAACCAATTGATCGTTCATTAGCCGCAAGTTCGTTGATACTTCGCCAACTTCGAAGCGACTGCGAAGCCAGCTGGCTGTTGGTCGCGTAACTTGCCGCGCTACGCCTGCTTGAAAGGCAGGTTTCCGCCATTTGAATGTATTATGTGTACGTGCGTGCACGCACGTAACTGACTTTCCTTTTGCTCATTTTGAAGAGTGAAGTATGGTAAGTGTCGAGTCTCCGGTTGCGAAGAATAGCGTTGGTTTTCGACGCGAGGGGAGGTTGGAGAACGGCGGTAGAGCTGAACGGCTTTTACTTTAGCTACGCGAGCCCGCGAAGACGTTTATTTTGGCCGGACGCCAGAGGCGAGTGAGAGTATATATCCACGCTTTCGAAAGTTCGGGCGGCTCATTTTGGTTTCTGTGGCATTACCTGCATTGAATCCCCAAGAAGCATAACGGGATCGGCTTCAGAACAGACACCGCTTAGTGATATCGTGCTTTCACGGACCGATTAGGTACAGTCCTGCAAGGAGATAACATGCACTGCGCCTAAAGTGTCTCCTCCTCCGATATCTCATTTTCTCAGCCAAGGTCTACTCAAACGCCTCTCGTGCTAAACCATTGTTCGGGTTCTGCAGCTTTGCTGAGGTAACCCACAACCCCCGAAACAATAGGTCGCAATCGAAGTGGAGCTATAAACTTTTCTCGCGCCTTAGTTTGCGCCGACTCAAATATTTAGAAACGTGGCCGCTCGTCCAAAGATGCGGCTATACGGAGCCTGTGCCATAGCCAGTTTTCTAAAGCGCAAAGCCGGCTGTATCGTCTCTGCTCGCGCGAATTCTCGCTCTTCGCGACAGTCCGCGACACTGTAGAGTTTGTGTTTGGTATGTCGCTCTAAGTGGTTCTTGTCTCCTTTTCGGCGTCCTACAGGTTTTCCCATGGGCCCCATCCATCTCCTCGACCGCCTCCTGGGCGACGGCACGTGATGAAGGAAGCCGGGATCGTCTCCCTGGTAAGTCGGTGTTCCTGTTTTTTTTTTTTTTCTGGTGTCGCGCCAACGCAAGTCTCCTAAGCTGACAGTACGGCGGGAGCTAGCGCTCGCCAGAACGATCAACCGCTTCCGTTTCGTCACATTACCCCGTCCTCCGCGCGTGGGTACGGGTGACTGCGTGATCACGTGACGAAAGATGGACGCACGGTTGTTCCAACGTGTGTGTAGCTTTCACTACACTGTCAACTTCATCTATTTTTTTTTTTTTTTTGACAGTGTCGTGATTTGGTTTATCAGGAGGAGCGATCCACCCAACTCGAAGTTATTTTGGTGTCGTTGACTCGTTGCCGGCTCCAGGCACGTGTTTCCAGGCCTCAACTCGACAATGTCGTGCTTTGGATGACACGCTCGAACTGGGGGCTGGGGAATTGATCGTTTAACTTTTCCAATTGATCAATATGCTTTTATCACAATCCACTTTTGTAACCGGTTAATCGGTTGTATGTTCAATATAAAAAAAAAAAAATTGTAAGAAAGTAAAAATGTTGGCTCTACTATACTTGGTGTACATTTATGTATTTTGGGGGCAGCTAGCACTTCTGTATTCCACGGTAAAGTACCTATCATGCTTTAAAAATATTGTAAAATACTGTATTTTAAAAATAGATTGCCTTTCTTTATTTTGTTTTTACCTGGACTGCTCATTTCACCAAAAATGGCATAGTAAGAAATAAAAAAAGGTTGTTTGGAGACTTTTTTAAATGCTTGGAGGTCAACGCAACCGATTAATCGATTAATTAGATGGGCTGACTGACGTGGAAGTTTGGGCTAGTTAGTATTTCGTGTCCGTGTCCTCGCGCTGTTTTAATTTTTAATTAATTAAATGGTAGCGATGAATTGGGTTAAAGTGTTTGATCGACGTCCAGCCCTAGTTGAAATAGTGTCTTAGACTGTACGTAGACAGTTGCCGGGTCGCGAGCGGCATCGGTTCCACGACATCAACGCTCTTCCGCTTTGACTAACACTTCAACACTTATTAGCGTTGAATAATGAACTTATTTACCGGCATACTTTCCGTCGCATATGCTTGCTTCCATTGTCCTATTCTCGTTTTCACCTAAAGTACCGTGGTAAAGAGAGTCCGGCTCCTCGGGGAACATGACCTATTTTTCCCTTTATTTGGAGAATTACGATATCTGTAGGTGCACTTTAGATTAGATCTGTGTTACCTTATCAAGACATACACGTTTCAAACGCCAAAAGCATCGCTTCTGCCTCCAACAACCAAATCTTGTAAGAACTACTTCGCCCGGCGCATGAACAATGCGCAAAACGTCCTTTTCTTTACTTGAGGTGAAAACGAGTAGAGTAGTTTTGATAATAGCTTCTCCACTGTGGAGGAGAAAAGCAAAAAAAACATTAAGGAAAACTGGTGACCGCGCATTCGGGCTAGTTGTGTCGTCTGTACCACCTTGTCCTTGTCGCAGAAAAAAAAAAAAAAAAAGACAATGGGAAGAAAAAGCGGGGGGGGGGGGGGGGGGATTTAGCCTTTCACGCGAATGTGCTTCATTACGTTTTCTGTTTGCATTGCGTTAGACAAAGGGCTGGTTAAGTGTTGTTAAAGAGACCATAAAATGATTTTTTTATCTTTCTACTCAGCTTGAATCCTTAACTCAAACGCGAATGAGAAATCACGTGGTCGTGACGTGCTTGGGCTCCAGAGGCGAGGACTCCGAGCTTCCGCCGTGCTCTCTAACCACACCATGGAACTTGTCACTCGCAAGTGGTAAGTTCCGTCACGGCACTCGTTGACCACGAACGTGGATTCAAATATTCGTCGACGGATTGGTTGTTAACGAGCGCATACGACCGAGCGGGTGCATCACGGCGAAAAAATTAAGGCGCGGATAGCTTTCGAAGAAAATGTGGCAAGAAATAGTCTTCTATATTTTAACATTTTCGTACCGAAAAACAGGCTTTTTGGATTTTTACCCCGGTGTACTAGCTTTCTTTTGGCGCACTAAACGATACCCGATCAGTAAAATCCCAATTTAGCCCAGCCCAAAATTAATTTCATGGTCCCTTTAACGCAGATGTTAACACTTTAACTTCCACTACAAAAAAAAAAAAAAGGAATTACAGGCACGTATTTTGGGCATTAGTTACTTATTTAAGGTCACAGTGGGCGGGACAACTTTCTGTGGCTATGCAGTCTATGGAGCGCGCGCGCTTTGAGCGCTGGTTAAAACTGTGCACGCGCACTGTGTATTTATTTATTCATTATTTTTTTTATTGTTCCCTCAGGGCGGGAATGCAATACAGAGGGGGAAAAGCAGCGATATAGCGATAGAATTTATATATAAAAAAAAAGAAAACGCGGACATATTAGGATAAAAAAGAAAATACAGGTTTTGACACACTCGTCAAGAACATGGTTAGTTCATGCAGATTTAGAATGATCCAAGTCCGTGATGCCAACCTTGTGTTGATGATGAAGGCGAGAGGACACGTAAAGAGGGCGCACAATGAATTTGTCTCCTAGTATAGAGTTAGGAAAATCAATTTTGTAAATCCAGAAGAGTCGTGAAATTTTCCGTCGTCGAAATAGGGGGGGGAGGCGATAAGGTTGATTTTATATCAGTGACACTAGCTGCGTAGTAGTAAATCGTAAGACTCGAGCAGATCTGTTATGGATAGCTTCCAATGCATCAATAAGGAAGGCATGACCGGGATCCCAAATCGATGTTGCATGTTCTAATTTGGAAATGCAACAAAGTTGTCCCTGAGTATGGCTATTGTAATCTATCTAGTGTTGCCATGTTGATCAGGAATATTACTTCTATGATATTAATACCCAGCAAGTTCCCCGTAAGCGCGGTATTAACCATGCTGTTTTTCTTCAAGATAAATAATGTCCTCTTGGTCTGTTTTATTAGTTTTGCTTAGTATTCTTTCGCGCTTTCAATTCACGTTCTCACGCACATAGGTGAACCTAATTTTGTAAGGCGGACTTAAATGCCCGTGGTGGAGAAACGTGAAAACAAAAATACTATTGATACTTTGATTGATACTGTGACCGTTTCCGCTTCTTTGCGCTGCCGTGTCATGATTAACGGTTGACTTACGCATCGGCTGGTCCTACAGCTTCTCGATATTTTGATCGCCCCCGCTGAACGAGTATTAGGCTTCATCTTGTAATTTGTCTGCGGCGCTATCAAAGGCGCGAGGGCGTGGCCCTACACAATACTTCATTTGTTACCACTTGCTCTTACCCGTGCGTCTCGCGGCGAAGAACAAGACCCTTCAGATGGTGTATAAACTCGGACATATGAAAGCCTACTCCCTTCGTCCACCTCGTACGCCTCATCAGAGGGTATTGTAATTTTCAGTCGACAGAATACGCTGCCGTCCGTCTACTTGACACGTTTATTGACGAACGGCTTCGCGACGGTGATTTTTTCTGTATACAGGACGTGAAATGCAGCCACGACGTTGACTTTCTCAAACAATGTCGAACAGCTCGTCTCCAACAAGAGCACTCGCGGAAAGGTAAACTACATCGGTGGTCGACACAGCGTCATCCTTGGACACAAAAGACCATTCGCAACGGATCCAACAATGTGATGCTTCTATGATGTCGACTGAATATTCGTGGAAAGTATGCCACTTTTCGACACAAGCGCCAGCAAAGCCGATGCTACAATCACAGGGATGTTGTCTTGAAGGGCACTTTCACTTCACCGGCGCGTGCGCGTAGCAGGCGCATTCAAAGCGTGGCGCTCGCATCTTCTTATGGTGAGTTTTTTTTTGTTTGTTCCGTGTCTGTTTCGCAGGACTATATAGTTTTCGTTTATGTTGTCGGCGACTGATTACGACGCTGTGGGGCTGGTAGTCAGCCCTGAGGGTAAATATACCACACGTCTTCTTCCATGCTTCACATCTATCAAGAACGCCGTGTAGCCACATTTGAGCGTCTTGCACAATGCGCATGCTCAGAAAGGGCTGCTACTCATTGTCTGCCAAGAACAATACGGTGAGGAACGAACGATGCTGAAGCTTGTGGAAGGTCTTCATTAGGAGGCGATATCCGCCGCCATTTTAGGACATAACTATACTTCCCGCCCTTCGCCTATACGCCTTTTCTACAAAGGTGCCGCCATCTTGAATGTCATTTCCAGTATGGGCGAAAACATTGCTTGGCCGTCGCTAGGCCAACAGAAGACATTGAGAATATAAGCGTAACCGTCCCTCATTCTCATTTTACCTCACCTCTACTTTTTTTTTTCTAACTGCAAGTTGAAGCTTTTTTCTTTTTTTTTTTTTTCGTCGCCCATATCGGATATGTTTACCACATAGCTGGGGACGGGAGTAAATGAAAAAAAAAAAAGTGTATATCGTACAACAAATTTGACTTCGACCTATCGGTACATTTCTACAGACTTTATCTCCTCGACGTTTGTGTCGGTCTTTGTCTTCTGGCAACCGTCCTCCATGTATCCTTGCTTCAACACGCGGAACGTGGTTTCGTGTATAGGGTCACTGAACATTCGTCGTTTGATTGTGATCAGAGCGAATACTTCACTAGGGATATACTCTGCAAAAAAATACAATGCCATTGGCACTGACAGCTTTTGTGTAGTTGCAACGGCTGGGACGCGCGGAGCCTCGGGGTGTTTCCCCATCTATCGTCGTGGAAACCTGGAAAAGAGCGAAGACGACGTGTTTTGTCCGTGATTGGTTTACTCGGTGAAATGTTGTAGGCGTTACCGAAAGAAAAAAAAAGTAACGAAATACGTTACTTGCAAAACAAAGGAACGCGTTTGCCGACCTCCGTTATTTCAAAATAAAGGGAATGCGTTACGGTTACGGATAAAAAATTAACGCACGTTACTTTTGTGCTACCTTTTATTTATAAATTGATGGTAACGGCGCTTTTCTTAGGCGACAGCGTTTTTCGACACTGCAGGAGGAAGGGCGTAGGTTTGGGACTTTTCTAAAGTGGAGACGTCTTGCACGGCGAAAAGACGTGCGAACTTTTGAAGGTATGTGGAATGAGCGCAATAATTATTGACGACCTAATAGGACTATTGAAGCAGCGTCAAAAGCGCGAGTCACTGGGCCTTTTTTTTATTGTTTACAATTGGTTGAGCGAATATAGAACACATACAGAAACATCACGAACACACCATGATGGCGCCCTTCTGACGCTGCTTACGTGACTTCACGTGTGAAGCGGAGTTAGGTATTCGATCAGAGCATGCATCTACGAGGGGCGTTCATAAAGTTCGTATTATTGTCACTTAGGAATAGAGATTCAGCAATCAAACTCGAGTAGGAGTTGAGACTTTCTCTACATGTTCGCCACCAAAAGTTACCCACTTTTTCCAGAGATGCACCACATGCCGGAGGCCATTGTTATAGAACTCCTCGTCTTGAGTGTTCAGGAATCGCTCCACTTCATCAATCACTTGGTCGCCGTCCTTCAAATGCTTTCCTCTTATTTGGCCACACTAGAAGCGTCTGTGCCATTGAACCAAAAGTGTCGTAAACTGGGGCGTTGTCCCCGAACAACGCTCACAGTTTGGAATGAATATCCTTGGCATTGCTTCCCTTCAAATGAAAAAAACCGGATCACTGCATGTGCTTGGCACCGACGGGCGGTACCATTTTTGTTTCGTCTCCCTAGCGGCGTTCCGAGCTACTATAGCATGCGATGTTTATACTGTGCGGAAGCTAGAGTGACGCGCACTCATGTTGATGCCTGTTTTGTTCCGTTTTCTTTAATTTTTTGTTCCGATAATACGAACTTTTTGAACGCCCCTCGTATAATGTGGTCCGTGTGAGTGTGGTACGTCTAGGTCTCGTCGAGGGACTCCTTTAGAGGCGAGGCTGCGACTCCTTCCGTACCAACATTGCTTTTCCTTCCGGGCAACGCTACCTTTCCTACTCTGTCACACCCCGAGAAGGCGCACACACACCCTTCCTGCGTCTGCCGCATTTCCCACTGTGAACGTGCGGACGAGAGCGTCCGGGAATTGCCAATATGAAGAAATATTCTGCCTCTGGAGACGTCGTAGGTTCTCGGCAGAAACGGAGCACGTCGGTTGTACGGATGTGAACGCGTCAGCCTCCCTCCGCTGCTCCCTTCTTCCGGTGCGTGCAGGAAACATCTCGTGGCTTATTCCTTATGCCCATCGTGTTTTTTTTTTCTTTTTCATCAGCACGAAGAGACATGCACGTCGACTTACCCACGTTTTTTTTTTCTTGTTTGTTCGTTTGTTCGTTTTTTTTTTTTTTTTTGGGGGGGGGGGGGGGGGGGGAGGGGGTGGTAGGATAAGGGTTCTGTCGCGAACGAGCCGAGGTTCTGACTCGACCAGGTTCAACGACTCTTTTTCTTTATAACCTTTAACGCTAAGTTTGGTTAAAGTCTTTTTATTATTATTATTTACAAAGGTAATTTAATTTGTTTTCTCCTAGGGCCCGAAGGCAGATTTAATAAATATTGAATACATACTATTTATTAAGTTACGCAGCTCTGCCCAGGCAGGGGGGTGGTTACAACAGGTGTAAACAATACGAGGTGTTCAAATGCACACATGGGCGGACAGTGAAAACGAGATTATGTCACCTGGCAGAGAAGGGGGGCAATACTAATAGGGTATAATTGTTTCACATTAACGAACCAAGCGAATAATTAAAAAAAATTATCTTTGATGTTATATTGTGTAGACAATGGTAACCATTTTATAGAATTCTAAAACAAACTTACGCATATATTCTTTTTACCTATCGGACATTTTCGTGTGGAAGTCGGGCAACACTGGAGAAGTAAAACTTGTCGTTTTTTTTTTTTTTTAGATAGTGGAAGGTTTTGTTGCCTTAGTCGAATCTATGGTCGACAGTTCGCGGAAACCCTAGTCCGGAAGTGTAGGTCCTTTTGCAACCGTCGCTCTAGTCCGTGCGGTTTGTGGTATGCCGCGGCAGCTGTCGTCGACGATGCCAACCCCCAAAAGAAAATGGGTGGGTCGTGAGTAGGAATGCCGCGAACTTCTGTCGAAACTCGAGGTTCGACTGGGTCGGCTAACCTTCGAACTTTTGCCAAGGATCGAGGAAGTTCTTTCGAACTTTAGTGTGCGATTTCTGCACAATGATTAAAAAAAATTGGGACAGAACTATTTTATTATACATGATTTTGCTTTAAAGTATAGCAGTTTATAAAAGCAAGCGCAACCTTTTAATGATCGGGATCGTTTGTTAATGCAAAACAGTGCACCCGATGAATATTGCACCTCTTTTTGACGCCACCTGACGCAGCAAAAGTGCAGTATGGGTTGCGTGTATCGTTTCATTGTTTCACATTAATAAACTAAGCAGAGCATCAAATACACACATTTGCTTTTATGCTCGTTTATTCTACCATCTTTCTCGATGGAAAGAAACTTAAACATCCATCGATTGATATTTGTAAACAGTCGGAGATCATTTTACAAAATACATACTAAAACTACATAATTAATTAGTTGTTTCCCGAAATTCGAAAGTGTTTGCGTTGAAGTCGGGCAACACTGCGGACAAGTCGAACTTCGTCGAACATTCCTACATCATGCAGGGTTCGAGGGTTCGCTAAAGCAGTCGAACCATCGACAAGACGGCGTGTTCGGTTCTCGCGAAGTGCCGCGTGTGGTCGACTCGAGCAAAAAACGGGTGCCCCGAGAAAGAAGTCGTGCGGACCGCTTGATTTATGCGCAGCTGTACGAGGCCCGAATTTCCGACGGCCGCTCGCTCACTCGCTCGCTTGCTGCGGGGGTTGCCTGCGTTCGGCCCGAATGCACTCTTAATTTCTGCCGGAGTTTGGAAGCCTGAGCTGGTCGCTTTCTGTATTTTTTTTTTCGCGCCTGTTTGTATGGTGTAGTCTCGCGCAGCTGTGGACGTCAGCTCTCGGTGTGCGTATACGGACGAGGGTAGGGAAATAAACGCGCGGGTGTGTTTATACCTTGGTAGGGGTGAGTGCGTGTGGAAACTCCTGGCTTGGTGGTAAAATGCTGATGGACACTTATCGCGTTTTTTTTTTCCTTTCTGTTTTCATGGAGAGTATCGTGTTTTAAAGAGAATGATCCGCACTCGGTGTGTATATATAGTCCGCAGAAACAAATTTCGGCAGAAAAATATTTTTTGGTCCCCAACGGGTGGCACAGTCATCGGGCAATGCTCATGCATCACACACACCTTGAAAATCTTCTTCTCTATTAGCTCAGAAAGACAAAGAACCTTGTATCGTAAAGAAATCAATAACATAATCTGCGACTCGCAATATCCGTCACCTTCGTCATAATGAAAGATTTTAGTCAGAAAGAAGAAAGAAGAAAAAAAAATATATCGTATAGTCTGAACCTACATACAGTGGCCAACTCGAAAAATTTCAATTTTTAAACACTCTTAGTCCGCAGACTATCGCTCTGAAGTTTTTTTTTTTTTTTTTTTTTTTTTGGGGGGGGGGGGGGGAATTCGTGTTGTACAATGTGTCGGTACACGTTCCTTCAAACCCGGAAAGAGCTCGTTTTTGTATTTTAATGAAATATTGTTCCGAATAACCCGTAGATAAATTTCAGCAATCGAGTGCAAATATTCACATCAAACTATGTGTCCCGTCGCGACGATCCCATTTGTCTCAGTTCTCCGTTTTCCACTATCTTCGGAACACTTTCTCATCCCTCGAAGCTGGACGTTGGAATAGCCCGCAATAAAAAATCTAAATGCCTGCTAAATTCGCGTAAAACTGCAAATCTATAGGGGAAAAAAAAAAAAAAAAGGAACACCGT
Organism: Ixodes persulcatus; assembly: GCA_013358835.2. Lineage (NCBI taxonomy): Eukaryota > Metazoa > Arthropoda > Arachnida > Ixodida > Ixodidae > Ixodes > Ixodes persulcatus. The sequence continues at coordinate 344,571 of JABSTQ010010028.1, forward strand.
TCCTTTTGCTGGTTCTTCTAAAACCTAACCAGGTCCCGCTCCAGTGGCACCGATGCAAGATGGAATAGCGGCGTTCCTCCGTTTCTACTAAAGCCCGGGATCACGCTGCTTACACATTATACAAGGGACAGTCTGCATACAGATTCGAACGCGAGTCATCGCGAGATACCTGCTTCGAGTGCCGCGCGGTAAGGAGAAAACTTGGCGGTCGGCATTCGAACCACGGATATTGCGTCGATCCGTGTTTGCAGACCGTCTTATCTTGTATGATTAAGGGTTACAAGGCTTTAAACGGGGACTGAATCGAAACTTGAAATATGCCTCTCACGTTCAGAAATATGTTAAACATGGTGCACTTTATCGGCTAATGCAATAGCACGCTCGTGTTCCAAACGGATGACTGTATTTTCCGTTCTAAATGTTTGATTCTGGCAAGCGCTACAAAATCGGCCATCAAAGAGCCCGGTGCGTCTAGGGATATCCGTCGCACCCGCGACTTGCCCGCGACGTCATCGGCCTCCCTAGGGCCAAGCGTACCGTAGTTAGGAGCGTTGACACTTGATGGAGTCACCGCGTTACTACCTCGCTCAGCCCGAGTGCCCAAAGGCTTTAACATATCACCGGGGCCGTGTTCCGAAATTCACTTCATCTTACTCCAGTGTAAGGGTTTTGTACCTTTGCGTTCCAAAACCTACCCGCGTCCAGCGTTTTTCAACCTGTGTTGTCATGTGACACGACCCGCCGGAGTAACTGAATTCATTTGTGTAATATTTCGAACACAGCCCGCGAGATTGTGGAGCAGGCGGAGTCGTGCTCGCTATGACAATGCGTCGTCCGCTCCGCGACTTGGCCGATATGGCGACATCAGCGCGAGGTGGCTAAAGGCCTGGTCACACATGCAGCGGAATACTACAAGCATAGCGCTGACCTCTCGCTAAGCGCCGTTCACGTGACCTACGCATAAATTCAGTTTCCCCGCTTCATTTAGCGGGGAAAATGTTGTCATGTCACGTGACCTATACTTGAATTGAGTTTTTTCACTAGATTTAGCGGGAACATTAACGTCACGTGACAACGCCGATTCCGTTTCCCCGCTAAATATAGCGGGCAAAATGACGTCACATGGCTTTGTGTCACGGAACCTATACATAAATTCAGTTTCCCCGCTAGATTTAACGGGAAAATTTACGTCACGTGACCGAATTTCACGTGACCTCTACACGAAATTTTCTTCGCTGTATTTAGCGGGAAAATTGACGTCACATGGGCTCAACATTAATTCAGTTTCCCCGCTAAATTTAGCGGGGAAACGTTTCACGATGTTAGTTTTTCCGCCATTGTGCAGGGGTTCCGACCTTGTAATAATTGGCACGCGAATTTTGAAACGAGTCCATAGCTCGTGGCATTAGCATCCTGTCCAATACACCAGGAATGCGTTCCTTTCAGTTGTTTTGTTCACGTTTTCTTTCGTAGCGCTTTTCAGCAATGTGAGCGAGCGTAGGAGCGCTCGATCGAAACGCGACCTAAAAATATTCGATTCTGGTCGCGAGGGACCCTGCTCAAAACTTGAACTATCCGGAGAGCAAGTCGTCTCCTTCTTGCTCAAGAATTGTGGTGACGTCAGAACGACGCCGAGCTCTGATGGGCTTTGATTGAAAGGCTAGTGCGTAGAGCTCAATGCTCAGATGCGTTGAGGTCTTCTCACTCTGTTTTTCCATCAGCCAATAAGAGCCCGGCGTTCTAACATCATCGCAATCCTTGTGCAAGAAGCAGACGAACTTGCGCTCCGCATGTTCTTGTAGACCTTCCCAAGGAAGGGCTCCTGGCCGGTTCCATGTTCAGTGTTCGTGCGTATAACGCGTGATTTGGTCGCTTTGCGAAGCGACGAACATGCGCGTGCTGGGCTGAGGAGATCGTGCGCTGGGCTGAGGAGATCGCGCGCTGGGCTGAGGAGATCGCGCGCTGGGCTGAGGAGATCGCGCGCTGGGCTGAGGAGATCGCGCGCTGGGCTGAGGAGATCGCGCGCTGGGCTGAGGAGATCGCCCGCTGGGCTGAGGAGATCGCCCGCTGGGATGAGGAGATCGCCCGCTGGGCTGAGGAGATCGCCCGCTGGGCTGAGGAGATCGCACGCTGGGCTGAGGAGATCGCACGCTGGGCTGAGGAGATCGCACGCTGGGCTGAGGAGATCGCACGCTGGGCTGAGGAGATCGCACGCTGGCTGAGGAGATCGCACGCTGGGCTGAGGAGATCGCACGCTGGGCTGAGGAGATCGCACGCTGGGCTGAGGAGATCGCACGCTGGGCTGAGGAGATCGCACGCTGGGCTGAGGAGATCGCACGCTGGGCTGAGGAGATCGCACGCTGGGCTGAGGAGATCGCACGCTGGGCTGAGGAGATCCGCACGCTGGGCTGAGGAGACCGCACGCTGGGCTGAGGAGATCGCACGCTGGGCTGAGGACTCGTAAATGCTGTAATGGCGTATAGCGATCACTAAGAACTAGAACGACAGGGCGTCTTTTTTAGATGACCGGCGAGCGTTCGTTGTCTGTCGTCGTGCTTATAGGCTACACGTGAACTTTCGAGCCTCGCGAGACGCCAAAGTTTTATCGTAGGTAAGAAGCTCGCGGTGGACGCGGGACAGCTGAAAGGCCTCCTTGCCTCCCTCAGCCTGTCGGTGCTTGTGCCGTATTTATTTTTAATTTGTTTCCCTTTTTTGTAGTTGCGCACACGCGTACAGTGCTGAACGAGGACTTAGATGTGCTGCGGTGTTCTCTTGTTTGCTTTCCCTGTACGGTGAATATTGCGGGTACGGTGTGTGAAAGGTCAACACCTGTACGCTGCTTCGGCGCGTTAATAAAAAGAAAAAAAACTTCGTAACAGTTTTTTTTTAGCCATGTTCGTGTAGATGCGGGAATGTACGGGCCCAACAACAAAAAAAAAAAAAAATCGCAGCGTGGCAAACCGCTTGTCTCTGAAGCGCTAATTGGCATGAAACAGCTACACAGAGCGCGACGCAGTTTGCTTTTAAATGTTTCGTGCACGCGGGATATTAAGGAACGATTGTCTTTACCGCTTAGATTCGAGCACCGGATGAGGATATTTCAGGACATAATTACAGTTTTGATCGCGTCATATCATTTGAGATAAAACAGGTGCAGAAAAAAGCCGGTGACGCCATGTTTGTGCCGCATTGCGGTCTGTGAACATTTCTCCCGCCGTTACATTTGAGTAAACGAAAAGCCGCGCTGAGAAGTGTAGTGTAGTGGAAGAACAAGCTTTGCCAGTGCCAGAAGAGAGTTTGAAGCCTGGTGAAAGTTATATATCGTTCATACTCTTTTTAATCCTCTAGAACCTTGGATCTAGGAGTTTTTGCTAATGTTATTTCACTCATTGCCCACGCCGCGAACAAGGAAGGAGATTCGATTACATTTTTAGTGAGCCAGTTAGAATTTGTCTTTTGTTTCTGTGATTTGTTTTGAGTACCGCGGAACAAGACTAGTTGCATGAAGATTTCAAAAGGTAACCCATAGTTGGCGGATGTCACAAATCATCACAATGATTTTCTTTATTTATTACCTGACGTGTTTTCTTCGCCCGTTGCAGTTCAACAGCATTAGATTAATAATAATAATAATATATTTTTTTTATTTCACGAAAGAATATACATTGTTACAAAAACGGGTCGGCAAAAGCACGGGAGTCCTTGTAGGCCTGACCTGACAACCAGCAGGGATAATTGCAGAAACTACTAACAACTATCAACATAAACAAGCACAAAATAAACGGAAGAACTCAATGCGCTTAAGCCGTACAATAAGTTAAAACAATCGAAGTTACAACACCAATTTCTAAGCTCCTTTTGATCACTTTCAACGACTGTAGATGAAAACGTTCGTAGGCCACAAATTAAGGTAATGAGGGACGTGAAAAGACCGTATTCGCTTTCCGAAATGTCTGTATAGCCTAGGCAGGGCGAACCGTTCTCTTTTTCCAAAACTCTGTTATTTCATTGTTGTGTTATACGTAATGTTACATTAGTTTGTAACTAATATTTCATACATATACAACCTTTCAATTGACAAGAGCTGTAGTGACCGCATTTTTGACTCATTTCTTAACCCATTCCATTTTGTTGAAAACGCACAAAAGGACGAACACGGAAAAAGGAGACGCTAGACGCACAAAAACGGAATGGCAAAAAAAGTTCTAAATATACAGGGCGTTTTTTTTTTTTTTTTAAACTTTACAGATTTGTTTAAAAAAAAGCTGTGAAAGCTACACTTATGCGGTTTGTGCAGGTGAGTTATACAATCAGCGGGACATAGTGTATGGGGCTAATCGTAACGATCAGTCGGCTAATTAAGTAAAATTTGTTAATTAACTTTTTAATTAGTGAAAATAGTCATATGGTTCCAATTAGACACTTGCTGAGCGTCGTCCAAAACCGCTAAGTCGGTAATTTTCAGAAAGACTGAGCGCGTGAGAAGCGCAGTAGTGGGCTAAAGTTACCACTCGTGGAGCAGGTATAAGGCTGAGGCACCATAAGAGAGTGAAAAATCGCGCGGGTGCCTTACCGCAACCGTTAACGTTGTACCTGTTCCACGAGTTGCAACTTAAGTGCGCTACTACGCTTCTCACGCGCTCAGTCTTTCTGAAAATTACTAATTTAGTGGTTTTCGACGACTCTAGGCAAGTTTCTAATTGGAAAGATATGTCTATTTTCATTAATTAAAAAGATAATTACCAAAACTTTACTTGATTAGCCAACTGATCATTACGATTAGCCCGCTATTCTATGTACCCTGGCCGTATAACTCACCTGTACAAACCGCATAAGGTTTAGCTTTCACAACTTTTTTAAAACAAACCTGTAAAGCTAAAAAACAAACAAAAAACAGCCTGTATAATTACACCGAGGACTTCGACACAAATAAAATCGGCCATCACGCGCGTATTAAAAGAAACAAAAAAAAAAGGAAAACAGGAGGTCTATTTGCTGTAACGCCAACGCTAATCACTTCTAGACTTTTTCTTCCTTCTTTGTTTTTTTTTTGTTTTTTTTTGCGAGGCTTTAATTTTATTGAAATGATAACGGACATTTGTTGAATGGCGAGAAACCTAATATGTTGGAAGGTTATCACTGGCACTCCATTACCCAAACTTCTCGTCTATACAGCATAGGCACCGGACACCTATTGGGGCTCCTCACCAACTTCCTGTTGTGTAGGCGTACACACAACACCATTATTATTACAATCTCCGGGACGTAAACTGGTCCTATCCGTCCCGTAGATGCCGTCAACAGAAGACTCCGGCATTTGTAGCAGAATGAGTAATTCGCCGCTTTCGGCGATGAACCCTTTAAAAAAAAAAGTCCGCGGCACTGCCCGTCCGCCATTGCTTGATTACGTGCTCTGTGCATGGATTGGATACGAGTGTGACGTCAGCGTTCGGCGAGGACTCGGATCCAATCACGTGCTTCGTGTCCAAACAATGGCGACCGCCAACATGTTACTTGATGGACTTTTGAGAAGGGTAAATTGGTTCTTCGCTGTCCTTTCGCTTTAGTATACTTACTCCTGTCGCGGTGCCTCACCCAGAATTTGACCTTCCAACCGGATATGTTGCGCATGCGCGGACTCTTTTAAAGATCTGCACTCTTTTGCGTCCATCATGTTCGAATGCTTCTACAGCTTAGGCAACGATAGCGGCCCAAACCGCTTCCCGAGGTTCTTTCGAAACCTTTTTTTGTTTCTTTTTTCTTTCTAGCGTTCGCTTCCAATTGTGTACCCCCCCCCCCCTTTTTTTTTTTTACATCCCCGAAGTCGCATTAAATGCGCATCATAACTCAATTACGCGCACGCTCAAGTTCAGGGACGAAATGACTTCTTCCGCATAGTAAATAGAAAAAATCTTTGCCTTTTTTTTTCTTTTTTTTTTCTTCTCCCATGTTTCCTCAGGTGCTATCTGATTTGAATTTCGAGCAGGGATATCTTTCATGCAAAGCGATTCGTGCGTATCCGAAAATTTTCATTTCTAAAAAAAAAACAAAAACAAAAAAAACTTCGTAACAGTTTTTTTTTAGCCATGTTCGTGTAGATGAAAACGTTCGTAGGCCACAAATTAAGGTAATGAGGGACGTGAAAAGACCGTATTCGCTTTCCGAAATGTCTGTATAGCCTAGGCAGGGCGAACCGTTCTCTTTTTCCAAAACTCTGTTATTTCATTGTTGTGTTATACGTAATGTTACATTAGTTTGTAACTAATATTTCATACAGATACAATCTTTCAATTGACAAGAGCTGTAGCGACCGCATTTTTGACTCATTTCTTAACCCATTCCATTTTGTTGAAAACGCACAAAAGGACGAACACGGAAAAAGGAGACGCTAGACGCACAAAAACGGAATGGCAAAAAAAGTTCTAAATATACAGGGCGTTTTTTTTTTTTTTTTTAAACTTTACAGATTTGTTTAAAAAAAAGCTGTGAAAGCTACACTTATGCGGTTTGTGCAGGTGAGTTATACAATCAGCGGGACATAGTGTATGGGGCTAATCGTAACGATCAGTCGGCTAATTAAGTAAAATTTGTTAATTAACTTTTTAATTAGTGAAAATAGTCATATGGTTCCAATTAGACACTTGCTGAGCGTCGTCCAAAACCGCTAAGTCGGTAATTTTCAGAAAGACTGAGCGCGTGAGAAGCGCAGTAGTGGGCTAAAGTTACCACTCGTGGAGCAGGTATAAGGCTGAGGCACTCACCATAAGAGAGTGAAAAATCGCGCGGGCGCCTTACCGCAACCGTTAACGTTGTACCTGTTCCACGAGTTGCAACTTAAGTGCGCTACTACGCTTCTCACGCGCTCAGTCTTTCTGAAAATTACTGATTTAGTGGTTTTCGACGACTCTAGGCAAGTTTCTAATTGGAAAGATATGTCTATTTTCATTAATTAAAAAGATAATTACCAAAACTTTACTTGATTAGCCAACTGATCATTACGATTAGCCCGCTATTCTATGTACCCTGGCCGTATAACTCACCTGTACAAACCGCATAAGGTTTAGCTTTCACAACTTTTTTTAAAACAAACCTGTAAAACTAAAAAACAAACAAAAAACAGCCTGTATAATTACACCGAGGACTTCGACACAAATAAAACCGGCCATCACGCGCGTATTAAAAGAAACAAAAAAAAAAGGAAAACAGGGGGTCTATTTGCTGTAACGCCAACGCTAATCACTTCTAGACTTTTTCTTCCTTCTTTGTTTTTTTTTTGTTTTTTTTTGCGAGGCTTTAATTTTATTGAAATGATGACGGACATTTGTTGAATGGCGAGAAACCTAATATGTTGGAAGGTTATCACTGGCACTCCATTACCCAAACTTCTCGTCTATACAGCATAGGCACCGGACACCTATTGGGGCTCCTCACCAACTTCCTGTTGTGTAGGCGTACACACAACACCATTATTATTACAATCTCCGGGACGTAAACTGGTCCTATCCGTCCCGTAGATGCCGTCAACAGAAGACTCCGGCATTTGTAGCAGAATGAGTAATTCGCCGCTTTCGGCGATGAACCCTTTAAAAAAAAAAGTCCGCGGCACTGCCCGTCCGCCATTGCTTGATTACGTGCTCTGTGCATGGATTAGATACGAGTGTGACGTCAGCGTTCGGCGAGGACTCGGATCCAATCACGTGCTTCGTGTCCAAACAATGGCGACCGCCAACATGTTACTTGATGGACTTTTGAGAAGGGTAAATTGGTTCTTCGCTGTCCTTTCGCTTTAGTATACTTACTCCTGTCGCGGTGCCTCACCCAGAATTTGACCTTCCAACCGGATATGTTGCGCATGCGCGGACTCTTTTTAAAGATCTGCACTCTTTTGCGTCCATCATGTTCGAATGCTTCTACAGCTTAGGCAACGATAGCGGCCCAAACCGCTTCCCGAGGTTCTTTCGAAACCTTTTTTTGTTTCTTTTTTTCTTTTCTAGCGTTCGCTTCCAATTGTGTACCCCCCCCCCCCCTTTTTTTTTTTTACATCCCCGAAGTCGCATTAAATGCGCATCATAACTCAATTACGCGCACGCTCAAGTTCAGGGACGAAATGACTTCTTCCGCATAGTAAATAGAAAAAATCTTTGCCTTTTTTTTTCTTTTTTTTTTCTTCTCCCATGTTTCCTCAGGTGCTATCTGATTTGAATTTCGAGCAGGGATATCTTTCATGCAAAGCGATTCGTGCGTATCCGAAAAATTTTCATTTCTAAAAAAAAACAAAAACAAAAAAAAAAACAGTAAACGACATGAATGAATTGCAGGGGCAGAACGCGCGAGTTATACCGTCCTTTTTGTATTTTTTATTAAATATTTCCGCGTTTTTTTCTTCGCAAGTTTTTTTTTTGTTTTTTTTTCTCCCGTTTCTCAATTTAGATTTTGCTCGAGAAAAAGATTCCGCTGCCGAAAGATTCGCTGACTACACCAGGTGTCGCATGCTGATGTCAGAGCATCGCGGAGTGGCAATTCGGTACCGTTCTTCAAAGTTGTTCTGGGTTTATTTTCTCCCTCGGAGCGACTGTTGCCTCATCCCCGTCCTTCAACTCACGGTGCGTGCTTCACTGTCGCTGCCAGATGTCGCCGTTCGCACGCAGTCTTCGAGAAAGATGAAAACGGCGTAAATAAAAAAAAAAAAAGAAAAAAAAATGCTTGCACGCAGCCTGCATCAGTGGTGTATACCTTGAGCGTTGGCTGAATCTCAGGAAGTGCCGCATGTCGAAACGAGACGGAACGCTGTAATGTAAGCAACGAGCGTAAGAAAACCGCTGCTGTGTAATCCGTCTGGGTGAGTCAGCGGTACTTTGCGTTCGGGTGTCGCCCGCAAGGACCGGCCTTCGAGCTACATTTTCGCGCATCTCAAGATGTCCTTGAACGGCATCCTGTAGCGAGAAACTTGTAGCACCGCTGTTTTGGTTAAAGGGACTACGTGAGACTATAGTCACGCTGGAAAACCCGGAGGTACTTCTGTCCCCTCTGAGATGAAGAACGTCGACTCCGAAAGTGGCAGTAGTACACCAGGAACCTCTTCTTATTTTGCTGACTGTGAGCGTCTATGACGGTTCATCGTCATAGAATGCCGTTTCATAGAATGCCGTTTCATCGAATGCCGTTTCATCGAATGCCGTTTCATCGAATGCCGTTTCATCGAATGCCGTTTCATCGAATGCCGTTTCATCGAATGCAGTTTCATTGAATGCAGTTTCATTGAATGCAGTTTCATTGAATGCAGTTTCATTGAATGCAGTTTCATTGAATGCAGTTTCATTGAATGCAGTTTCATTGAATGCAGCTTCATCGAATTGCAGCTTCATCGAATTGCAGCTTCATCGAATTGCAGCTTCATCGAATTGCAGCTTCATCGAATTGCAGCTTCATCGAATGCAGTTTCATCGAATTGCAGTTTCATCGAATTGCAGTTTCATCGAATTGCAGTTTCATCGAATTGCAGCTTCATTGAATTGCAGCTTCATCGAATGCCATTTCATCGAATGTGGTTTGTTTAAATGTCGGTAGATTGACGCTGTGTCATCGAAGGCCGTTTCATGGAAGGTTGTAGTGTCTTAATTCGGCTCTTCACTTTCATGGGATCGCACTTTTGCACGAGAAAAAATGGGAAGGCGACGAGCGCGAGCTCCTTGCTCTAGGGCGCATCTTGGCGGCATAAGCTCTCGTGCATTAAGGGCAGCTGCGAACGCTATTAGCGGCGAGATGTTTCGGTGGCGCCCTCGTGTGGTTACCTTTCGTGACGTCATTACCTTGCGAACAACAAGTTCGATGGTGTTTGTAATTAGCATGGCGGAAGCTTGAAATCATAGCGTTCTTGAACCAACACTGTCAACACCGTCAAAATCGAAGTCCTCGTGTTCCTCTTAATTCCGTCCATGAGAACGCCTTTGCTGACGTCATAGTCAGCATTCGGCCAATCATGGAAGGCCGACCACAGCGACGCTTTCGATCGCGCATTCGCTGCGGTACAACATAAGGTGAAACGGAGTATAGATGAAACTAATCGTACTTTGTCTATACAAGAAAGCTCATACCTGTTTTATGCTGTAAGATTATTTTTAGGTGATTGAAATTTACTGTTACCAAATTGTTTCACGGTTCCCCATGTACTAATGGAGGCGCTGATTTGACCGAATATCATTTTAGAAAAGAGGTTTTGTAGAAACCCGGTCGTAAAATCTAGCAATTGGTATTTCGTTGTCACTTGTTTTCTGGCGAAACACTACCGTAAAATTCCGAGAGATGCCCCACCCCCGAAAGGTTACCTTCCCCTATTTTTGGCTCGATTTGCTATTTTCTTTTAACACCCATAGATATCCCATTCCTAGTAATCATAGTGTTCAGATCAATGATGACCTTGGCGAAAATGCGTCTAGTTAGCTATGGCTGGATATAAGCGAACATTGCTGACTGGGAAGTACAGTCATCTTTGCTCCATTGCCATTCGCCGCGATAGCAAGTCTGGCGGGAACACATGATCTAAATTATTTTTTTTTTTATTAATTGCACGTTGAAAGTTAGAGCTTTTTTCTTATTTTCACCCAATTTTCTCTCGATTTTAAGTGGGCTATCTCTCGGGATATTACGCTACTTACATTTTGTGGCGCGGGTTTCGAGGAGACTCTTGTCGATAATTAAGGCAGCCATTTCACGACGTTTGATGCAATCTCATCGATGAAATTGCATTCCACGAACCACGTTCGATGGAACGCTATTCACATTCGATTAAACGTCAACCGAGTAAATTGCCTGCGACGAAATGGTATTCGACGAAACGGTATGCGATGAAACGGCATTCGTTTAAGGGGTGTACACGTCGTTGCATTCTGAGGTTCCGTCGGGGATTCATCTCGAGCTGCTCTAAATCGGCTCACGCCACTTTCGTTGTCAGCACGCCAAGTTGGAGCATCCCCCGAGCTTTTTTCTTTTTACGTCGGCTTCGTTCTGGTAACCGATGTGGAACATCCAAACAGTCGTATAGTTGTCTGTAGACCGGAACCGTCTTATGAAATCCGATTCCCAGCGGGCACCACCGCGGTGTCCGCAGTCCCACCGACCCACGCCATTGTTCGACGTGCGCCTCGTTTCCGAAACTCGATCCGGTGTCGGAACTCGCGAGATCCCTGTACTCCGTTTCTCGTTACGACGGGTTGCAGCAGACCCTATAGATACGGGCCATCTCAGCCCATCCAGAGCTGTATATGTATACCTCGTGACTATACTCGCTCGAGTCTCTGCGCGAACTCCCTGAGGTCACGTGATACCCGCGCAGCATTTGATTGGCTTCGATGGACCGCAGTGTCCGTTGCGCGGTCCTCCGTCGCAAGATGAGACGTCCGATGAGCCACAGCGAGGCGTATAGTAGTAGTACGTGCCCGCGGCATACACGAGGCCGCGAAAGCGTGGCGTGACGTCCCTTTTCCTCGAGGCGGGGAGGGATGCGCAATGGGGTGCGACGCCGCGAGCTTTCCGGCGTAAGTGCACATATTTCCGTCCGCCTCGTCTTCGGGCGTGCGTTGTCGTCATTTCGCCCCAAGGATCGCCCGACCTTGGCTGCGCGGAGCACCATGTAGCTTTTATTTCGTTTTGGCTGCCGAACGGAAGGGCCTCGACTTTTCGGCCATTTTCGCTTAGTCACGTCGTAGTCGGCAGACATATTGAGCCAACTTTTTTGTTGTTGTGGTTTTGGGTTTTTGTGAACGACCATTTTTTGACGAACAATTGCTACGTCCTAGTACGTGTGCGATTGTGACCGCGATATATGCGCGAGCGGGAGCCCGTTGCAATATTCTCACCGATGAATCGCGCGTAACCTTTTGCGGTTGAGAGGAGCACCACCTTGAAGGCGTGCGATCAGCCTCCTCTTATTCTAAGGAGCGTCATCTCTTGGATGTTGCCAACTCGGCAATTTAACCCGATGTCGAGCGTCATTCGACGCGTTGATTGGACGCGAGGCCCAGCCGAAGGCTGACGGAGCACTCGTGACCAATCCTTGTCGAGATAATTAGATGACGTCAAACGTCTAGTGCACAGGGGTTGATTATTCTAGCTTGTGTTCGTCTAGCACACCTCGAGCTCGTCGATTTGGAAAGTAAGCGTAGATCCTGCCATACACATGAATGCTAAAGATGGCAAGACGATCTGTTCAAAAATTGTCCTTCTTGCGCGGGTGCCAAGGCTACAAGCGCGGACCTTTCGGAAACCAATGGCGAATTCGCGTGGTTCTTTCTGCGCGCTCTCGAGTGCTCTTTCCAGAGCGCGCGAAATCGGGTGGTTGAAAGAGAGTGCTGCAGCCTGATCGGGTGGTTCATTCCGAGGGCGCCTGTCCCTCTCAGAGCGCTCTCTGGCACTCTGCCGGTAGCCGTCGGAGTGCGGAGCGGCGCAGGCGTCATGTGGTACTTGGACGGGGATCACGTGGTTTTGTTGACGATGGCCGGCACCGGCAGTGGTCTGTGGTGGTGTGCGGGGTCCGGCATGACGGCGATTGATATGGGGTTTTACAAAGTGCTTGTGCATTCGACGGTGCGAGGATTACAACGGACGGGACGACATTCGTTTGCGACCGTAACAGGAAACGTCGACGTGTGAAGTATTCCCAGTGCTTTCCTGAGATCGTTCATCTCACGGCGGTGAATCCGCTAAGCCTAACCGACGACGAAACAGCTCGCAGAGCTCGCCGCTGTTTTACCGGGTTTTGTGGTCGGTTCAAGAAGTTTTGAGGTTTGGTAAAAGTGCGTTCAAAGGTTTGTGTTGTAAAATAAAGGAAGAGCCGAATATAATGCACTGTGAGTTCTGTCACATTGCGATGCTTGCTCGATATTTCGCCGTGAGAAAAATGCGGTTTATTAACCATTTTATATTTGCCTGCTCTGTCGTACGCCTGACCGCTATCGCACCGCGTTCACTGTCGAAAACGCGATGAGTTGACAACTGTTTCCAAGCTTTGGCTTTCGTTCCGTTCTGCAAAAATCAATTCGTAAACTGCTGTTTTCTTTTTTTTTTTACATGCCGATGCGTAAAAAAATTTACGTCCGTTGCGAGCGTAAATTTTGCTCAATCGTCCACCGTACGCTGTAAGATCGTGTTGTTTTTAATGCATTACCAATATCAAGAAATTTTACTTCTGTGACTGGTCTGAGAATCTCGGAGCGCTCTGGAGCCAGCAGTTGTGATCGGCTGAAAAGGATCCCGAGTAGCTCTGGCGGCGAGGAGAGGGCGCTCTGCTGAATCGAGGTCAGAGGAGAGAGGCGACCACCCGAATTCACCACAAGTCGTCTGCTTCTTGCGCGGGGTTCCGGTGACGTCAGAACGACTTCGAGCTCTAATTGGCTTTGATTGAAAGGATAGTGAGTAGAGCTCTAGGGTAGGTGTCTTGAGGTCTACCGACTGATATTTTAGATCAACAAATAAGAGCTCGGCGTTTTGACGTCATCGCAGCCTCTGTGCAAGAAGCAGACGAACTTGCGCTCCTCGTAGTCGGCGCTCCATGCCTTGCCACGTTGCGTTCGCGCAAGCGCTCGTTCTGCAGCTATAGCGTTCGTAGCCTTGGCTGCAGTTGGAATAAGGGCGAACGGAGTATAAACTTGATTATAATGTAATTAAATGCAAAGGTGCAAGCGAGCTGGACAAGAATGACGAAAATAGCTGTGTTTGGAGATTCGTGTTTCTCCTTTGTCCCCCTTATTCCCCTTCTCCAGGGATTAGTTTCGGAATATAAACCATTCCAGAAAAGGGCTCCTGACCGGTGCCATCATCAGAGTTCGTGCATATGACGCGTGTTTTTCTCGCTTTCGTGAAGCCACGAACACGCGCGTGCTGGGCTGCAGAAATCGCACGCTGGGCTGTGAATTTGTAGACATTAGAAAGGTGTATAAAGGCGTTCTTGAAGTCAATGAAGGGCATTGTTCAGAACTACGCTCGCGCTCCTGCTCCTTGGAAAGCGATGCACGCGGCTTCTGAGACAGATGGCTCAATCACATTGATCCCAATAAACTCTGCAGATCTGTCGATCCTTCCAGCATCGAGCCGAAACTATATCGACACCGCTCGTTCCCTACAGAGATGTGTACTTTTCGGCATCTCCTTTTCGAGCGTCTTCTATTGTGTCCGCGGAAGGTGTGTGCGTGTGCTCGCCCCCCCAAGGCCGCCAATTTTCTCCGTCCGGCGCTGTCTGAAAGGGCGTCCGACTGAACTGTCGAGGAAGTCTGGCTGCAGTAGTGCGCGGCCGAATGCCAAGGCCGACCGTTGATGATGGCTCCCGGGTGTAGATATGCTTCGTTTCACCTTACAACGAACCGCAAAGCACACTGGGAACCATCGACGCCAATCTAATTCCGCGTGTGTGTGTGTTGCGCGACTAAGGGTTACGGAGATGTGCGCGGTGCGTATAGTCACATGATTCGTTCGCAGCGCCGTGATTGGCTGGGATCGCTCGTAGCGTCCGCTGCGCTCCACCGTGTAATGCGAAACGGGACGCCTTTTGAGGGGGATGTTTTCGTGTCGCCGGGTGGCGTGGACTCCCTCCGCGGTCAGGCGGTCTTTTGTGACGAGGTTTCTTGCACAGCCTGTTTTGGAAGTCGTTTCGGTGTTGTTGTTGTTGACGTCGTTCTGGGGACGTCGTCAGACGATGCGACGCCCAGATCGATTCTTCGTCGGCTTGTCGTCGAGCGGGAACGCTGCGAGTTGTTGGATGGTTGGGTGGAAAGGGTGTACCTCATCTGACTTGTGTCATTCGGAGCTCATGTGTCTCCCTGTCTGCTTGTTTGTCTTTATTTTAGAGCCACATGCGCGTTAGCTTGCGACGTCGTCGTTACAATACGATTAAGCCGGGTGCTGATCTGGTCCTTCAAAAAAGGCCTTCCTGAAATTGGAAGTTCGTGAATCGAAGCGAATCAAACGCCCCACAGGGCTGGACGTTTGCGGACGTGTAACGAATTATGAACCGCTTGTTATCGATTGGAATGCTGCTAATGTGCTTCTTCAGTAATCTGGCGTTAAATAGCCTAGTATTCAGGTCGACGGCCGTGCCCCACTGGCTAAATTACTCATGGCTCACCTTGCTTTGTGTACACATTCGTACATCAAGTTCTACTTTTGGCTCTTCAGAGCATCATGTAATTTGGTTCCAGTACCAAGGATGACTTGGTGTCCCGAAGAGGCCGAGTCTCTTAACCGAAGCGCGCCGACTTCGATCTTAAACTTGCCCGCTTTCTGTTCTCCACTTCTTTCATCCAGCTTCAGCTAGGTTCGTCCGCGGTCTGGGTCTGGGTCTCAGCGCGTCTTGGCGCAGCGCGTCTTGGCGTCACGACGATTCTTCAAAATCCTCCGAGCTTGCAAGGAGACAATTCTTCATTGTTATCACTGACCACTATAGAAGGCACGCTCTTGTTTGACTCTCCACGAGAGGGGATGTTATGAGGCATGATGATTGTGCAAAAAAATAAGTAAATAAATAAATGGCCGTATTCCCTGGATTATAAACTCTGCATAGAATCTGGGACTCCATCTCTACTATCCGTCGTCAAAGCACGTCACAGAGCGTGTTGTCGACGAGTTCCACGATAATCCAGGTGTCTACTTCGTTCACCGCTAAGTTGATAGGGCGGCTGAAGCTGGGTGCTCATTGAACCAGTCAACCGCCTGTCTTGCATCATGTTATCACGCTTTTTGCCCCAAGCGCAGAAAGCGGGACCAGGCGATGAAAGACAGGATCGGTCCCAGCGATCACGTATATTCGTGATAAGAAGCTGGCTAAAGCCTGGTTCAGACAGTTGCGTTTGACTGCGTTGCGGCTGCGAGAAACCAGGACATCCCTGCTGCTTATATCGCGTGCGAAGATGATTCCTTGCATTGGATTCCACGCTTCATACGAAGCACAGATGTGCCGGTGACTCGCTTTCGGTACTCGACGCAACGCAGTCAAACGCACTCAAACGCAAGTGTCTGAACCGGCCTTAAGGGCGCTTCTCTTTTCCTCACTATGGACAGTGCACGTGCTACCCCACGCGGTTATGCTTTAATTTTCATAGTGCTTAGAAGCTTGGCATTGTACGTGGTTGCACCAGCAGAGGAATTTTGAAGTATCCTCACTACCTGACGTGAAAACATTCCACCAAGCGGCGATACCCAAACTTCTCGCCGCGAATAGCTTCCTCCGCTCTTCCAACATGAAGGACGTTGTTTAGATGCTCCTCCGGTGTTTTCCAAAAACACGTCACAAACATGGTCTTTCCGGTTATTTTGGGACGGTTGCTCGCGGTTCCGTTCAAAGTCGTTGTTCAGGTTCATTATTCGCAAACAAGCTCCTCTACACGTAGAGGAGCTAAGGGCAGCACATAAGCCTGTTTATTTCGGATAACCAAGCGCTGCGTATGATTCTTTGCACTTCCAGCGCCGACCCTTTCATGTGATGCCAAAAATATGTATTCTTAAGTAGACAAATTTTTTTTTATTCTTTGTTTTACTCAGAGTCCGATCTCAGCCGTCCCCGACGGAGCAAATCCAGCGGTACGTGCATCGTCACAGCGCTGGTCGGGTTTGTGCGTTTGCTGTCCCTGCAGGCTAAACTGGTCACGCACAGTGAACGTCTCATGATCCTGCGTTTTGAAGGAGAAAGCCTTACTTGTCCCATTACGTGAAAAGGCGTCGGCGTTGTGCCCCAAAGATGGTCATAAAAATACGTCATCAAGCACGCGCCGCTCAAGGTCAAAGCGGACGTGTTTCGGAATAAAACACAAAGAAAAGCACAGCAGTACGGATGCTTCGTCACGGAAGCCGTCGTGAAGCCGGCTGGACTTCACGTCGTAAAACCGGCTGCATATTTTTTTTTTTTTTTTTTCGGACGCAGGCCACGATGCATTCGTCTAGACCACAGAGACAAACCCTCTGTTGTTCGTAGGCTCCTTCGTTCCTTTATCTCTTGCTTTCGGTTCTGCGCTAACGGAAGCAGACACTCGCGATCCATCAGGGAAGCTGTCAGGGTCACAAAAGGGTGCCTTGTGCGCTGCTTTCCCAAACGCTGTAGGTGTAACGATAAAGGGCAAGGGAGAGGAGAATCGCCATCTTTTTTTTTTTCTGTTATGTTTTGTTTTCGTAATTCAGGCTGCAGCTGCGAGTGCGTCAACATGCGTTCGGAAAAATGCGCGCAAGCTACACAGGCGCACTTCCTCCTCCTTCCATCATCGCCGACATGCCGCATATCTTCTTTTTGTTCGTTCCAATCTGCTACTGGTATTCTCACAGGTATTGACTAAGGATGTCGCTAGCTTTTGTCAAGGATTGATGTTCGATGGGTTTGGCGAACCTTGGACCTTGTTGGAAAAATTGGTCGAAGTTCGACTCCCACACAGAGTTTAAATTTTGCAAGAAAAAATAATTATACGTTAATTTTTGAGGCATTATGAGAGGAAACATACACACGTTTAATAGTAGTCAGTTTGTTATCCTTCTCGACCGGGCGGTGTCGAATTGCCTCCCATTTACTCACATGTCCATATTAGTTGAACTTCGCGTTAAAAGTTGGAAAAGTCAAACCTGGTTGGGGAAAATTGTGTAAAAAAGAAAAAGGAAAAGTAGACTTCAGTTTATACGCATTATAAAAACAAACGTAGACACTTTTAATTATATAGTTAGCTTGTTACCCTCCTCCACCAGGGGCCGTCAGCTGGCTCTCGGATTCCGCGCGCGCGCGTATCATAATGAAATTTTATTCCAACTTCGCTTAAAAAGTTCGAAAACGTCGAACCTGGTCGAACTCAACAGGTTCGTAACATATCCCTTTTATTGAGTTAGGTTGTCTTCTACTCGCTACCGTCCGGGTTGTTTGGATGACGACTGTTAATGATCGGCGATAATCTTGTGGCAAGTTTATGTTCTTGCAGTGTTGCAGGCTCTTGCCGACAATACTGGCGACTGCCTACATTTCATTGGTCGTTGTCAATTTGTACTCTTTGTCAGATATATCGACGAATGCTCTAAATACGGCGAATGCGTATGCTTTTTGGGATACAGTGATGTCTCGTTAATATGGACACCTGCGTTCCTGTAAAAAATCGTCCATAATGTGAGTAGTCCATAATTACGAGACAAAAATGCATGTATTTTCCCGGTTTGTCCCCGAAAGTGGCGTCCATATAGCGGGGTATCCATATTAACGGGGTCCATATTAACGAGACATGACTGTAGTAGTTTCAAAACATGAGGGAGCTCTTACTTTTGGCATGGCTATCCACCTGCTTTGGCCACACGGCTTGCACTATGTTCAAGAACATAAATAAGTGCTCGATACTACTCGCGTGCCACTTATTGCGAGTCGGTGAACAATGCTGATTTTTTTATTCCGAGTGGGTGAACGAGACATCAACAGAGCTCATCAACACAACAAAAGCAGCTTTCCGACGACCGGAACAATGTACCTTCAACGCCATCACTTTCTTCGTAAACACGTTTCAAGTCAGTGATTAAGAAAACACCATTATCAAGGAGCCGTATATGCCTGCGATCATTACCCAAGAAGAAAAAGCGCCGAGAGATGAGAAATCAGTATTGCAAGCTCGTCCCACATTCCGTGTCAACATGACAGTTCAATCGTTTCGAAAGAGACTTACAAACCTCGCGGCACCTTCACCTTTCGCAACGCTAAACATCGCGTGCCCCCCCCCCCCCCCCCCCCTTTTTTTCCATATTAACCTTCGGGGGGCCACTTTCCACTCCGATCAGGGCACACTTTAATCAGCTGCCCACTCGGTCGAGGGTTAGAGGGTCTCAGAGAAGCGGGAACTGGCTCCCTCGCCCCCTGCATTTATCCGACTCAATAGGTCATTATTTGCTTACGCACCTCGTTCGTCCGTCTGTGTGCGCCTCGGGGGCGTTCTTGTATGACTTGCCTATGCCGCCGGTTCGTGGGGGGACTCTCGCTGAGCACCTTTGATTGTCGTCATTCGTTGCCTTTGATTGTCGTCGTGGTGCGCCGCATTTATTCGCGAGCTTGGGAAGACCGGCTCTGGTCCAATGTACGAAGTCCGTGTGAGTATTTTACGTCGATTTTATTATCAATAGTGGTTGTCTGTCGAGCCTCGGTGATACTGTTCGTATGCCCCTAGCGGCACACCACCGTCACCGCGCATGCGCGACAGGATGTGGGCAAAAAAACGTTCCGTCCCGCATCAACAGACCGTTGGAATGCGATGCTGTCGGCGTTGGTGTGAGACCCCGTGCTCTTTTTTTCGCCTCGAAATTGTGAAATACGTCTTCCTGGCGATGTCTTGCTGCTTACCGAAATTAAAGGGGCACTGACAACCCAAAGGTCGTATTTTTTTTATTGTCTAAAACGATGCAACTTGTAGTCATAGACACGCAAAAAAAAAAAACCGCATCGCGAAAAAAAACTTTCCCGCGCGCGCGCGCGCCTTTTTAGTTTTGGCGTTTGTATTTCCCGCCGCTCACCTCCTCGCTTCTTTTGATCGGTGACGTCAAAAATCAGGAAATTTAGAAGCTTTGTAGGTGACATTTCTATAACATTAAATAACGGCAATCGTAAAACATGTTTTTTAACGCAATTGCGAACGCACTACGGCTCCTCTTTTTGAAATACCAGAAATCAGAGTTCGGTGTGATGTTGCTTCCTAGATTTGTACCCTCCCTCGGAAAACTTGCCGGCGCTCGTTGGCGAGTCGGGGAAAAACCGGTTGTTTCCCGCCGGCGCCCTTCTATCCCTCACCTCCTCCTCGCTTCTGGTCGCCGTGGCAACGGCGGAGGTCCGAATGAAAGTCGAGTCGCAGGAGCCCGCAAAATTTGAGTCACTGCACTGGCGCGGATCGCGCGGGACCTTCAAATTCGGCATTTGGAAATTGTTTTTTTTTTTTTTTAATTCACAAATACTGAATTTTAAAGTTTCAAATTTTGAGGGTAATGTCCCGACATCGTTTTCAATCGTTTCGGATAATAAAAAAAAAATATGATTTTGGTGTGTCAGTGCCCCTTTAAGGAGGCTCGCTACATCGCAAAACGTCGTGCAAATAATGCGACGAGCGGCGATTTTTGCCGCGTGAACGCCGCAGAATGAACGCTAAAGCCTGATTCACACGATGAGATTCTGCTCGCTATTTTCAGTCGCGACGTCGTTCGGGATGGAAAAGCGTAAACTAGCTGCGATGCTTGACGTCGATAATCGCAAGCAGAATCGTACTAAGTGAACCGGGCAAAACAAGTCTGTGATGGTCACTGCTAACAATGATCAACATCTCCTTGTATCTTTTGTTCACACCGAGCCTATTTACCCCAAACAACCTTGAAAATTAAGTTATTTTGAGGCCTGCACTTACCAATTACCGGGTCAACGTTTTGTCTACGCGTTCCGCTGTCTTTTGAACGAGCAGACGACAGTTTGAACGACCACAAGTATTCGTGAGATCAACCCAAAGTGCTTCGTACAAGCAAGCGTGGTTCTACGGTGTCTGGTTTTCCCTCTTCACGGCACCCATCCATGTTCTCGTACGAAGCCGGGCAAGCAGAAAACACATGAAGACTGATCTTCACACCTTTTCTGGCTCTTTTGGTACGGCTATGGTGCCTGGAGCGCGTCTTCGACAGGTGTGTTTAGCGTCCTCTGCTGCCCATACATCAAACGGTGTCCCGAAGTGGCCACAAGTGACGTCACAGAAGCCGGAGTGTCATGCTGTTGCATGTCGCGATCCTGGCGTTTGGTCGTAGAAATGCTGGCGAAAAACACGAACGAACGCGAGTGTCGCTGTCGTCGCGGCGTCCCAGCTTTTGACTGTCGAAGCTTCCTTGGACTGCCACAATGGAGAGCGTCCTGCAGCAGAACAGGCTCCTGTCACATCAGCCACCGCAGCTGTCACGCCGCTAGGGTCGCGACCGGCGGTAGCATGACACTTCTCTGACGTCGTCAGGCAGAAATCGAGGGACTACTTTTTTGGGCGCGGTAAGCACACTAGTCGGAGACGCGTCCCAGGCAGCGTAGGACAACCCAGTTGCGGCGTTTGAACAAAAGCAAGTTTTAGTTGTTGTTTTTTGTTTTGTTTTTCTCATGACAGCAGTGGATTGCCCGTCCCGCAAGGCGGCTTCCGCCTACACCCTCGCACCGGAAGTGCGCCCGAAGCGCCACCACCGCGGCACGATGTAAGAGTTATATTGATGTAAAGACTTAATTTTTCGTATTAATTTTTGGCAGTAGTTGGTTCGGCAAAGAGTAGTAGACTAAAGGATAGACTATAATGATACGCTTTTATAAAACAAGATTGTACGCACGACCGAGATATATTTCGAGTATTGCGCTCCTTAGATGACTGGCCGTGCGGTCGTGTATCGCTACTGCGTGATGCGCGTTAAAAAGCCCCACCCTAGCATTCGTGCTACGTCTTTTTTATCTTTTTAAATATCTTTTTGTCTATCTTATTCATTCCTTATCCCCTTTTCCACAAGTTGGCAAACCAGCGCATCAGCGCAAGCCCACATCCCTAAATTGTTCTACAAATACAAACAAACAAAAAAACATATATTTTCTAATTTAAGTCGCAAACCACTGCACTGCCACTAAACAGGGTGTTCCACGTAAATTTAGCCAAAGTTCAAAAGTATTTTGGTGCATTTTAGAAAGACCGAACCAAAGGAATAGGCTTGTAGCAAGTCGGGCTATTTTTGGTATTTTGCCCAATTAATTAATTATTACGATTAATGAATGAACCTTTAAAATATTTCATGAAGAGCAAAAGTTCCAATTGCAAAGTTGTAGAGCGGCTTCAGAAACATCCAATTTTGTGGGTTTCTTTTTTAATGAAGAAACCTGTTTTTTTTTTTTTTTTATGGGCTTTACTGACATCATTTGTTCAAACATCGGGACCATTTTTGAAGTATGGGCAGGGTAAGATGCTAAACACACAAGTCGGAAGCGCCTTCCAGGCATTGTGGTACAAGGGTAGGCAGACCTTGCGTCATCTAAACACTCGCTCCTAATTAATGATTTTTCTTTTTCGTGCGCTGTTTTTGTTTTAGTTTGACCGCTGAGGTCTAGACACTAGACACTCGAAGGATAAGTTTTTGTTTAGTTTACTCTTAGTAAGCTCGTAATCGTGGAAGCATACTCTCCTAATGAAACTTTTTCTTTTCGTCTCAGAAGGGCACGGAAAATATGTATTAAACAAATGTTCGACTTTTTTTTCTTTTTTTGCTTAGGGTAACGTTATCTGTTTTCCTTCGGCAGACCTTCCGGGTCTGGTGTAAACTCGTTACTTAGCCGGAGGTGGGAGAGTCCGCCGTTGCCGGCATGCCTAAATAAACGAGTTCGCGATGCATGTTTCGAGTCTGGATGCTGGGGGTCGAAAGGTCTCGCTCCCTCGTCTGGGTCGCGGTGGCGTTATCGTACTGGGGTCGGACTTGGTGCAGCGTCGCCTTTTTTCTCCCGTGCCCGATCGTTTGCTCATTAAGGCTAAATATCTATTCGCTGACTGATTAGTTCCCCCCCCCCCCCCCTAAGCAGGTATTCTTTTGTTTTTTTGTTGATCGGAATTCTTAAGCCGGTGTCACACTGCTTATACATCATACAAAGTACAGTCTGCAAACAGATTCGAACGCGAGTCGCCGCGAGGTGTAGCGTCATAACGTAACCTGCATCGAATGTCGCATGACAATGAGTTCAAGGAAAAAACTTGGCACGCGGCATTCAAACCACGGATAGTGTGGCGACTCGTGTTTGGAGGCTGTCTTTTGTAAAAGTTTGAACCCTGCTTTACATTGCTCGGCCGTCTCTCAAACTGAGGGGCATATTGTTTACAGATATGATGTTTCCTTAAAGTATGTGTACTGATGGTACTTCATGGTGTGTATAAAAGCGACAACAAAAGAACAAGTTTTCTTAGGTCTCCATGGTAAAAGTTTAAGCATGATTGGAGGTATTATGCATAGAGCTTTGTCCGTAATTGCTGTGCGTTCTTCAGACAACGTCTGCGCGTCACAATTTCAACGGTAATGCCTATCTCTCGGGCTTGTGTTTCGTAGCACATTGCCCAATTGGAAAACCGTCTATGGGGCCCACCAAGATTTCTAAAACGTTTTTTTGACGTAGGGGCATGACACTCAGAATGTCGGAAACCACCATCTGAAAAGTACGAGGAATGGCGAGATTGTATTCGTAAATGATATCTCAATGCTGAAGAAACTGGAAGAAGAAACGACAGAAGTAAAACCGCTAATCTCGTCGTTACTTCGGAAAAATAATACAACGACAGTTGCAAGTTCCGCGTTACTCGTAACGTGTTACTACCCAATACTGGATGTCGCGCGTGTGGGAAGACTACAGTTCCCACGATGCATGCCGGCAACGATGGAACGACGAAACTGGCTTACGTGATAGGTCTAGTGGGCAACTTTTTCGAAACCAGCAACGGAACCGCTGGCCACCATGTAGACAATTTGACAGCTGTGATCGTCCCCAGCCTTAACGTCTAAAACGGATGGAATCGAAAGGTTACATAGCATCTTTTTTCTTCTATTTACTCCAGTCTTTTGACGTGACACATCGTTTCAGTCGCCAGAGTAAGAAATCAAATATGGCTCAAAATTAGTTTGCCCTCCAACCGCTAGGGATAAACACGGCTCTGCTGACGCCCTTCTCATCTCTCTCTCTCTCTCTCTCTCTCTCTCTCTCTGTGTCCGTGTGTGTGTGCGTGCGTGCTTGTGGATGTGTGTTGCGTGTCTGTGGATGTGTGTGTTTGTGCGCGCGTGTGTGTCTGGATATGTGTTTGTCTGTGAAAGAGAGAGAGAGAGAGAGAGATCGAATATGGCTTAAAGTTACTTCGCGATCCAACCACTAGATATTTGAGCGCGGTTCTGCTGACGCCGGAGTCTTTCTCTGCTCCTTTTTTCTCTTTTTCCTCCCTTTTTCTTAATGTGTTTCCGTCTCCCAGTCAGTTCCTCTCACTCAACTTTTCTTCTCTCGTTCTTTTTGTCTTTCCCTCCTTCTCTCAGAGAGAGAGAGACACTCACTCACGCTGCGACTCTGGCAATCAGCGGGTTACAAAACATCGTTCCAATTTTTCCTCAAACCAAATTCCGCGCTCGAGAGTCGAAAAGGAGAAAAACTCGGCGACTTCCGCGTCGCGCTGAGCGGCGTCCCCCTCTTCAACCCCGTTTATTTTTGCGGCTTTGCGGCCCTCTTCTTCGCCCAGCGCGCCTTGCGAGTTGCGGAATGTGGACCATAATGAACTCGTCTTCGTATACGCCATACACCGCTCCGCTCGGGTAAGACAGACGGTGAGAAAGAGAGAGAGAGACAAAGCGAAGGGGACCGTCAATGCAACATCTATACTTGTTGGCACCGAGAAAAAAAAAGAAAAAAGAAAGTTTTGCGAAGTGTCTATACGCGGCGCGAAGTAGTTCTTACGATATTTGGTTGTGGGAGGAAAAAGTGATGCTTTTGTCGTTTGAAACGTGTACGTCTCGAGATAACGCATATCTTACCTCAAATGCACCTACATGTATCTCAAAGGGCACTCAAGAGCGTTTCGTAGAAGCTTGTTTTGGATGTCATGTTGTTCGTTGGGCTCTAGTCAATCAAAGATGACTAGTTCTAGATGGCAAGACGTCATAGTAAACTCGGAGCAATAGAAATACACGGGCACTATTTTCTCTCGTTCTGCATTATATATTTGATAAAGACGTCACATCTTCGGACATAGGAGGAGTAATACAGCAATTTTCTGAAAGCGCCGTCATACGGTGTCTGCTCCAATTTGCAGAAAGAGGGGCGCGTCACGGTCACGATCTGATCAGATTGTTAATAAGAAAATCGGCCGCCCACAAATGTAATTTCGACTTTTTTTTTAGGTTGTTTAGATCTTGTAGATTGAGTAATTCGCCATGAATGGACGATCTCAGAATCCACTTCAGTGCACTTTTAAGTATCCACATAAAGGGGGCCAATTAGTAACCCTCTGGGTGGAACCGGGCTTTTGTTTTCTTTTACGAAGTTTCTCGATGTGCAAAGGAGTTTAAATAACGACGCAGCAGTGAATTTTCTACGTCACGAACAAGAGGCCGCATGCAGTAGTGCTGGAATCTCTACGTCACGCACAAGAGGCCAGCGCGGGACCCACATTGGACACGAGTGTGGCGTCAGCGTTCGGCTGCCACTCGGGACCAATCGGACTGCACAGAGTCCCAGACGAACAGTGACGTGGCACTCGTGTCCGATTCGTTGCTCCGCGTTGGCCTCCAGGGCCGGTTTGCTCACCTTGCGGCCGCGGCTGCGGCTGCGGCCAAGAGGGATTTTTCTGTCACGTGACCAGCTCCATGGGGACAAGGAAGTACCTAGCGTCCCTGCCTAATGGCGGAGAAATCCGTATCGCTTCGAGCACAAAAACCTAATTTCGCTCGCAGAAACTGACTGCAGGAACTTTCAACTGGAGTCCAATTGACCGCCCTTTTATACCGTAGGAGCGGCAGGTTAAGTTACGGCCAAGGAGGCTAAATATGAGCCAAAATAAATTGAAAAAACACGCGAGATAAAAGCGGTGGCATTATATTTATATACTGGCGCCAGCGCCGGCAGCTCCCACTTCCTGCTGTGGTCGAGAGGTTAAAGCGCGGGTACTTTACGTCTTACAACGGTTAAACCAGCTGAACCACGAAAATAGGAAGAAAGGAGTGAAGACAGGCTATCGCTGGACTACCAACTATTTAATACTGATTCTCGTTTTCTTCTCTTTGTCTCCTGGCGTTGTGGCTACCTTCTCGGAACTTATTCCATCATTTAGTGTTATTGCTCCTCTATTATTGCCTTCATGTTCTTGCTACTTGATCTTTCTGTGCCATCTCGAATACTGGTTTGCCGAAGGAATCTTTTTTCGCTTGCCTGTAGGGCAATAGATGGTGAACTGACGCAGTTTTCTTCTTTATCTTCGATGGCCAAGGCCTCAAGTATCTCGCGGGCGAGCTGGTCTTTGTGGTGAGCCAAGATGGTTCCCATTTCAAGCTTTGCCTCGCACGTGCATGCTCGACAATGAGCAGCTAAATGGCCCGGCCCTGCTAGGGCTCTTATGTTTGCTGCATGCTCACGTGCTCGATCGTTCACGCACCTTCCCGTTTGTCCAATATACACACGCCCACATGACAGTGGAATGTTGTAAACTACTCCCTTTTCGCATTGGACGTACTTATTCTTATGCTTGGTGTTGCAGGTGCCGGTGTTGTTGGCCTCCCCTAGATTAACCTTCCGGCACATGGCGTACCCTTTGTTGGGTGCCGAGCACACTACTTTGACGCCCTGCCTTGTGGCGATCTTTTTCAGCCTATGGGTGACACCATGAATATACGGAACCCCCGCGAAAGGTGATTTAGGAATCTTCTTTCGTGTGTTAGAGTCATCCTTTCGGCTGGATCTCTTGATGTTTTGGCAGAGTTTTTCACAGATGGAGGCCAAGAAGGGTCTCGGATATCCGGCCTCATGAAGTCTGGAGATTTGGGTCCCGAAGCTTCTTCCCATCTGATGTGAACACGTTTTCCTGAGGCTAGCTGTGAGAGCTGTGGTGGCGACCCCTTGCTTTACATGTTTCGAATGGAGTCAAAGGGAAGGAACCCTTTCCCCGATCGCGTTTCGTACCTCCAACAAACGTGTTCATTTTGGAAGTCCAAGGCCAAATCCAGAAACCTGATACACTTATCAGCGGGAAGCTCGTATGTAAAGGTGAGGCCCATGCAATTTGCTTGAAAATCCCTAAGAGTGGTGTTAAGGCATCCGTCTGATGTTTTATCAACTTCGGAGGTACATAAAATAAGAAAGTCATCAACATACCGAAAAATAACTGCAACCCGTGGATCTTTCAAACCTTGCTGTATAGCAACCCCAGACGCGCCTAAAAAGACGTCACACAAATACGGTGCCACTTTGGACCCGATGCACACTCCACTCTTCTGGACATAGTGCTGATCTTGGTAAGTCACTACCGTTGCGGAAAGATACACCCTTAAAACCTCCAAGAAGGTATCTACGCTAACACCTGCTCCATTTTGGAACTTCGCAAGGCCTTGATTTTCAATGGTATCTCTGAGGACGTGCAGCAGCCTTGCTTGAGGGATGGAGTAGTACATGTCCTGTACGTCCAGGGAAAACCCCGAGACAATACTACTTCCTTTTTCTTCAAGATAAGTTATTACTTGCTCTGAGTTGGGAATCCGGAAGGGATCCTCAATAGGATCCCTTCCGGATTCGTTGTAATATGTACCACCAACTAGCTCAGCTTCTACCCCCTGTTACTTTACGTCGCGGCGTGAAAAGCCCGGGTTCAAATCGCGCCAGATACGTTCTCGTTCTTTTGTTTTGTATGTGACTGCACTCTCACTAAGAATGTAGACAAGGCCCTATGAGCTCTATAAAATCATTGGGCGGGTAGTTCTGACTCACCAGTTCGTTGTTCATGGCCTCGGCAGAGCGCATACATGTCTCTGGCTTTCTTTACCAATTTCCGCCACGCCTCCTGCGTCTGCCGTACACGCCGCGGAAAGCTGACAATATCTTTCCATGCCCGTCTCTTCATTCGCCAAGTACCTTTGCTGCTGAATTCCTCTAGTATTTGCGTTTCCGTTTTCGAACTGCTCTCATCAATTCCATTTGTTGATCCAAATTCTTTTTAGGTGTTTGCGTTCAAGAGATGGTTTGCGATGTCGACGCCTGATTTATTTTTGAATTCGGTTGTGATCGTCTGCTATTCTAACTAAAATTCAACAAGTAATGTGTTAATATTACAAAACGATTGCCACACCAAAAAGTAGAGTAAAAATATACCTTTTATCACATTCCATGCAAGTAAAAGTATCATCTCTTTTATTTCGGTTTTACTACTTTCTCAGACGTTTGACTTGCTGCCTTGCCTGTAGGATTTTGCTCAATCAATGCATCCAGAGCTTCTAGTCTTTTTTTCTTTTTGCTTATTTTGTGGAAGTTTTTTTGTTTTACTTTTAATTGTCACAACTGCAGTTTTTATTAGTACTAAATAGGCTTTTCCTGTTATTGAAAGGAGTCGTAGCATGAGCGTTGCATATTTAAAAACATAAAATTGCAGTTGCTGGGGAAAGTATGCTTGTTTCGGCTCCGTTTGTGTGAAAGCCATACCGATGTTGTAACCTCGGTTTTCTTTTAATGAACATTATGAAACGATTGGATTAGCGCGTTAACTTGCCTTCATCTTTATTTTTTTTTCTTCCCGGTGTTTCAATTGAACAGGCGGGAGAAACAGTAAAAAATAGAGTGAGGTGCAGTAGTGCAAGTGGATGATTCGTAAAAACAGATCACAATTAAAAAGTGAGACACGCGCAAAATACACACACAAAAAAGTTGCTAGCGCGATTTGAACCCGCAACTCTACCGCCGCGACGCGAAGTACCGACGCTCTAACCTCTCGACCACAGCACAGAACGCGAGCCGCCGGCGCTGGCGGAGGTATATAAATATACTGCCACCGCTTTTATCTCGCGTGGTTTTTTCTTTATTTTGGCTCATGTTTACCCTCCCTGGCCGTAACTTTACCTACCGCTCCTACAGTATAAAGGGGCGGTCAATTAGACTCCAGTTGAAAGTTCCTGCAGTCCGTTTCTGCGAGCGAAATTAGGTTTTTGTGCTCGAAGCGATACGGATTTCTCCGCCATTAGGCAGGGACGCTAGGTACTTCCTTGTCCCCATGGAGCTGGTCACGTGACAGAAAAATCCCTCTTGGCCGCAGCCGCAGCCGCGGCCGCAAGATGAGCAAACCGGCCCAGGGGATGACGTAGAAAATCCAGAGTTAAAACGGCCTTGTTATAGGGCGTGAGGCAAAGGGATCGATGGCTGCTTAAAGGGACCCCATAAATCGGTTTCTGAACGTATCGAGAAGATTTTGTGCAAAGGTGGCCGAAGAATGTGCGTTAAGGTTATAAAAATTCCACTGAACTAACTACCCGAGCAAAACGTTAAACAAAAAAACAAAAAAAAAAAAAGCTTGATTCCTACTTACGGCATCTGTCTCAAACGAATGGCGTCTTATCGGCGCAACAGCCGACAAACGGAGGCAGTGCCGCATTTTTTAGCGTCCGCTTCGGTGATGACAGCGCTGTTGCCGGTGGCTTGTTTTTGGAGGTTTCCCTTTTCGTTGGGGCGCCTCACCCGGCATAGAATTGTTGGCGAGCAAGGATGTCACCTGGCCGAAACTTCGCTCGAAAACATCGGCGGACCTCTCTCGTCACCTGGCTCTCCCCGTACCAGAGAGCCACCTTCACCCGCTCGTTGGGAGCTAAGCTCACCATGAAGACGACGTACACCACGAAACAGCACGGATGAAGGTGGAAGACAAGGAAACAGACGCAGCAAAAACAGGAGTGCGAAAGATGACATGTAGCCGAAAATAATTGTCAGAACGAAGCACGAGACAACTCACATGTTTTGTTCTTTTCGTTTCATCTTTTTTTTTTTGTTTTGTAAAATAAATAAAATTATGCACTGACAATTCGTGCAGAAAAAGAGCTCATCGCTTCTGGCTAAGAAACGTCGTCTGCTGTTACCGAGGGGTCCAAAGACGCGCCCGTCGTGGCCGATATCTTACGTGCCTCCACCTGTCGGCTGTTGCGCCAATCAGGCGCATTTCGCTAGCAGACGATGGTAGGGATCCAAAGTTTTTTTTTTATTAACTTTTTACAGAGGTAAATTAGTTCAGCGAAATTTTTACATCCTTAATGCACCTTCTTCGGCCACTTCTGTACCAAATCTTAGCTCGGTGCGTTCAGAACCCTATTTAGGTGGTCCCTTCAAACAGCAGTCGATCCCTTTGCTTCACACTGTATAGGGTCTCGCCAAACTTGTTTCTGCGCACGCGCAGCGCCCACCCCTGGTTTGGGAAAACGCTAGCTTGTTTGTAAACAGTGCGCAGGTGCATATGCTACGTTGGTCAACCGTCATGCCCGTGTCCCACTAGAGCGACAGACAGAAATAAACGACAGCGACAAGCCTCAAACCAGAGTCTTTCGCGATTTGAGAGGCTTTGTAGAATAAAGGAGGCTATGCTCAAACACGAGCATCATGCACGCGAGGGTATCTTTGGCAGGCTTGCAATCGCTCGTGCTTACTTCACGAGCACTGAACGACTAAACGCCTGCCAAAGGTACCATCGCGAGCATGCTGCATGGGTTTGAGGCTTGTCGCTGTCTTTTGTTTCTCTCTGTCGCTCTAGTGGGACACGGGCATCAGTGTTACTGCGCCATACAACCACCTCGCCGTAGAAAACAGACGAAAGCGTAAAGGCTGGTTCACACATCTGCGTTGGTTGCGTTCGCATGCAACCGAAACGACCGTAACGACAAAGTCACCGGGACAAGCGTTCGCCGAACACAGCATGGCAAGTGATGCAAAGGGTAGCTTCGCGAAGCAAATCATGAGCCACGGTTGTTGCGGTGTTTTTGTCGTTACGGTCGTTTCGGTTGCATCCGAACGTAATCGTTGCAAGTGTGTGAACCAGCCGTTGAGTAGGCTTGCTGTGCAGCACACCTCCCGGGAGGTCAAACTTTGACCAGCTTTTGTTCGCATTTTATATATATACCAGGGTTGGGCAGTAGCGCGATACAAATGTATCGCGATAGTATTTCAGAAATACTTTTCGTATCTGTATTTCTGTATCGCGATACATTTTTTCACCAGTATCTGTATTCCTGTATCGAAAATACATTTTGGAATGTTTCTTTGTATCGCGATACAATCAGGATGAATTTATTTCGTTACATTCTCGAGAAATACTCCCGCCCCCCCCCCCCCCCCCCCCGAAAAAAAACACCAACAAGTCCGAACGCATATTTTTTATTTGTTGGGGCATTGTGCTATGCGACCAGGGTTCCTTCCGATTCTCCAAACTATTTTCTATGCGTCCTCCTCTCTCTGCTGAGAAGTGTTGCGTAGGCGGGGACTCGAACCAAGTGGCGTCCCAGGAGTGGAGTCAGAGCATCTTCTGCCGCAGATCCTTAGCTAGAGATTTCTTGAGTCATTGTTTGCTGGCATCCAATGTCCGCTTATAAATGTATCTCTTGCCTTAGCGTACACAGTACACCAAGCCGGCAATGCTGAGTCACAAACAGTCTGTTGCAGCACGAGCCTGGCGGTGGTTGACTTGAAATCGTAGGATGACTCACGCAGTGAAGTTCCACACATATTCGAATGCGTCTGCGGCTGCGCCCGTAATATTGCACGGCTCAAGGGTACGTCATCAGCCGACATGAACGTGACCCGCTGCTCTGGGAATCCGAAACCCAGGAAAGGGCCAGACGTGGCCTCGCTGTGCCGACCCAGACTTCGTCCACCTGCGACTCGTCTCGAGCGCGCTGTTTCTCGGAGAGCTCGCATCATGTGCCGGCAATATCAGGTCGCAATCTACGAGGTCTCTGTTTGGGTGATGCTAGGCTGCTTAAAGACCCCATAAATCGTTTTCTGAACGTATCGAGAAGATTTTGTGCAAAGGTGGCCGAAGATGTGCGTTAAGGTTATAAAAATTCCACTGAACTAACTACCCGAGCAAAACGTTAAACAAAAACAAAAAAAAAAAAGCTTGATCCCTACTTACGGCATCTGTCTCCAACGAATGGCGTCTTATCGGCGCAACAGCCGACAAACGGAGGCAGTGCCGCATTTTTTAGCGTCCGCTTCGGTGATGACAGCGCTGTTGCCGTTGCTTGTTTTTGGAGGTTTCCCTTTTCGTTGGGGCGCCTCACCCGGCATAGAATTGTTGGCGAGCAAGGATGTCACCTGGCCGAAACTTCGCTCGAAAACATCGGCGGACCTCTCTCGTCACCTGGCTCTCCCCGTACCAGAGAGCCACCTTCACCCGCTCGTTGGGAGCTAAGCTCACCATGAAAACGACGTACACCACGAAACAGCACGGATGAAAGTGGAAGACAAGGAAACAGACGCAGCAAAAACAGGAGTGTGAAAGATGACATGTAGCCGAAAATAATTGTCAAAACGAAGCACGAGACAACTCACATGTTTTGTTCTTTTCGTTTTATCTTTTTTTTTTTTGTAACATAAATAAAATTATGCACTGACAATTCGTGCAGAAAAAGAGCTCATCGCTTCTGGCTAAGAAACGTCGTCTTCTGTTACCGAGGGGTCCAAAGACGCGCCCGTCGTGGCCGATATCTTACGTGCCTCCACCTGTCGGCTGTTGCGCCAATCAGGCGCATTTCGCTAGCAGACGATGGTAGGGATCCAAAGTTTTTTTTTTATTAACTTTTTACAGAGGTAAATTAGTTCAGCGAAATTTTTACATCCTTAATGCACCTTCTTCGGCCACTTCTGTACCAAATCTTAGCTCGGTGCGTTCAGAACCTATTTAGGGGTCCCTTCAAACAGCAGTCGATCCTTTGCTTCCACTGTATAGGGTCTCGCCAATACTTGTTCTGCGCACGCGCAGCGCCCACCCCTGGTTTGGGAAAAACGCGGCTTGTTTGTAAACAGTGCGCAGGTGCATATGCTACGTTGGTCAACCGTCATGCCCCGTGTCCCACTAGAGCGACAGACAGAAATAAACGACAGCGACAAGCCTCAAACCAGAGTCTTTCGCGATTTGAGAGGCTTTGTAGAATAAAGGAGGCTATGCTCAAACACGAGCATCATGCACGCGAGGGTATCTTTGGCAGGCTTGCAATCGCTCGTGCTTACTTCACGAGCACTGAACGACTAAACGCCTGCCAAAGTACCATCGCGAGCATGCTGCATGGGTTTGAGCTTGTCGCTGTCTTTTGTTTCTCTCTGTCGCTCTAGTGGGACACGGGCATCAGTGTTACTGCGCCATACAACCACCTCGCCGTAGAAAACAGACGAAGCGTAAAGGCTGGTTCACACATCTGCGTTGGTTGCGTTCGCATGCAACCGAAACGACCGTAACGACAAAGTCACCGGGACAAGCGTTCGCCGAACACAGCATGGCAAGTGATGCAAAGGGTAGCTTCGCGAAGCAAATCATGAGCCACGGTTGTTGCGGTGTTTTTGTCGTTACGGTCGTTTCGGTTGCATCCGAACGTAATCGTTGCAAGTGTGTGAACCAGCCTTGAGAGGCTTGCATGTGCAGCACACTCCCGGGAGGTCAAGACTTTGACCAGCTTTTGTTCGCATTTTTATATATATACCAGGGTTGGGCAGTATCGCGATACAAATGTATCGCGATAGTATTTCAGAAATACTTTTCGTATCTGTATTTCTGTATCGCGATACATTTTTTTCACCAGTATCTGTATTCCTGTATCGAAATACATTTTGGAATGTTTCTTTGTATCGCGATACAATCAGGATGAAATTTATTTCGTTACATTTCTCGAGAAATACTCCCCCCCCCCCCCCCCCCCCCCCCCCCCCGAAAAAAAACAACAAGTCCGAACGCATATTTTTTTATTTGTTGGGCATTGTTGCTATGCTGACCAAGGTTCCTTCCGATTCTCCAAACTATTTTTCTATGCGTCCTCCTCTCTCTTCTGAGAATGTTGCGTAGGCGGGGACTCGAACCAAGTGGCGTCCAGGAGTGGAGGTCAGAGCATCTTCTGCCGCAGATCCTTAGCTAAGAGATTTCTTGAGTCATTGTTTGCTGGCATCCAATGTCCGCTTATAAATGTATCTCTTGCCTTAGCGTACACAGTACACCAAGCCGGCAATGCTGAGTCACAAACAGTCTGTTGCAGCACGAGCCTGGCGGTGGTTGACTTGAAATCGTAGGATGACTCACGCAGTGAAGTTCCACACATATTCGAATGCGTCTGCGGCTGCGGCCCGTAATATTGCACGGCTCAAGGGTACGTCATCAGCCGACATGAACGTGACCCGCTGCTCTGGGAATCCGAAACCCAGGAAAGGGGCCAGACGTGGCCTCGCTGTGCCGACCCAGACTTCGTCCACCTGCGACTCGTCTCGAGCGCGCTGTTTCTCGGAGAGCTCGCATCATGTGCCGGCAATATCAGGTCGCAATCTACGAGGTCTCTGTTTGGGTGATGCTAGGCGAAACTTGATGACTGCAATCCATGCGTCGGTGGCGCAGGGTCTGCAGGAAGGACCTTCACAACAGGGATGTCATCGTATTTTTTTTTCAACAGTAACAGAAGATGAGACACGTGTTCCAGGATGCTTCGGTGGTCCACTATTCTCGAAAAATCCAAATGACACTGCCTGCACAATCTTCAACGAGGTAACCTATAACGAAAGTATCTATTGTACTTTCATACAGCAGCGTGGTAAAGTTTAATGTTCAAGGCCACACCTGCAGATAAAGATTACCAATTTATTCCACCATGACGTCATGTGATCAATGTTGGCAGGGACGTCCTTATTGGACAGGGGCGTGGTGACGTTTCGATGGAATTTAGGTTGACATAGAATTTATTTAGAGGTCGAAGTCTTTTCGCATCCTTCGTCAGACAGACAGGATGTCAGGGAAGGGACCGCGGTCAGTCCTTGATGAAACGTTTTTTTAGCCCATTGAAGACTCCTCGTCGTCCGAAACCACTACCTTCAAGGCAAAGTGCCAAGCCTACGGGAAAGTAATTTCGGGATCAAAAAGCTCCACTTCAAACTTCGTCTCAGTTGGCGTCTCTAACAAATGTGAAAAATGTATTGCAGTATCAGTATTTCTGTATTTGTATTTCTTCCCTCCCTAAAATGTATTCCTGTATTTGTATTTCCAAATACTTTTTGCCTCTATTTAAAATGTATTTCCGATACGTATCGCGATACATTTTTACAGATGTATTTTAGTATCTGTATTTTGGCTACTTTTTTTAATGTATCCCAGTATTTGTATTTCCAAATACATTTTTGAGTATTTCTGCCCAACCCTGATATATACATATATATAAGTATATATACATGCACATAAACTTGCTGCGAGAGACGTGTAGTCAACAAACGTAGCCTCAAAACAAACGGGGAAATATTTTGATCGCGTAACCTGCCGGACGTAGGAATAGTGGCACGCGTGAGGAGCTGATAACTAAATGCGAATCGCTGCCTTTTCACGCACAGGTCCCAACGTGTCGTTGTGAAGCGAGCCACGTTTTTGAGGGGTCTTCGATCGTTCTTTCTTTTTCTTTTCTTTTTTTTCTACGTGCGCATGCTTTGAATTCCGAAAAGCTTCGCTGGTGGCTGGAAGGGATGTTGGCTATGGGGTCGTTTGATAAAGTATGGCGGGGGCAAGTTGAGGTGGCGCCAAACCGGCTCGGTGCCGGCAACGTAGGGTGCTCCGGTGTTGTTAATGTGGCGTCGAGAGCAGTTCAGGTTGTTACATTTGTGGTAATGAGACGGCACGGTACGTGGCTGGCTGTCTACGAGCAGGCGTTAAAGGGGCACTAAAGTGCTTTCTGAGATCCTCGTTTTAGGGTCATATATCTCAATCTACAAACTCTAAACATTCTTTAAAAAAAAAAAAAAAAAGAAAACACGAAATTACCTTTATGCGCGGCCGATTTCCATATTAAAAAAAGTGATAAAGGATTACGACAATGGGGAGTGTCGGGATCTTTGAGTAATTTTTAATATGCAAATTGGCCGCGCGTAAATGTAATTTCGTTTTTTTTTTAGTATGCTTAGAGTTTGGAGTTCTGGCAATAAAACGAGGATCTCAAATAGCACTTGAGTACTTGTTACGATGAGTTATACGTTAGAGTAATTTATCTTTGTTATGCGAGAGTCCAAAAGAATGACAGCTATTTGGAAACGCGATATATTGGTGTTCCTTTTTATTCCGTACCTCGGTTTGTTCAGCTTACTGGTCCATTGTAACATCTATTCTGGCTTTACTTTTTTTCACTTTTAGTGTAATCGACATTATTATGGTAGTCCATTGTTGCACTCTATTGTGGTAGTCTATTGCATGCACTTTTGCATTTAATTGCATTACTGTAAAACCCTTAATGTTCGCAAGCCCTTAGTTTTCGCGCGAATTGAAAAATGTTTGCGAAATTCAAAATGGCCGCGATTATGTCCCCTGTGACCGATTCGCGAAAAATAAGGGCCGCGAAAATTTAGGGTTTTACAATATCATGAAGAAACCGGACCTTTTCTTTTTTTTTATAATGGTTATTATGGTGAATATGAGTATATTCTGATAGCCTATTGGTGGTTTCTTATATGTGACCCCTTTCCTGACATCATGATATCTGCGGTGTTTCGATCCTGTGTCGTCCCTTGTCCCCTGGGTTCCCAACCTGCGACGTTTTTTTGCCGGTTGGGATTCCCACCTGCGACGTAGCGCTGTGTCGCCTGCTCCGATTGCGGCTGAGCAGACGACAGCTTTTTTTTGGCAGCCTCTCGCGCATGCCCCGATTTCGCTAGGCAGAGTCGGGACTTCATCCGTGATGCCCAGTCGTAACGCCCTCTAGAAAACGACACAGGTGTCGTACCTCTATGTAAATATAGCGCAGGCCTTGCCTTTGATACATCCATCACTGTCTCCGTGCGTATTCACGCAGTCTACGCGAACTTCAACGTAGAAAATGAGGGGGTTTGTTGTACCCGGGTCTCTGCCGACGGAATGATCGCGAATCTTGCGAAAACCTGCCATGTTCTGTCAACATAAATTAGGTATGCGTATAGCCGAGTCGCGGTCCTGCTAACTATATGCGACGTTTTCGATTGTCGGTAGAAGGTGCTGCGCGCGATAAAAATAGCGCGACACCTGCATAATGTGTGTCGCTTTATGTGCAGAGTATGCCCCTACAAAATTAGGGTTACTTTTTCGACGATCTGTGGTATACAATAAGCTTCCACCATGTGACCAGGCACGTATCCAGGGGGGAGGCCCATGGGGCCCGGCCCCCCCCCCCCCCCCCGAAATCTTCCATTTTGCTGGGACCTCCTCTCCCCCCTCCCCCTCATACAGCATTTTGTCATGGGTGGGCCCCCCCCCCCCCCCCCCCCCCCGAAACAAAATCCTATCTACGTGCCTTCATGTGACGTTTCGGGTATTTTGGAATAAATAAATAAATAACTAAATACAAATGTTTGCGCCGTCCCATAGCGCTGTAAAGGTAACTTTTTAAAAGTAACCGAGCTGCAGTTTAGTTACTTGAGCTAAATTGTAACAACGTTACACGTGCTGTTACCTTCATATTACATACATATTTAATTACAGTGGTTCTCAAGAGGTAATTAAGTAACATCATTGAGTTACTTGTAAATATCCCATGGCATTGAGGCGTGCTAACCAACAGTCCGGTTTCCAACGTAGAACGATCGATGTTAGTCTTCTAATTTAACATTGCTGATAATAGAGTTTTGAGGCAGCAATGCGCGTCGTAATGGTAATTCTAATGTGGGCACTCGATCAGTCTGTTCATGTATATTTCGAAATATAAATTTAAGGAGTAACTACGCCAAGTCAAGTTACTTCAAAACATCTATCAAGCTACAACTACTGAAAGTTCGTTGTAGCTTAGGACGTATTTAGTTACTGAAGTAAGATAATTTAAGCAACTTAAATACTTTCAACTAAAAAATCGCAAAAAAAACCACAAAAACGAGGAAGTAGACAGACAAGTCTATCTACTTTCTCGTCATTGTGTTTTTTTGTTTTTTTTGCGCTTTTCTTAGGTGATCATGAACCAACTGGCCGAAATTGCCTTAAATACTTCCGTTCGTTTCTTACAGCTGTGCCTCTCAATGGCAGACAATGAATCTATTTTCTGCATCGAAAAGGAATGTTATCACCCTGCCTAACGTTCTTTTTGTTGCGTTTGTTCATTTAGGTCTTCACTAATTATCTAAGACATTATTTATCTCGAAAATATTACTCTAGGGAAGAGAGAACAGCTTGGATTTCGTGAACGATTGTTTTTGCGAACCCTTTGGGCAACTAGAGCAAACAACCACCTTGAGTTGTGTAGCGCATCTGCTTGCGAAATGACTAAGTGGTTAATGCGTGATGCGAGTAGTTATGGCTACTAATATAGGTGTAAGTATCAATGGGCATAATTTTCTGCATCGCTCAAAGGGTTGGTGGTTGAAATTGCACGTGTACGTGCTAGCTCGAAACAATTTTGGATAACAGCTGGAATGCCTTTCACGCTTCAAGAAACTCGAAAGGTTAGAACAATTTGGCTCTATCTAGTTCAGTACAGGTTCCAACTTCCAGGAAAGCGGCGATTGTTAAGATGGTTTCCGTGATAGCCCGGTTATCTCGAATAGTATTGGGTTACCCGTAGCGTAGATTGGCTCGGATTTAAAGGACCGCTTGCGTTATGGGCTTATAACGCCCTATGGCTCGCGGTCTAGCCGGCGGGTGATGCCGGGTGGCTAGGCAACACCCAAGATCGTACAAAAGTGGTGCCGCGGCGGTCTAGAACAAAAAGCTCGCGCGAATTGTATAGAACAAAAACCTTTTCAAGGCCTTTACAAGAGCGAGTGGAGGCTTCGCCTTGAGGGCCCACCCGATCACGAGCTCTTCGGACCGGTACGGTCGAGGCCAAGTTCAACGCGTGGCGAAAAACGAGATTTTTTCTGTGATGGCTGCCACACGCCCCGTGGCACGCCCTTTCGACCCCTATGGCGTCCGAGTCGCGCTAATTGGGTGTCAGATTTTTTTTTTTTTTTTTGTCAGCGTAGGTCTGCAGGTGGAATTAAGGCCGCGTTCACACACTGCTCATGCGTAATACAAACGACAGTCTGGACACTATCTGAGGCCTTCCTTGTATGACGTCACACAAAAACTGCCTTTAGACATCTTCAAAGCATTTATGAGGCAAACATGCTTGGGAACATACTGGAGGGTGTGTCTGCGAATAATTCTTCCATTAGGGAGTTTAAGGGAACCGTTGGAGACGGTAAAAAATATCGATCTTGGAGTTGTCAGTGGCCCTTTAAAGGGGCCCTGCAATGACTTTTTACTAATTTTTAATTTGCACCAAACCTGAGCGCACTGAACGTAGTAAATTAATGAAACTTTTCTTGTCTCGAATTTCGCTTTATTTTAGAAGTTATAGGCAAATTAAAATTACAAAAAAAAAGCAAAAAATAACCTCCTTCATGACGTCCTTGGTTGCTTGAGTGGCCGTGAACTAGACGAGGGGTAGTGAGCTGAGCGAGCGCTCACGGCTGCCGTACTCCGTGTCGACGGCGCGAGAGGGCGCCACTAAAGCGTATTGGGGATAGGCTGTATGTAGCAGGCAGCTAGAGCGGCTCTCATTGCATTTGCTGCGCGATTAAACACTAATTCGGCATGACACTTCATTGGCCACAAACGACAGCAAACACGGGGTAAAGATCAATTCAGAATGGGAGCCACTTCACCCTGCCATACCGCGAAACGGCCAAACCGCCTGACAAAGCTGCTCGCCGAAGGCCTTGGGGACGCTCAGAGCCGGTCGGATCCTCCAGTAACCTACGACCGCAACGCCACCGCGTACATCCGGTACATTTCCGTGTCAGCGCCTGATCCCACTACTCCTTTCTAGTATGCGCCGCCTTTTCCACCGCTTGGTGGCTGGTATGTCGACGGGTCATTTCTTGTTTCCGTACTTTATAAACTGCATTTGTTTCTGTTCTGATCTAAAATACTGAACAAAAACTACTTTAATACATTATTGAAACGGTTTGCGCCACTTATATTTTGTATTTCGACTAAAAAGAAGCTTTTAGCGGCTCTGACCAGTAGTAAGCCCAGGACCTAAGACGTCACATTTTGCGCGCTTTCGGTACCGCGGGTCGCCCCTGTCGGTGGAGGAGGTTTCCGCGTCGTCCGGTTAAAATATGACGCACTGATATTTAGTTACTCTCTCCGCACCCGCTGTCTTGCCCGAACCCCAAGAGACGTGGAAACCGCAAAAAAGGTAGACGCTTAAATATGATTGCAGGGCCCCTTTAAATGCTGCGTTCCTTGCAACCTAAAACCTAAAAAGAAGGCGCTGGTATTTATTTATTTTTTATACAGGAACCTGTGCCAAGGTGACACGTCTCGCTTGCGTCCCTTTGTAGTGCGAGGTAACGCGAGTCGTTTCGCTCCTAGTCGTAGGACGCGCGTCACAATGCAGAGATCGATTTAGCGGTGTCTGTGTGTGTGTCTGCGACGCGACGGGACGAGTGTTTGGAAATCGTGCCGCACGTTCGCGCGCGCTATTGTGTGTCGCGATTCCTCGAAGCGCATCCGCGGACCTCGATACCGAAGTGGTTGCTCGGATTTCCGAGCGGTCTACTACGCGACATCCGTCCGTGGGACGCCGCCGATATCCGTAACTGCGCGTGGATGGGCTTCCGGGAGGCTTTGCACGTGGTGACGGTGATACCCTAGATCGTAAAACGCGGTTGTCGATTGCCGGTCACCTAGAAAGCCACGGTCGCACTGCCCATATACATCAGACAAGACAGTCTACAAACACTGTCTCAGGCTCCTTTCTTGCTTGCATGAAGGTCCTTCTGTCATATTGACCATTCAAGAACTGTTTGCAGACATGTTCGAACATGTGTGAGGAGTGTCCGCAGTTACTTGTCATGGATGGATGGATGGATGATATTGGCTATGCTTTTTGTAACGGGTCGTATCTTGCGCCACCTAGCCTAAGAAAATGCTTTGTTCCTCCACTTAAACACTCAATTTCTTTCCCTCGACCTACACCCCTGCAACTATGACTGTGCCAGGGGAAAGAACCATAAGTGCAGCGAATACAGTGAGTGAGTGTGCGTGTGTGTGGACATGTGTGTGTGTGTGTGGGGGGGGGGGGGGGACGTGTGTACGAGCAGTGTTACTGCGGCTTAATGACAGTGGACGCATTACTACTATTCGCTCTTTCTCGCGTGAGTTGAAACGTGGTGGCGCCAGTGTGCGGATAGCCAGCCCCCGACCACTTTCGGTTCTGAGTTAGACGGCGGGTTTCGCGGTATTTGTGAAATCAAGTATACGCGCTACCTTGAAATGGCCACTTAGAGCACTGACAGACTTGATTCACTCCTACCAATACAAGAACAATGAGTAAAAAAAGTTAGGAAATATACTTGAACCGGAAGTGTGCCGGGACTACTCAATAGATGGCGCCGCTAAACGTGTTGCCGAATAAGGAAAAACAAAAACCTGTCAATTAAGAGCTTAAAGTAAGAGCGCAAGTGAGCTGCTGTATACTGAACATTTTGAAGCAACCCGAGTCTGAGGAATGCGAAAGTTTACACAGAACGAAGAGAGGAACAACGTCTGTTTAAAAATCTGCGAATTCTCTCCGACCGCCTTCCCTAAAATTGTTTGTAAACCTCCCTGGAGCAGCGAACGCTTTCAGACGCTTTCATGGTGGCACGGTGATAGAAGTGCTGCGACATTTCCGAAAGTCTGATACATCTTTCGTAAAAGCGTCATTTTTTTGCTAAGAATTGCGCCACACCTTCGCCGAAGGAAAAAAAACAACTTATTGCTCGCTTTTATTATTTAGAAAATTAGAAGGAAGCGAAAATAGTACAAATATGTATTCCACAGCGTCTATCCTACCCGACGTACAGTTTCTTTCATCTTAGATCAGAGCTCAGTCGAAGGCTCAAACACATACTATCACAGAGACACGGGCGTTCGCTGCGATTGGTTGGCTAAGCCATTGAAAGAGCACGCGCAGATAGATGACGAATGCCATGATGTCGCGCTTTTGACGCTCTTTGATTAATCCCACTGGCTCGTTTCGTCACCTGTGCGAAGCGACGTGTAGATGTTGCTGGTCAACCGCGCTGGCTCCGTTATCGTCTGAATTTACAGACGACGTCTTCGATGTCAGGAGCTGAGAGTTGCGAGCAGAAAATAATTGCAAAATAGTGGGATAGCGGTTAATGTAAAGACAGATCCAAGGTATTTTACTCCCGATGATATCGCTCGATTCTCGTGTCTGCCACATGCCTCCATGCCGTGGTTACAGTTTTCCGTGGTACTTGCGCCGCTCGGTCGCGTCAACCTTCACGGTCTCACACCAGCGTGCGCGCGTCGAGCTTCACCTCTTAGCATCGGAGTGCTAGGAGCAGCGGCTGACCTGGGGTGGCACACGGGTTAGCGCGATTGCCTCGAAAATTGTGCCGAGTACTTATACATGTCGACCTTCCTTGGTCCGGACTGTAGGTTGACCTGTAATCTTAGAAAAACGTGCCGATAAAGAAGAGAAAAAAAAAAAAAAAAAAAAAAACGGGGGTATATACTTGAATAAATACTTTTGGGTCCAAAAGTGGTCCAAAAGAAATAATTCTCACATTTTCGCT
The DNA here is from genome assembly GCA_013358835.2 of Ixodes persulcatus. Taxonomy (NCBI): domain Eukaryota; kingdom Metazoa; phylum Arthropoda; class Arachnida; order Ixodida; family Ixodidae; genus Ixodes; species Ixodes persulcatus. The sequence goes on from JABSTQ010010028.1 coordinate 386,848, forward strand.
ACGAAAATGTGAGAATATATAGCGCACTATTTGGTATCTTCTTTCTTTCGAAAGCCCTCCTCCTTTTCACTGTGAAACATCCGCGGTGCCCAAAGCAACAATGCACGTCAGCAGGCTCCAATTTGTGCGTTGTACAGGAGCACTGCGTCACTCGGACGTATCTGCTCGTCAATGATCAGTCCGTCGACAAACTATTTGGATTCGCGTTCGTGGCCAATCAGTGCCGTGGTGGCACTTATCCTCACTTCCGTATGACAATTGTTCCGTGCTGTGCTTCAAAGGTGCGGTGTAAGCTTTTGCACCATAGGCACGTCGTGACCACGGGATTTCTCATTTCTCTTTTGAGTTGAGGATTAAAGCAAAGTAGGAAAAGTTGGAAATGTGTTTTATGGCCCCTTTAAATCCCCAGGCTAGCGGTTGTAGTGCACTGGCTAAATTATTCATCTACAGCTGAGATACAAGTCGCCCGTCGAGACAGGCTAACTTCAGGCTGAATGAACATACTCAGAACACAATAAATATTTTAGTCATTGTTGTTCCCGTGCAGCCGTCAATCGTAAAGGCAGCGAACTTGGACTCAGCTGCGGTGCGAACGCCGCTAAAGCGCAATGTCACTTTTGAAGCACAATTGTATGTTTTCGTAATATTTGCGGGTGGTTGGTTTTGCAGTTTAGGAAATTAGAATCTGGAGTGCGGTGTTCGTAAACCTTAAGGGGAGAAGGGGGAGGGAGTTTTATTGATACACGTTTGAGCGGATACGCTGATTTTGGCCGGAATTTACAGGAATTGAGACTAAATTAACTACCATGTGTAAATGTGTGTGGGAGGAAGAAAGAAGATTTATCTCAACTGATGTGTTCCCAAAGCTTCATTTTTCAACACTTTCTTTAAAATACCCATTGTAAATTTAATCTACTCTGACATGAGCCTATACTTCGTTTCACTTTATCTGCGAGCGAAGCCAAAGCTAGAAGCGCGAGACCAGCGCTTTTTGCATTTCTCCCCAGCTCGCGCGCTCGAGCAAAGCCTCGACGCACGGAGCTTCCGTGCTCGCGCTTCCAGTTTTGCCTTCGCTCGCAGATAAGGTGAAACGAAGTATAATTCCTAAAGAAGGCTGTGTCTGTTTTTGCGTTTTATTTATTTTTACTTCAAAAGTTAAGTAATATGCTTCTGTATAAAAAACAAACAAAAAAACTTCCAATCATTATCGGATATGAAATCATTTAGCCACGTAATCACACTTTCAGGTACAAGTGACAGGTAATAGATGTTGGCATCTGCTCCAAACCAGTATTTTGTCTGCTACGAATTCTCCTACAAACGGTCCAACGCCGCGTCCATCACTGCAGTGGTTACTAGTTGTAAATTGGATCGCCACACCGTCTATTGGCTCAAGATCACATGCAAAATAGATTAATAAAACGTAATGGCCCTGCACTACGTCTTGTTTATCTGCCGCGAAGTGCAGTTTCCATTTGGAAAATGTCTCTTTAAAATGTCGGCATCAACATCAAAGCTAATAACATCCATTTACTTTTTTTCTTATTAGTTTAAACTGAAATAAGCAGACTAAATGCCTACATTAAAAGTTAAGTTTAGTTAGAAGTATTTTACTACGAAATATAGTTATATGCGAATCTATTACAGAAATCATCAAAACTGGACAGAATGCATATCGTGTCCTTCCTTGCTCTTTTCCGTCAACAATTCCAAGTTAACCAGTTACTCCCTCCATTAGAAACTGAACAACGGGTCGGCAGTCAGGGCACCCGCAGATGCCACGTAAAAATCCCACCATGCAGTTTTAGTCCACATGCGTCAATCCAAAACGCGGTTTGAGCTTGGCTCATGGGCAGATCGACCGCGCTGTTTCTTTGCGTGCGCAGAGAATATGCGCACGCTATTCTAAAATTCTCAAATGACAGGACAACTATTAAAGCAGTCGCGCTTGATATTGTATCTCTGAACTTCAGTGCATTTCATCGAAAAATATTTTAACTTCAACTTAACTTTTTTTTTTTTCTAGATGTACAAGCTTTGCGCAAGTGAACTGAAATACAATTTGGTTGCCTCTCTTTGCCTCTTTTGTTGTCACCCTGACAATCGTTCGACTTCTTGTTATGGACGGAGGGCGGTGTGTTCAGGAAGCGTTTGTTGTTTCGCAATGCCGCTTTCAGCAGACACGTGACCCTGACGTCACGGTCACACGTCTGTTTGATGCACGGGTAAATGCAACGTGATACTGATTTCCTCACCCGAGGGCTTTGTTCTCGGCCCGAGCAGCGTAGAAGTAGCGTAGCACTGTTAATCGGAAGGCAGGGTGATGGAAGGGTGCAAGGACATGACCGTCGTGAACGCTATAGAAAGTCTATGATGCAACAACGCTGATTCCAGCTCGAAATCTCTGCCGGAATCCAGATGGTAGACATTCGTCATTGTTTTTTCTATGCGCGAAGTCCGTGTTTTTCCGATGGGTCAAGTTATTTCGCGTCCGGGATCGACATACATCAAACCATGGTATTCTTTACGGACAGCTGAAGCAAGGTCCGAGCACGTTTGCTGCGTACATGTGTACGCTTAAAACATGTGAACAGACAGTTTTTGTATGACCAATCTGACCGCCATACGAGGAAGAAAGACTCCCCAGACAGTGTGTTTGCAGGCTGCCTTTTGTGTGATGTATTAGCAATGTGACGGCAACACGCCGAACCGTAACCGGCGTCAGGTGCATAGGGCTTGTAACGCAACTTGCGGGACGCGATAGTCTATGGTGGCCTCGACGAGATTTTCAGCGTCCTCGCTCTCCGGCCCAATCGTCTAAACTCGTGGATGTCGAACGCGTGTTGTAGCGCACGCAGGCACCGAACACGGACAAACAGGCGGGGTCTCGACTGAAGAAAAGAAAAATAAAAGGGGCTGGGCCGGGTTTGGGTATACGCTGCCGGAGTTTGGGCTCTCGTGGGGAGGGGGGCCGCGAGGAACACCTGCTTTCTTTGTCCGGGGTCGCCGCTGCTTCCGCCGTTCCTCGGTTCGCTCTTTCGCGCTCTTGGGACAAAAAGCCACCTGCCGGTATCGGGTCCCCCCCCCCCGCGCCGCCGTCTCCTCCGGATGCCACCAGGAAGCGGCTTCGTTGCTGCCCGCTGGCTCAAGTCGTCTCGCGTCGGGGGCTCTCGAGTCGCTCGCTACGGCGCGTTGAGGAAACCCTGCTAAGTGGACACGTCTTTTCTTTTATTCGAGTCGCCGCTTTTTTTTTAAAGATTTTTTTTTTTTTACAAAATACAAAACTATTGAACTATGATCCTGTGCATGGAACACATTCAAGTCACTTAAGAAATTTAAGAAAAATAATACTTTAGATTTATGATCTAGAATTGTGTTTGGCATTCTGGTAGAAATACTTTGGGTGACTTGCTGTGCAGGGTGTTTCAGCGAAGGATTTTGAAAATCCCTAAAAGTAGGGTGCTTGAAAGTAAAAGATATTTCCGGGAACATACCGTCAGCCACGCCGGACGTCAGAGATTGCTAGAAATATAAGAATTGACCTTTTTCAGAGGTCGCTGGGCGCATGCGCCGACTCTGAGAGGGGAGGAAAGGGAAAGGCCATTTTTGGAGGCTCTCTCGTCCGCTCGGTCGCTCAGACAGTGCTGGTTAGGCTTGACTCCTCCGCTATTCTCGCGGCTTGGCTTCATAGTCGTCGTGCCTCACCACTGTGCAACTGTAGGTTGCACAAATAACAGCAAAAATAGTTAAAATGCGTGGCTTTATAGAGTTTCAGCAGCCTTTTGTGGGTGGTGCACGAAAGGACCCGATGTCAAACACCACGCCCTTTTTGCCCTGCTTTCAAAAGCCTAGGACGCGAATCCCCCGTGTCAGGTGGCTGGGTCATCAGTGTGACGGCGGAACATTTTGCTATCAACTAAAATAAGTAAATGTGAGCATGATGGTAAACCGGAGACTGGGGTAGGAAAACGCAAAAAAGGAGACAGAAAAAGAACAGGCGACGTCTCTTGAGACCAGTGTTGCGGAGTTGCCACTCCGGAGTTGGAATGATTCCGGAATCATTCCGCATTCTCGCGACCCCGGAATGGAATGGGAATGGAATGGCGGCAACGTTGAGGGGAATGGAATGGGGATGGAATTAGATGTCTGGAATGGGAATAGAATGGGCCCGGTTCTTTTTTTTTTTATTTATGTATTTTTTTTTTTTGGGGGGGGGGGGGGAGGGTCACGTTCAGCTAAACCGAGCCAGTCAGCGAGTCAGTTGCTCCGAAATGAAATGAGCGGGGAACTACTTGCCCGCGTGGCACATAACAGACTTATACGCAAAAAAATGCAATACAAAAAACAAGCGTCAGAGTAAAGACCAGAGGGGGGAGGGGGGGGGGGGGGGGGTGGCGGTGGCGCCTTTCACGGACGCGCAGGAGACGGGCTTTACTGGTGTTACACGAGATCGAAACAAGAAACCAAGCAAAAGAAACGAATGGAGCGGCAATGAAAGAAACCACCTTGCACGGCTCCTCATCGTCCTTCCTGTCTTGCCTTTTTTTTTTTTTTTTTTGCGCGCGACGGCATGGATGATGCACGCGCGCGCACAGACTGAGATCTGGGAGCGACTCATAACTCGCAGAGCTCTGATAACTCCTTGACTCGCACGCCGCCAAATAGACCGATCTCACTAAGCGTTCGGCGCATGCGTGACGCCGCCATAACTTTAGTTCACAGGAGGCAGATGGCCATGCATGCTAGGGCTCGTGCCGTATCGTACTCCACACGCGCAAAGCTCTAGTGGGGTTGTCGCACGTGCAGAAAGACTAAAGTTCCCTCGATGCATTGCGGCAGCGGTGGCGTAGTTAAACTGGCTGGTGAGATCGGTCTATTATGATCAGTTATGCAGGTGGCCAACCCAGCTGCCCTCCACGTTCATTCGCGCGCACTCCTTTGAAGCGCGAAATCTGGGTTTGCCTCGGCATTAAAACAAAGCGAGATTCACTTCTCTCTTCTCCTCTTGCGCTTTGGTCCGACGCTTTTTTTTTTATACTGCATTTGTAAGTCCGCCTTTTACTTGGTCTTTGTTCCGATGCTTGTTTTCTGCGTTATATGTTTTACATTCAAGTGGGTTAGGGTTACAAGCAAGCTAGCGGAGGCCCGCTTATTTCCTTTGACTTTAGTCTCTGCATGCCTTGTTTCACCTTGCGATGGACCGCTGCGAACCCTTCGAGTCACCCCAGGCAATCCAGCACCGTGAGCTTAGTAAGATCAATGCTTTAGACCCATGTTGCGGATAAAAAAAAAACAGGACGCGGGATGGCCAAAAAAACATGCTTTTCGTGTAAGGCTCGTCAAATTATGAGGCGCTGGAGAACTTCAACCTTCTGCGTTAAGTCCTTATTTCGAACTCTTTTTGTTCGCCTCCCGCCCATTGAAAAGCATGCGGGAAGGGCCTTAGAACGCACCTGGTATCGCTGCGCCGCAGCGTTCTTCCGCACGTCTGCTTTCCTCGCCGTCACCATGGCAACGAACGCCGAATGAATGGAAGCACGCACGGTACCGCCGCGTGAAGCCAGCAACAGCTGACGCCATCGGCGATCGCGCGAGCACCGCCTCGACGACGGCGATCGACGGCGATCGACTCGATCGACGACGACGGCGATCGAGCACCGGCGGAGGCGGTTGTTCTGTCATACCGCGTTCGGCTTTGGCTAGCAGACGGCGTTCGTAAAATGGCGTCAGCTGTTGCTGGCTTCACGCGGCGGTACCGTGCGTGCTTCCATTCATTCGGCGTTTCTATTTTGTCTATTTTCATTAATTAAAAAGAGCGAATTAACGAATTTTAATTAATTATCCAACTTCTCGCAAGGATTAGCCTCCCACATAGTGTCCCCCTAGCCGTATAACTCACTTGAACAAACCGTACTAGTGCATCTTTTACGGATTTTTTGTAATAAATCTGTTCGAATTAAAAATGAACACCCGGTATATGGTCATGCTGCAATAGATGATCAGGGACAGCCATACACAGTAAGGACCTTGCTTGTGGTGACGTCCTAGCAGGTTTTTTACGCTCCCAAATCAAATATCATACTTTGCATTTATTATATTGGTGGTTACCATCACATAAAGACGTTATTCTCGTTAGTTTTGGAAATACCGCAGAAGAAGAGAGTATAATTGTCTATGTTTGAATACTCGCCAACACTTTCCGCCTCATGTGTGACGTTCCCTTTCTATTTAGCGTCAGGAAGAAGTGCGCTTACCTTCCATCAGACGTCCCACAGTTTTCCGCCTTCTCCAGTGCGACGACTCGTGTATGCAAAATTACCACTGTGGTAGCATTTTATTCCCGATGGTTCACAAAGTGTCTTTCCACGAGTTTTTAACGCAGGCTAATTACCTCTATTGTGATAGTCAGAATCGTTTTATCATGCGTGCCGTGACCATATCCGTCCTTTCTAATACCCGTAATCGGGAAGCACCGAGAAAACAAAGCTCTACAATCGAGCCGCGACGACGCAGGCGCCGTAACCACTGGTTTTGTATTCCAAGGTCTCCGAGTAGACGAGCGTTACGAAATGGCATATATTGCGGAAATTACTAGTGTTCGGCACCCATTATGTTGGCGTGCCGTATTCGAACGACGGCACCTATTACCGCGTCTGTTATAACAAGAATATGATGGTGCAGTTGCCGTTTTTGTCGGTAACCGTGTGGGTCGATAACCGGTGTAAGCGAACTGTGTCTCCGATTATAAGCATTGATCGTGCATTGGCTAATATCGCAAACCTATTCCTTTATGGAAACAACTGAGTGACCGTATGCACGATCTAGATGCGTCTATAGAAAATGACATTTCGATAATATAGGTTTGTGGTCGTCAGCTACAAACTGCGCGGTCTAATTAACTAAGCACTGCTTGTTGGCGATGTGTGTTTGACGAAATGGCGCACCACACAGGGACGCCAGGTAAGCTTACGCCTAAGAGTAACCTCACTTTGGACATTTTGGTGCAGAAAATGACCAGCTCGCTCTGCACTAAATATCAAAATAACAACGCCCCTGTTAATTTTATGGGTGTATTTTGAGTGTATTTTTTGTGTATCTGTGTGAATGGCGCTATTTTGGTGCATACTGCAGAAAAGTGGTTACAACAAACCCTTTTCAAAAGTCCGCTCCAACGCCCGTCCGCCATTGCTTGATCAGACACTCTGAGCTCGTATTGGACGCGAGTGTGACGTCAGCGTTCGGCGAGGACTTGTACCCAATCAGGCGCTTCGTGTCCGAGCAACGGGTCTGTCTGCAACGTGTCCGAGCAAAGGGTCTGTTGGCGATCGTTACGCCTTAGACACACTTCTCGTACATGATACAAGGTGCGCGGAGTTGGCTGCAGATGATGTTGACAGAATGATTTGCGGACACGCCACAAGCATGTTGGAACGTGTTTTGCTTCGTGCATGCTTCGCGCATGTCGGCAGACAGTTCTTTGTATGAAAGATGTGACCCAATCGTCATACTGGGAAGAGAGACGCTTTAGAGTGCAGGCTGTTCTATGTATGATGTGTTAACAGTGTGATCGCGAGTTTGCGATTCAAAAATGCAGCTTCTTGAGATTTTAGACGCGGCGTCAGGAATGGTATAGATGATGTGGCACTGCCCATGTCTCGGACTGCTTTTAACATTCCCGGGGTAAGGGAAAGTGTTTCCTGCGATTTCGGTTAAAGGTTCGGTTAACTGGCAACAATGATTTCAGTCAGCCTGATAGCCCAAGTTTCGGCATCTCTGAAGCGTGGCCCTATATCTATAGAAGCTCTAGCGTCCGCGAAGGTTCATGTGGGTACCTGAACGAGATGCGATATGTACGTGTGCGTAATTTATACCGTATAGAACACTCGTCGCCTTCTGCCGCCGCTGTCGTTTTTGGCGCGCGTGCGACCTTGGCCACTGGGGGGAGCCCTTTGTTTCTGCTGAAAATGTCGATAAATCTGATTTGCTCCAGTTGCCCGCGCGCGGAGTGGCCGACCTCTATATCTACACACGCGCTCGGAGAGGCAACACGCTTCGCGCACTGTTCGCTTGGGCGAGCGGGATCGCTTCGCTGCCCTCCGCTGGCTCACGCCAGGAGCGCTGCGTGAGTTGTAAGCGGTGCACGAAAGGAATCTTCGTTGCAATCTGGTGTAGCCGAAGCGGCATGTAATAGACCGCGATGGGTAAACGAACCGGAGGGATGAATGCCCGTGGGTTAATAGGGGCAGCCAGTTGATGGCATTCGTAGTGAAATGGACGGGGTAAAGCGACGTCGTCGTGGCGATTTGTTTCGAGAGCGTTGATTTTGAGAGTTAAGAATGTCTAAGAGGACTATTAGCAAATGTGACCTAGTTTTGATCGCGTTTGTGGGGGCACGCGTCGAGGTATACGACTCCGAATCTTTCATAGGAGGTTTGAATAACTATTCATAAAGTAATCTTATGACTAGGTTTGACCAAGTTTCGAGGGTTTACGTCGAGAACGAAAGAAAGAAGGATGCGCGAAATGAATAGCAAATATACGGGACCGCGAAGTGTTCCACTGCTATCCAATAGGTAGCGGCAGTGTGTTCTCTCCGCCGTAAGAGATACTAAGAGGTTTCAAGGCACTCGGTCCTAACAAGTCGCAAGTGCATGAACGGGCCTTCAGGCTACTAGGTAAATGGCAAGGTGCAGAATTTCGAAGAAGTTATTTGAAAATTATCGCGGCTTTGCTCCTTTACTAGACTTATCCTGGGACTGCTTCGTGCGGTTATTACGTCCTGTTCTGTTTGGTTGCGCGCTAGTTTCCGAGACTATGCGCTGTACACGACATCTCGATCTTTCTCCACACTGCGTCGCGATAAATCGACTCCGCAGTTTTACGTGACTCATCGTGAAGGTCATTGTCGCTTCGCCAGGGACTTCAAACCCGCCGAATCGCATAGCGGGAATCGTGACATCACATAATGTACTGCGTTATTGCTGACGTCACCCCTTGTCGAGTTGTACGCAGACCGTATACAATAAGCCAGCCACTTGCTTTAATCCTGTAGTTCGGGCAGCATTTAAACCTACCCTTCTTAAAGTAATTTTTTTTGTACATGTTATTTTGTTTTGTAGCTAGGCGAGCTGCACAATAGCCCTGCCGCTTGCTTCGATCCTGTTGCTGCGATCTCATGTTGAACTACCATTAACTGTTTGTTTTTTCCGTTGATTACCGCGACTCTGTTCTGCGACGAGGACTTGCAAATAGCGTGGTTATTTTTGCGCAATTTTCTTTTAAATGTTTTCTCGCTACGGGGCGCCCTCGGTACACAGAACTCTGTGCGATACACCGAGCCGCCACTAGAGCCGATTGCATCGGAAATAGGAAATCTATATTTGGGGAATGCAACGTAAACCGGGCTCGGTGGACTATTCTTCGTTCGCCCGCAAGCCGACATTGCGGTGAAAGCTACGTTGCTTGTTTGACCAGTCATACGTCGATCTTTCGCAACGGGATCACGCCCTTACCCGCGCAAAGAAAGCGGAAGTCCCGTGATGAAAGGGATGCAGTTGATTGGTTCGGCGAGCCCGTAACTTCCACCGCACTGTCAGCTGAGGAGTGACCGGAGTATACAGAACCACAGCGGGGTTGTTGTTGTCGTTCCTATTTCGATTATTTCAGTGACTGTCGTGTCGCGGCTGAGAGAGTAACCGCGAAAAAACATTCCACTGGCCGCGCAGTTGTCAAGGAGACAATCTCGGAACAACACTGGCCCCCCGAATTTGTGTCTATCCGCTTACGGGCGAGAAGGGAACACTTGCTGTCGAGGGAGTCTAATGGACGGTTGGCGCGCTGGGGCTATCCACGAACGGGACCTTCTCTTCAAAAGTCTCGGGTTATCGTTTTAAAGAAAGGCTGAGGACGAGTTGAAATTCTTCCTAGTTCGTCGCGCGAAAGAGGTGTTCGCGAAACGCTCAAGAAAAAAAAAAAAAGTGAAGTCGTCCGTCTTCGTTTGCTATTGTACACTCTCTTTGTGACATGGACTGAGGCGTTTACTTGCGGTAAGTGTCTCGTCTTCTGTTCACTTTGCTCGGGGCCTCTTCGGTAAAGGAGACGTTGAGTTTCCATGTATTTCGAACGCGGCAATGGGACCCCTTTTATTACAATGTGCTGAAAATGATGACGTTGATCGACAGCTTCGCCACAGTTTGGAACCTTTCCCAAATCGGGCAGGCACTCGCGGGTGGTTACTAAACTCGGGTTATACAGTAGTTTCTATTAAGGGACATGTAGTTTATGCCAATGTTCAGTGATAACTTGGAGGGTGTCCCCCCAGTCGGAGGGTGTCCCCCCAGTCGGAGGGTGTCCCCCCAGTCGGAGGGTGTCCCCCCAGTCGGAGGGTGTCCCCCCAGTCGGAGGGTGTCCCCCCAGTCGGAGGGTGTCCCCCCAGTTGGAGGGTGTCCCCCCAGTTGGAGGGTGTCCCCCCAGTCGGAGGGTGTCACCGTATACATAAAACCGGCTGCATCTCTGCCGCCGCTTTATGACGTTACAGGGTTTGAGCTCCAACAGGCCCTTGAAGCCATAGCATAGAACTCTGGAAATGGAATATAGTTTCGTGCGAGCTTGCCGTTAGTTTGTTTCTTACAAGGAGCGTACACTCGGTCGTGGCGGCATCTGCACTCGATTTCAATTCTGTGTTTTCTTTTTTCTCACGAAGTGTCAACCATTGTAACGCTTCCCTTCCCTGAAAACTCGAACGTGCTTGCGAATGAACAGGCACGCGCCTTTTAATAAGAATTGTGGGATATACCGCGAACGGGATCCAATATTTGTACCAATCATGAGAGCCGAGATTATCGTAGAATTTCAAAGTTTGGAGTTCGGCGAATATTATTTTTGGGCGCACTTTCTTCGAAGTTCATCTGAGAAGGAGCTAGGGTTTTCACAGTTCCTTGCGAACCTTGCTGACACTGCTATTCGCCAGTTGATAGGCATCGGAGACGCAGGCAAGTTGGCGAACTTCGTTCACATTGAAAACCTCGATGTGGGAATTGAACACGGTAGAGGGACAGAATTAATTACTTATATAGGGTTTAATTCTATTTCTCTAGTCCGACGTTTTCCGATTTAGGGCTGATCCCGAACGCGAGCTGAAACGCATTTCGCCTGAGAGAAGATATCGCATAAGTGTAGCCCTGCGCGGATAGCAGTTTGATCATCCGCACGTGATCCGCATCCGCGGACGTTGTATCCGCGTCGGAACCGCATCCGCAAAATTCGGAACCGCATACGACCCGCAGTTTGCGCATTCATTTTACATCGTAGCATCCAGCGTGAAATAAAAGCAAAAAACAAAAACCCGTAGCTTCAAAGCCGTTTTCTTATCTTTGTACAAGTAACTCTTCGAGTTAGATTACGGTGAAATTCAACTTATTGTATATTGTTTTATCGAACTGATATTATAAGCGATCATCCCTCCAGAGACACTTCCCGTAGCTGGAAAGATCATCGCAGTTACGAGATCGTCCTTGTAGTCTGCGACACACGGCCCAAAGAATGCGCTCAAAATGAAGCATATATATATATATATATATATTGTAATCATGTCAAGCAGACGCGTATTTTCTAAACATGAATATTAACAAAAGGGCAAACTAATAACATTCTGTCATTTTCTTTACGTCAAGCGATAAACAAAAAAAAAGTTGTGAGGGGAAAGGCGGCCACTCAACGCATCGACGTTCTCGTATATCTAATAAAGCGCAAACAGACCACTAAAAAAAAAGGGAAAAAAATATTGGTGTGTGTATGTTTATACAGTCTGCACTTAGTGTGCCTCAACAGACAGACGACTTGTCTCCGAGCTGTAGAAGAGCAATTTAGCCAGTGCGGTACAACCGCTATTTCTGGGGTCTTCAACGTGCATCCCGCAGTAGTGATACACGACCGCACGCCGGTACGATGCTCATCCATATCGAAATGGGCAGGGGTGGGGATTGAACTAGGAAAATATCACAATATTCAATAATAGCAACACCTATCGGTTTCCGTTTTAAACACGAACCAGCAACTGCGTGCTCCAACTCACATAGTTAGCAGCAGCTTGCCATTTGTCAAGAAAAAAAAAAAATAACGCACACACGCGCACGTTTCGCTTGTCGAGGCTGTTGTTTAGAAACATAATATTGTCAGCGATGTGCGGATTCAGACTGGTTCGCCTCTCTTGATTTACAAGGCCCGTTAATGAGAAGTCTTTCTATGTGCGGGTACACTTGATGCTTGTATATCGTGAACGAACTGCGCTACAAGAGTTGAGGTACGGAGAAACCGGTACACCTCACTCTTGTGGTAGAAGGCTTTTTCTACTGTTTTGTGACTTGTATTTTTTGGGGTTTCTTTTCCCAAAGAACGTTTTCCGCTCTTTCTCTGCCAAACAAGAGCACATTTTCCCGAGATGATTGATGCCCCTGCATCTTTACTTTTGTTTTTTTAGGGGCGTCATTTTTGGCGAGATCGAACGCTCTAAAGCAACTTTTGGTAGAATCAGGTCTTTCTTGGCGTAAAAGACAAATTTCTCCTCGATTGGCACTTTTTTTTTTTTTTCCAGGAGAGTAATTTGCTCCCGCAAAACATTCCATGATGCACTTCATAGTATCACTCACTTGTTTGCGCTACACCCTGCGGTCGCACACGTTTAAGGGCCGCCTCGGCAAAAAGTGTAAATCGGGACCCGTAGACATCCGATCCGCATCCGCATCCGATCCGCAATCCGCCAAATCTGGTTCATCTTTATCCGCATCGGCAGATATCCGTGGATATGCAGGGCTCTACACATGACACCAATGGCCGACACCCCGCCGTCGTCCTTATCGAAGTGTCTGCAGATTCTATCACAAAAGTTTGAGGAAAGATATGGTCACAGAAAGGCCTAGAAAAGTAAACTAATTTCAAGAAATGCATCATGACTCCAGCCCGTAGTGTCCCCGCCATGCAAGTTTCTTTTTTTTTTTTTTTGCATTGTCAAACAAAAGTTGACTTTAGCGTAAATTACAACTCGAGCTAAGATCGCTGGGATACAGTATACTTATAACACCACGGTGAAATCTCACCGCGTTCTTTGTTTTAAAACGCACTTGCTCACGTATGCACGACTTGCACGTGACGTCATAGCATCTTGCTGGTGGTCACTCCTGCTTGTTCCTGCCGAGAAAAATAAGTGCAATGGTGTGAAACGTTTCTTGATGAAGGCCGCCAAAATTGCCGCTGATGTAACGTCAAGTATCTTTTGTCTTCAGATGTTACCCGAGTAGCACATTACTGAGAGCATCCATTGCTGAAGCCCCGTCTCGCGCTCGATAAGAACAAAAGAGAACAGAATAAAAACAAAAACAATGACGCCGGCCCACCTCATGTCACCCTACAGTGTGAACCGCACGTAAACAACACGTTGTGCGCACGCACCCGAAAATAAACCACATCAACGAGCGTTCTGACATAGTCGGACAAGCGGGGGAACATTGTAAACCTGTAACTCGTGACGTTCGTCAGGTGTCTTGGAAACTTCCGACACGCAGCGGCGCTCCTTTGCCTGTCGCTGCCGACCGAACCCCCCGCGGTGAGGCGCTTCGAGCCGACCTTGTGGATGACGTCACGGCCTCGAAGGAGCGGCGGTGTAGACAGCGCGGCGCTCTGTCGGTGCGTGTCCCGTGGAGCGTCACTCAAAAGCACCGAAACGTCCTGGCAGAGAAAGAAATAAACGAGCAGACAGACTTCCTCAACTTTCACTCCTGCTGAGCGAAAGTGGAAATGACCGCTGGACGCGGGGAAAGAGCCGGCGCCGCCTGCCGCACACCTTGAACGATTGCCAAGTTGGTCATGCAACTCTCTCGCGCGTTTTTTTTTTTTTTTTTAATATCCATGACGCGGTCTGTCGCTGTGTGTGTGCCTCGGGGTAGGTATCCGCTTCCTTACACGATTGTTGGAAGGACTTCGTTGTCCGCTTGGTTCGACGCGTTTTGTGTTTTTGGTGGTCGGCGCTTTTCCCGTCTAGAGTCACCAGACGACAAAAAAAAAAAAAAAAATAAAAAAAAAATAAAACAGAAACACTCTTTTCCGCGACAAAGATGAATTATTTTTCGTCGACACGATAGGATCGGTAAGAAGGGAAAGCACGGGAGCGAGCTGGTTGGGAAACGCCATAATTTTGTTGCTGAAAATCTGAAGAAAGACACCACGGCACGAAGTAGTTAGGTTTGTGTGCCCGGGTGATGGCGTCAACGAAGTTACTCGTGATTAATACGTTTGTCCGAGCGCGTTGCGCACGGCTGAATTCGAGAAGTCGCTCGTCTTGAATCGCAAACTTCGTCCTTCGCAGCATATGGCTGTAGCAATCAAGGTACCTTGAAAGTTCAAAGAGGGGGTGGGGGGCGACACGCAACGCCCATGAGTGATCGTGGTCATGGGCCCACGTTGGGTGTTATTTTATTTCACGACTAACTCGTATATAACCAACTATACTTCATCTCACCTTAGCACGGACTAACTGCGAAGGCTGTGCAAGCGCGAGCGGCTAGCTTCAACTGCCTTCACTGGAGCACTCGCTGCACGAGCGCTCGTGCAGTCGCCGAGGCTTCATCCAAAGCAACTATACTTCGTCTCACCCTAGCATGGACTAACCGCAAAGGCTGTGCTAGCGCGAGCGGCCAGCCTTGACTGCCTGATAGAGCACTTGCTGCACGAGCGCTCGTGCAGCCGCCGCGGCTTCATTCAAAGCGACTAGCTCGCGCTTTGAGCACGCGCGGCTAACAGTAGTCCATACTAAGGTGAGACGAAGTATAGCTCGGGCTTTTGGCTCACGCGGCTAACAATAGTCCATGCTAAGGTGAGACCCTTTTCATGTTTACAAACATGAACTGCCTCCTGCGTCCCAAGCAACTTCCGGTCGCCCCGTCTTTGAAAGTATGTCGAGCTTGCCTATGTCGCCAGTGCTAGAAAGCATAAACGCTACACGCACATCAAAGTTGGAGATTTAACGAGGGCCCTCGGCTGGTCAATTTAACGTCTTGGAGGAGGCAAGTTGGTTTACAAGAGTATTCGAAAATATTTATCATATCTGGGGGTTCTGCGTTCTTTTGGCGTTCACCTGGAGAATTGGTGGTTAAACGTTTCATCAACATTTCAAACAGCGGTGTTAGGGTGGGCTTTGTTCATACTTTTTATGAACCGGAAGTTCTCTGGGACGTCAAAGACTAGAACAACTCCTGGTGGCGTTTGCCATGAAAAGGGTCTATAGAGTGCCTCAATGTTCTTCTGTTTAGGGTGATGCCATCGTTTGTAGTACCCGATGCCGACAGCACGCGCTCACAGGGAAAATACAAGGAAATCGCAGGAAACAAAATGTCGCCGTAGCACAGTCAGCGCCACGAGCGCGTGCAGGGGCACGCCCTTTCACGCGCTTCACAGCAAAAAATAAAAATAATCGTTTGAAACAAAATGGCCAGATGTCATCAACCCAAACAAAGCGCACATGAAGGCACCCTATAACCAACTATCCGATAAGTGGCCCTAATATCGGCATTTTAAAGAAAAATTATCTTCTAGAGTTCTCTCTCTCTCTCTCTCTCTCTCTCTTTTTCCCCCGAGACTTGCCGTTTAGACCGTGTCGAAACAAAATGCGAGCCCTAAGTCTTTTTCCGCTCTACTTTGTTCATAAACTCTCTTTTGTGTTTGTTTTTGGGACCAGTCGATGATTCACACCGACTGGCCAGCCCTTAGGTTTCACAAGTGGAACGTTTTGCCTAGACACACCAACAAGAGCCGTTACGTTGTTGACACTAGAGAGAGAGAGAGGACCGGATGAGGCTGCCCCCACGTGACTTCCGCTCTCCTGGAGAGCAGGTAACTCCGTTTCACCTCACGAAGGTATACGATAGACCGCAGCGGAAGCTACGAGCCTTCCCAGCCAATCGAGAGCCGCGATCGTGTCACGTGACTTAAGGCGCCCCCCCACGCGTCGGTGTGCCTCTCCCGATGGTCACGTGACGGTGACGCGGCATTGGATTGGCTGTGGTGACTCGTATGCCGTCCGCTGCGGTCCATCGTCGGGTGAAAGTGAACATGGTGGAAGAAAGAATGCAGAAGAAAGGGGAAGTGGATGATCAGACGCTTTCGCAGAAGTGCCCCGATACGTGGAGCCCGCTTGTAACTTACGAGCAAGTAGGAAGAAGAAAAACCCGTTGCGTGTGCTGTGTATGACGAGGCTTGAATTGCGTCTTCGGGCGAACGGCCGCCCTTCGGCGATTTCTTCTTTCTCGGTAGCCATTACGCGGGCACGGACAAGTCGGAATGTCGACTGGGCTGGCCCTCTCTAACTCATCCTTTCGGTTGTTACGCCTGTCCGTCTGTCGGTTTCCGTCCGTCTGCTTTTCTGAAGGGACGCCTGTTGCCGCTCAAGTGCTCTTGCGTGTGCGCTCGCGGCCGTCTGTCATTAATGGGGAGGACCCCGTGCAAGAAGGAGGGAAGGGGGAGGTCGTCATTTCCGTTCGTTAACCTGCCTCCCGTGCTTGGTCTTTGTTTACCTGTCCGTTTCTTTTTTCTTTTATATCGTTGTTTTAGCGTTTTGTGGTGAAGACGGCAACAAACGTTGTTGCAACCCTTCATTTTGATGTCGTTTCGGTGACTGGTGGTACATCCCCGGCCCCTTGTTTCCTCGGTCGTGCACTCGTGACTGCTGTATGTTTCTCACTAATGGTGCCGTGGTTTTCTGGGAATATACGCTTATAGTCGCACCATGACACCGTCTCGGCCCTGGGGTATTTTCGGTAAGTGTTGGTGTGCTTGACTTGTTTTTCCAACCTGGATTTGTTTTGTTTATTTTATTTATTTGTTTATTTATTTCTAATACCTCGCAGCGCCCGTGAGGCGATTACAATAAGAAAGACACGTCGAGAGAAAAAAAAAAAAGAAAATCCCGCGCTACTTGAAGCGAAACGCAAAGCAAACACGACCAGCTCAGAAAAGCTCGCAAATATGATTGCAAACATTGCGCTGAGGCGCGCGAATATGAATACATCTAGAGTGTTACTCTTTACGAACAAGCCCGCGTCTGGGCATGCCCAGTGCCGATAGGAGAGTCGAGTTGGTTGTCAACGTGATTAGATCAACTCAGTTAACAAACGCTGTCGTCCCCCCCCCCAGCAGTAACCCCCTCTCACCCCAAGGTGCGCCAGCGTTTTTTGCGGATGGTTGCTATGGTGAGTGTAGTGTATTGTATGGAATGTATTTATATGTTTCGAAGCACAGCGCGTCTAGATAGCGCTTCACCGTACTCTATGGAATACAGTTTGAAAAACGAGACCCGAGATGGCGCTTCGAAGTTCGAACGACGGGAGGTGGACTGGCGGTAGGGAGGGGGGTGCCCCCTTCCGCGGGAGTTCCGCAACTGAACTAATCTAGTAACGTTGGTTTGGGTGTACACGGCTCGCAGGTGACGTCATCGGGCCATGCTGTTCGTCCTTCCGACTTGTCGAGAAAAAAAACCAAGTTGGTGTTGGGAAACGCGCACTGCAAGAGGTACGCGCTCGGCAGCGAGGCTCACCACAAAGGGTTCCGAACTGGTGGGGCTCCAGGGTGAGCCACGGTCGCACTGCTGATGCATCATAAGAAAGAACTGACTGCAGACACGTTTGAAGCAAACATCCAATAGGTAGTGTCCGCAGACAATCTGTCATCCTGTGTGCAGACCTCGTCTTTCGTGCTACGCTCCCTTCGCTGACGGCTGCCACGGGCCGCTCTTTGATCCGCGTCTTTTCTGGAAACGGCCGTTTATGACGTGACGGGTTTATTGCGGCGGCTCGTGGGGGAGGGCGACTAATCAAACGCCAGCACTGACGTCGCTCGCCCCGTTCTCCGTGGAATCTCCGTGAGCGCATTTTGCTGCATGCGCCGCTCGCCGAGATCGTAGATCCTCTACACACTGTTTCACATTGAAGTGCGGCCGCAGTCGGCGATTCGGCGGAGCCAATCATATAGGGCTAAAAAGTGCTTCGTCACGGCGCTCGTCGCCAACAGGCATGACGAAGCACGTTTTGTCGAAGATCATGGCCTTCTTCTCGAGTCCCGTACGGGCCGACTTGTCGTTCGGCGCCGCTGTATAGGTACTGTACAGTCACTGAGTGCACCCTTTATCCGAAAACGTTAGCTAGCCTCGCTCGTCGTTGAGCAGTGTTGTTGATAAGCGGAAGGTTTATGGGATTCCTCCTAAACACGTGCCTCGGCCACGATAACGTTTTATGACGTCGCTGTGAGATGAGCGAAGAGGTGTCTCGAAGTGTCCCGGTTTCTTTTGCCTGCGTCTCTACAGGAATGGAGGCTCCTACCGACAGGTGGGCACGCTTTTGTTTCACGTGAAACGTTTAGCGTCGTTCGTCAGTTCAAAGGCATCTGCTGTAGCCTAGACGTTTTTTTTTTGTTTTTTTTTTTCCTTTTAAACGTCGCTCGAATGTTTCAAACAGGGCCGACATCTGCCGTCGCGAAAATCCCTCGAATGTAGATCGCATGTTGCGGACATGTGTACGCTGTCTCAAGAGATATTCTGCTCAATGTCGCTTTAATGTTGCGAACGCGTCCGCTTCTGCCGCGACCTTGTGTCTAATGTCGATCTGGGAACACGTTTGCCGTTATGGAGGCCATGTTCTGTTTAACGTCTCCTGGATGTTGCCTACACGTCTGCTTCTGTCGCGACATTGTGCTTGTTGCGAACATGTTCGCTGTTCCTCGAATGTTGCGAACGAGCCTGTGTTTTTAGCAACATTCTGTGGAACGCCGTTAAAATGTTGCAAACATGTTTCCGCTGTCACCGTGTGCTCTCTTCAACGTCGCTGGGATGTCGCTAATACGTCTGCTTCTGCCGTCATGAGTTCTGTGCATAGTCCCTCGCATGTTGTGAACAAGCCTGCTTTTGCCGCGGTATTCTGTTGAACGTCGGTCACACGTTTCGCGCACGTTTCTTGTTGCCGAGACATTCTGTTCAATGTCGCTTCGATGTTGCGAACACTCTGCCATGCCATTCTGTTGAACGTCGATCGTAGTTTGCGAACATTCTGCCATGTCATTCTGTTCGACGTCGATTGCATGTTGCGGACATGTGCGCTGCCGTTGAGACATTCTGTTCAACGTCGCTTGAAACGTAGCGAACACGTCTTGCCCCGGCCGGGTCATTCTGTCAAAGCTTCATTCCGTGTTCGTGTTCCCCGTTTCCGATTATACATCCGCTGTTGCCTGCACGTGTCACAACCGATGTCACCTTCGCGACTGTCAAAGCAGTTCGTTATTGTGTGTCGCGCGCGCGCGCCTCGGGGTCTTTGTGGGGAATGAAGCTTACGCGTTTGAAAGCACGCTCACAAAATTACGCGAAATGGCGCCGGGATTTCCCGCCCCTTGCGGAAGAAAGGAAGCCTTATTGAATTCGTCGCTCGATTCCCTTTCTTATTTTATGTTTTGCATCTATTGGGATGTTGGGCGGAAATGGAGCGACTAATGGACTTGCCGTCACGGGCCGGTGGACGGAGAGGCGTTGACGCCTTTTATGCTATTGCTGCGGCCATTTTGAATGCGGAGATTTTCGGCGCCGGCTTGCAAATTGATTTTGGTTTATCAATTCCTTCTTCCGCGGATTTCATACGGAGGACATTAGCTTCTCTTCGGGCTGGTTCACACATTTGCGTTTGGCTGGGGCCGACTGCGACCGCTTGTGGCTGCTACGACGAGGGAGCAAGAACACAATGGCGCCGTATATTAGGCAGCCCTGCAACACTTAATATCTGCACATACCCTAATTTTTTTAACAATTCTTTTAACCATCAGATTGAAAAAATTCTGACAACGTTATAAGCGTCCATTTCTCACGGGTATAGTACGGACATCTGAGGTCGAAAATACTGTGAAATCTTCAGTTTAGACGCAGCCGGGACTGTTCCCCTGCTATCTGATAGATGGCGCCAGCGTGCCAGTGTGAACCTAGAGAGCCTGTATCGCACAGTGTTTCCAACTGTTCGATCGGGATCACGTGGTTTATGGGCCGCGTTTGCAATACGAGCGTCGAAGAGGTGACCAACGGGTTTATAGACATTTTCTGTGTACTCTCGTCCCCAGCCACCTAATAGGCGTATCCGGTATGGGCGACGAAAAAATAATCCAACGTTTCGACCTGCAAATAGTAAAAAATAAAGAGGAGGCAAAACGAGAAAGTGTGACGGTTACGCTTATATCCTAAATGCCCTCTATTGGCGTGGCAAAGGCAAAACAATGTTTTCACCCATAGTGGAAGTGACGTCAATTCAAGATGGCGGCGCACTTGCAGAAAAGGTCTATCGCCTGCGAGCGTCTCCGCCTGGATGGATGTTACTACAGCTATACCCTTTGGTTAATGGGCGTAGCTTGCGCCACCTAGCCTAAGTCCAAGCCTTTCCGCCTGTTTTCCTCCTCGCCCCGTGAGAACGGAGCGCATGCGCACCTGAGACCAATCTCCGTGGAAGAGGAGCGGCATTAAATTGCAAGCGCTCCCCGCCGTTTAAGTTGGATCCTCTCTACAATCTAGACTCTCTATGTCGAGCAGCCTTTAAAGGGGTACTGAAACGAAATTTTAGCGCCCATATTTTTGCATAAATATGGGCTAGGGACAGGCATCACCTCGGAGATATCAATATCGCGCTGTAAAACACAGGAGAACTAATTTTAAACCTAATTAAACGATTTCAACTTCTCATCTGGTGGATGGTGGGAAGTTCTCGTGACATCACTTGTGGCATAGGAGCAGCGCTGTTCTGCGGAAATACGGCGTGCCGGCAGAATTAGCCTAGGCCTGAACGCGCTTGCAAAGCCTTGGCGGAGAAAGCCTAAGCGTAGTTGGCCACAGTGAGCTCGTTCTTGTTGCGGCTCTATGCACGACAACACGCGAGCACGCTTCTGGCACGGCCGGTATTAGTTGCTGCGAGTTGCGAGCCGACGTTAAAAAAGACACGTTTCAACTACGAGAGTGTCAGCAAGAGCCACGCAAATACCTGTTCACACTCGGAGCGGACGCGCGCGTTTGATCGAAGTGCTGGATTCGTTGTTTTAGACCGCGTTTCGGTAAGCGCTTCGGGACCGATCTTTCACGATTGCTAATCGATACTGACGTGACACTCGGCAAAGAAAGGTTGGACTGACATCGCGCAGCTCCCACGAACTGCTATAGCTCGACAGGGACGTAGCGTCGTGTCAGAATAAAAATGACATACTAATAACAAAGTGTACATACCGTGTTGCGAAGGTAATCCGTATGGCGTTTATTTGAGCTCTATCACACAAAACAAGGAGATAGAATCAATGAGAGTCCCTTTTCGACGACAGCGTTCGTCCCCGCTGCCTCGGAAAACAAAGAGATCGAGATGCCAAGGGGAAAAGATTGACCTCTGAAATTTAGTTCAGGGATCAAACTATTCATCCGGGAAGGGTCCACAAGGGTCGCGCGGCCATATTCCATTCAGCAGGCCAGCCGGTCGTGGGCAGACGGTCTTGGCCAAGGATCGCCGGAGCAACGGTGCGTCGAGTCGGTGTTGCTCTAGGCCTACTATCCGAGCTCGCTTGGTCGGTGGAATCCTGGCCGTTGTAGCTCTTCTCGGGTGTTTGTGGATCCAGCGTTCTTGTTCGTCGTGGTCTGTTCGGTCTGTTTCAAGTACTCCTTCCTTTTTTCTTGCTGGTTGAAGTCGGGACGCGCGAGAAGAGCACGTAGAAAAAAAATGTCCGTTGGTCGTCGCGACCATGTAACTGAGCGACGCTGTCGGCCATGCGGCTTTGATCGGAAAAAATGCGTAAGACAGCTTCGGAGCTGTCGTAACCTGCGCAAAAGTTACGACAATTTAGTTTCGAGAATACGGGTTTTCTTTCAAATTTGTCGTACGCACTTTTTTCGTCGTAAGTTCGCTTTGAGAATCCGGCCTCCGAGCTGGTTTTGTCAGTGCTGCCGTGGTTGCCGACTTGCCGTGGTGCAGCGTGCGTGCAGCCCTTGCACATCTCAAACGGCCAGGTTGTCACAGGTTGTAAATCGTCGACGCGCCACCAAGTGGCAACGCTCGTAACCACAACATTCACGCCGTAGCCTTTCCCGTCTGGCACAAGTGACGTCACAAATGCGCCGAATATCCCAAGACGCATCGGGCTCTCCGATGGCTGATTTTCGAGCGCGCGCCCAATCGGGCCCCTCAGGGTGAAAAATATAGCCATCCGTTCAAAATACAAACGCGCGATTATGAATTATGGATATCATTGATCATATTAAACCTATTTCTGACCATAATAGGTGTATTTCAAGTTTCGCTTCAGTATCCCTTTAAAGGTGAAATATTTATTTCTAACAAAAAAAAACAAAAAACTTACGATTTAAAATGATAATTGCACCTGAAAGGTGGTGGGTACACCCCTGTGTTTCTTACCGTGTAATCCCCGCACCCTGGAACCCTTTCCCTTTCTCTCTGCGTTCGTGAAAGGGAAAGGAAAGAACTATTGTGCAAACTTTAGAGTAGGCAAAAAAGCAGCGCTTCGGGTGGAGACGTAACAAGAACTTGGATTCGGCGAAGTTGAACATTGTTTTCCCCTTCTTTCTAAATACTTATATATAGGTCGGCCTTCGAGACTCCGTGTCTTTGTATTATAGCGATTTCAATAGGAAATTACTGTGGAACTGCTCTAAAGGTCTGCGAATCATAGTTACCAGTGCGTCTTATAACTTCCCTTCCTTTCACCGTGTAACAAATAGGCCCTACAGAGACTGTGACGTTGTTGGTTCGAAGTTGCTGTCATGTTCATTGTCGCCGATGTTGTTAAAGCGACCTCGTTAGTGTTATCGAGGAACACTGCTGCCCTATGTCTGTCCCACGCTCACAACTTCCCCTCCTCCAGTAAGGTAGTAGCGCTGGACGAAAGTAAAGGGCGCTCCGCGAGTTGGACTTCACTCCGGGACACCCGCGTTTTGCAACGAAGTCATCCTCTTCGAGTAGACTTCATGACGTAACTGGTTCGTGTTGGAGCGAAATTACCCTCATGCCGTCGAGGAGAACGGGACCTTTCATGAAGTCGACTTTGCTTCACAACATGTGTGTATTGCAGCGAAGCCAAGCTCAACAGCGCGTGTTTTTAAATTCAATCATTACCGTCATCGGATCTTTTTTTTTTTTTTTTTTAGTATGGCTGAATTGGATGTTTCTGAGGACGCTCTACAACTTTGCCATGGGCACATTTGCTCTAAACAGATTATTTCAGAAGTTCATTAATTAAGTATAATTCGTTCATTGGGCAAAATACAAAAAATAGCCTGAGTTGCTCCAAACAACGAACAAACCTATTCGTATGGTGTCGTCTTACTAAAATGCACCAAAATATGTATAAACCTTGGCTCAAGTTACGTAAAATACCCTGTACATAAATTTTATCGCCGCTAGCGTCACATTTACATGGAGTTCCAGCTTTCTGCGATGCGTATAATTTTTTTTTTTTTATGCTAGGCGAAAAACGTGGTTTTTATTTTCTCGGTCGGATCCTGTAGTATACCGACGGTTTTTTTCGAGCAGCACATCGCACCGTCCCATTACCTCCTAGATTACCAGGCTTGCACATGACGTCAGCGTTGGTGGGTTCCCGACCAGCCCTGTGAGACGCCCTGACGGCGATGCTGACACAAGTTAGGCGGTGCAGCGTCGGTCCACCAGTGATGGCGTGTAGAGGGCAAAGGCGCGGGCCTTGTCTTTTAGGCGGTACTGACCGTCCGCGCACAGGGCGCGTCCGACACGCACGGCGTGTTTTAACAGCGGCGCCGTGATCGTTCCTGATACTCTTATCTCGGGCCCCTTTCGTGATCTTGCGCGGTCTCCAAAGAGAAAACGTTCGAAAACATGGAGATGAACGAACCGTACTTGATCGGAGAGAACAGGGGGTTATACGAGGCCTCCGAAAGACAAAACATGTGCCGGAACCGCGATTCGAACTCCGGGTCTCCCAATATCCGGGCCTCTAATCGGGACACTCGGCGAAAAAGCCGGCGAGGAATTGGGTGGTCTTGATTGGCTGCAGCGCCGTGCTTGACCTTGGTGCCGGCCAATCACGACCGCCCAATTCCTCGCCGACTTGTTAGCCGTGCAGACTAGAGCCCTCCGGTCGGGTATGCTAGCCACGACATACATCATCGCAGATAGAGATACCGTGTTTCTAAAGCATTAACTATAGAGCCACTAAATGAGCTGCGCTCAGAGTATCGGCACTCTCTTCCCCGACATTGCTGTGGGCGCCGCCATTTTGGTTCTTGTGCAGAACATACGCAACTGCCGATCGTCATGATTCAAAAGTGCGACTTCCTCAGCATTAGATTCGGTGTTAGGAAGCTCACGTAATATTGGTTTGCTCTGTCGCGAACTGTTTTAAATACTCGCGGAGGACGGAAAAGCGTTTCCTGTGATTTCGGATAATGCTTCAGATAACTGGCAACCATGATTTTAAGCCACAATATGGACAGGTGCCGTTACTCTGAAGCGTAGCTTATTTAGTGGCACTAGCATAAACAAGAGTGAATACATATACACGTGACGGGACAAACAGTGAGAGGATTTCTGGAGTACAAGGAGTACGCGAGCAACCTCTGTACCGCGTTCCACGCTCGCGGCGTGTGCTTCCAGAACACCTCTGTTTGGATCTATAACATTTCGGTGGATTAATAAGACAAATAAAAAACGTCGAAGAGACGAGGCGATTCGGATAATGGGACCCCCGGGAGTTCGATTCCCGGTTCCGTCAAAGATTTTGTATTTCGGCGGCTTCGTAACCGTTGTTCCATTCGATGAAGTACGGTTCGTTCTCACGCATATTTTCTAATACTAGCGGTACCCTATATAGTCACTGAAAGAATGAGAACGGCGGGGCGTGTCTTTCGAAAGCCACAGGCTTTCGGCACCTGCTCCGTGCCTTCCGCGGTGCTTTGGCGCACGCGCTCTTGAACTGCGCGAGACGCTGAACCATTGTCGAAGGCAGGAAGCCCGCGCTGGAGACGGGACAACGGAAGCCGTTCCCTGCCTTTCTCACGTTGTATGTGGCTAGAGTATGCGGAGCGCAAGATCGTCTGCCTTCTTTTGGCAGGGGTTGCGGTGCCGTCAGAACGACGCCGAGTTCTGATTGGCTCTGATTGAAGGTTAGTGGGTAGACCTCAAAGCAAGCTGCCTCGAGGTCTACCCACTATTTTCTTCAATCGGAGCCAATCAGAGCTTGGCATTTTTCTGACGTCACCGCATCCCCTGCAAAGGTAGCAGACGAACTTACGCTCCGCATACACCATACGGCGGAACCCCCGACAGTCACGCGCCGACGGCTACCGACCGTCCGGGTCGACATCGTGTCATGAGATTGTGCGTGGATCACTGCCGGCTGTAGGGGCTTGGAAGGAGAGATAAGGAGGGGGGGGGGGGGGGGGGGCGTTTTTCTCTTGGGGCAGGGCCGATGTGCCTTCTTGATGGCTTTCGGTTGGAGAGCGCCGTCGGAGCCGCCGCCAGACGAGGCGCAGACGGCGTGCATACGGATGGGAAGGAGGGAGGCCGCTCTCCGTGCGTTCACCTGTTCCTCGGAACGAGTTGGAAAGCGGAGGAAACACGATTTAGTGCTGGTGGTGGTGGTGGTTGCTCTTACGGGGTTGTCTGGGCGAAACTCTGACGGATGTGGCGCTGTGGTTGGTGTTACCCTGTTCAGACGTGTGCGTTTTTGAGTACGATCGACTGCGTTACGATCGCTTACGACTGCTTGGAACGAGCGTTGCCCTGGAATAACGTTTCGTGGCATCTCGTTTTGAGCCAGTTCGTGACCCTGCCGGAAGTATTGCGCATTGTTTATACGCCGCGTGAAGTAGTTCTTACAAGATTTTGTTGTCGGAGGAAGAAGCGACGCTTTTCACGTTTGAAACTTGTGCGTGTTGATAAGATAGCATGCAACTAATTTAAACTTCGCCTACATGCGTCTTAATTCTCCATAGAAGGAGGAGCCACACTATGTTTACTACGGTCCTTGAGGTGCAAAAAGAGTAGTCTTCGATTTCAATACGTGCTGCAGAGAGAGAGAGAGAGAGAGAGAGAGAGAGAGAGAGATTGAGAAACGGGGGGGGGGGGGGGGGGGGATTGTCGCATACTAACATATCTCGACACTTAAAAATAATTTTGGGGGTGTTTAGGGTCCCTTTGAGTTGACCATGACGCTGTGGCAGTATGGTCAGCACTGGCCGCGTGCTCTGGAAGGATCAGTTTCTTTTACACATTCAGTTAATGTCGAGTACCGTGACACTTGAGACTTGGATATCAACATAAACACGTATTCCACTAATTTCGATGGCAGTGTTTAGTCGCATCAGGAACAAAGAAGAAAATCGTCTCTCACGCGCCCCGACTATCTGTGCTCCGACCATCCTTGTGCATTATCCAATTCATGTGACACGATAGCTTGTACAGATCTCGAACCAAGGTAGAAGGGTTGCGGTAATTGTTCCGCGATATCTTGAATCTGGCAACCACGTCTTTTATTTAATTCTCTTTATATATAATTACAATGTATAGTATGTATGTATGTATATATAGCGCGATGATAATCTAATCATCCGCGTTTTGCCACTGCTAGCTTCTGCGCCTGCTATACGAGTGGTAACTTTGGCGCGCCTCCGAGTTTCCCACGAGCTTCAAGTCGTTGTAAAATTGACTGATATCGTGGTTTTCGATTATGCTCAGCATGTTTCTAATTGAAACCTGATGATTACTTTTACTAATTAAAAACTTAATTAAGTCAGTTTCGTTGATTATTCGTTTTATTCACCCACATGATGTCCCCCTGCCCGTATAACTCACCTGTACGAACCATATTCGTGCATCCTTTACGAATGTTTTGTAATACATCTGCTCGAATTAACATGGAACACCCGGTATATCTCGAAGAAAACATATCGAATACCTCTATGTTTTTCAACACTTTACATACTTTGTTACCGGTCCACTAGAATGTCAAACCTCTCTCGGTTATAATCCATCTTGTTATGTACCGATTGATTGCTGCTGTTTTGATGGCACAAAGACTATAAGTACGCCACAGAGCGCCAAGAACATCGTTGTTTATCAACAGACGCGTTTACCAACAGGAGCTATGTGCACTGCATGAACTTAACGTCAGAAGCACGAATTTGTCCTTAAACCGGCCGGCAGTAGCAGCTAGTCATCGCGCGAGTGTTACCTCTCTCACAAACCCTTCGCGGACGAAAAGAACCACCGCACCAGAAAAGAAGTGGCCGCTCGAGCCGCTAAAAGCGCCATTTCGGAACGATTAAGCTCGGAGCCTTGGGACTCCGTGACGGGCCACCGTTTGTGGTCACTCGGGGCTGCCGTTGACGCATCTCGAACTTCAAGGTTTGCCGGCCGCCGCTTCCGTCGCTCTTGTTTGCGGTCGAGCGCGCACATCCGAAGGAAGTCACGACTACGGATGTCGCGAACTTTCGTCGAACCCTCCCAAGTTTCGAGTGGCCTCAGAATGAAAATGCTTGCTTACTCCTTCCTGACGAGGAAGTATGAGCTATGACTCTTGTATCGCTCGTATTTCCGGAAATTAGAATAACTCGCGCGTCTCAGTCCTAACCTCGTACTGCTGTTGTTCTACGACGATCGTCCAAATGAAAATCACATGTGGATAGGAACTAGTGCGCCTCCTATAGGCCGTGAAAGTGGTGAATATCCGAGCATATCGTGCGTGGTGAATCAAGGAGTCAAACGATGCTTTAGCACTAATAAAACTAAACCGCCAACCAAAAAAAAAAAAAAAAGAAAATACGGTAAGAAAAAAAAAAGTAGTGCGCTCTAACAAAACCTTAAAAAAAAGGAATATTTTAGTGCGGACAGACTACTACTTCGACCCAGCTTACGCTGGCCTCTTCCTAAACAGACCGTCTATATACGTCGAATTTGAGCGGAATCCGCTGGCCGGATAAGATACAGTCGTTTCGACCTTCCCTGTCCGAGGGTCTTTCTGGCTCGGCCAGAATACATTAGGCGGATGGGGTTCTCACGATCTGCACGGTCGCATACATATTGGCCGAGTCTTCTGCTCTTCTTCTCCGTTCGGCCGTAAGCTGACAGTGCAGTGGAAGCTATACGTGCTCGCTTGACCAGCCATCCGTCTTGTCTTTTGCCACGTGATCACCCTCTTCCGACCCACACACACGCGCAGAGAACCGGTTCAGTTGACGAAAGGGTTGATTCGTCTGTCGAGCGCGTAGCTCCCACCGCACTGTCAGCCGAGGAGCGAGCGGAGTACTGCGGACAGTGGACCGCGATACTAACTGCCAATCGAAGTGACGCAGCGGAAACGGCGGTGCTTGGGGGCACTGTTCTGATATTCCACGGCGTTCTTCCTCTTACGAAAAAAAAAATAATAATAATAATTCCCCCCTTCTTTTTTTCCCCCGCGATCACGTATAGAGAGCGTGCGATGGCACACAAATTGAGAAGAAGATCTCGATCTGGATGAGCATCGAACCGGCGTGCGGTGGTCGTGTATCGCTACTGCGTGGTGCACGTTAAAGATTCGTAGTGCACTGGCAAAATTGCTAATCTACAGCCGAGAGACAAGTCTCCCATTAACTTCCCGCTCTCTTAAACATAGACACAGCACAATTATTTTGAGGAAGCTCCTTGCTGTAGAGAGCGAAAACTGCAGATAGACCGCATTCGTGGAGAGGTTGCGTCAGTCAAAACTTATCGTTCTTCAAGCAGACGGTGAGACAGCGTGCATCAAGCCAGACAGATCGCAGTTGTGCCCAGCCGGACTTTCCTAATTTCCCCGTCTTTTTTGTGTGTGTTTGTGTGTGTGTGTGTATGTGTGTTTGTTTTTTTTTCGACTTACTTTAAGCGATTAATTTCTTCAACCACTGCATGTCCCGGACGTTCGAGACTTTACATCCATTTTGGTAATATCTGTCTTCCATCTTACGATGGACCGTACCAGACGCCACGAGTCATCTGAGCCGCTCCAAAGCCGCGTGAGTGTCACATGACCTTCGGGAGGGGCGCAGCGAGGCGCTGGACGCGTAGTAGTCACGTGACACGTTTACAGCGCTGGATTGGATTGGATTGCATCGGATGGCTCGTAGCGCCCGCTGTGGTCCATTGTAGAGTGATGAAACGAAGCAGACTAAAGCCTGGTTCACACAGTTGCGTTTGACTGCGTTTGACTGCGTTGCGGCAGCGAGAAACCAGGACATCCCTGCTGCTTATATCGCGTGCCAAGATCATTCCTTGAATTGGATTCCACGCTTCATACGAAGCACAGATGTGCCGGTGACTCGCTTTCGGTTCTCGACGCAACGCAGTCAAACGCACTCAAACGCAAGTGTCTGAACCGGCCTTAACTCGCAGTTTACGAACAAGTCTGCGTTTGCCCACACCGTGTGTGCGCGTGCGCAAAACTCAAATTCGCGTAAAGGGAAGGGTTTGCGCATGCGCCAACAGCAGCGCCACCGCTCGGAGGCCTGACGTCAGAGCCGCGTGTTGGGTGTTCGAAATGACTCAATGTGGAAAGCAAGTCGTCTGCTTTTTGTGCAGGGGTTGCGGTGTGGTCAGAAAGACGACGAGCTCTAATTGTCTCTGATTGAAGGATAGTCGGTAGATCTCAAAGCAAGCTGCCTTGAGGTCTACCCACTATCCTTCAATCAGAACCTATCAGAGCTCGGCGTTCTGACGTCACTTCAACCCCTGGAAAAGAAGCAGACGAACTTGCGCTCCGTAAAGCGGAACCCGGTTGTAGTCATGAGCTCGTTCCGCTACGGGATGGGACTCGAACCGTCGTGCGACTCGATGTATTCGCGACCCCCCGCAAAGCGGGCGGCACGTAGCGGGAAAACACTGAACTGAACGGAACAGCTCCTTTCACGATTGCTTGTTGTGCTTTGTGACTTCCGTGATTCGATGTTTTCGGTGGTTGGCGTGACGGAACAGTTGTCCCGGTGATTCTGAACGTAACGTATGTTACCCCGTGAACCAGACATTGTGTTTTCATCAACGTTCATCATCACCGCAGTCCCTCCATCGCTTCTCCGAAGAAGGTCAAGCCTCTGGAAGCTGCTTTATAACGTCGGCGCATGCTTGAAAAGTTGTGAATAAAACTCGGGGTAAACCATTTTGAGTCGAAGGTTTGCCTGCTGAAACCCGAGCGTTGTGCTTTGAGCTGGCACATGGCACGGCGCGACCTGTTTCAGACCGCCATATTGGACCGATAGTGGCGACCCCCATAGGTCGCTAGAGGCGCGAATACGTGCCTATTAAAATTAGATTTTGATATTCATTACTTTGCCGAACACAATGCTTGCATAACCGCAAACCGCTGAGCAACCGAGCGTGCGTTTGGAAGTAACGAAAGTATAACTAAGATGCCAGGCTAATCAGCAGCCACGCGTGACGATCGTCGTCGTCGTCCGAAGATTCAAGCGTGAAGGTGCAGTCCCCTACAGGTCTCGCCCAAGCCATTGTCACCGGAGGGGGAACTCTTTACGTTTGCCGTCTGTTATCAAGCGGTCCAGGAACAAAGGGCCAAGCCCCCTCTTTGGAAATCTCAAGGTCACTCAACCATTGCTTGTTAAACGCGCCCTCGCCAAGGTCAAAGCCAAGCGCTTGGAAATGCTATAATATGTTTTTTTTTTTTTTTTTTTTTTAAGGCTATGAACAGTTTCATGTTTAATAAGAAAGCGTAAAGAAAAGATACGATCACCAGGATAAAATGAATTGTGACCAGAACCGGGGAGTCGACAAGACAAAGGTAGACGTCTTTTTTAAGAAAGGCAGCTAGGTCGCTATCTAGAGTGTATATACCGGGAAGAGTGGAAGACAAAGAAGAAAGAAAAAAACTAAAAATTTAATTAAAAAAAAAAAGCTTTAGTTTGCTGGTGGGCACAGCAAGAGCCGAAAATCTTCAAAGGAGGTCGTTCTGAAGGCCTTTAGTGTCCCCATAAAACGAATCCCGGAGAAAAGCTCACCGGAGAAAAGCTCACCGGAGAAAAGCTCACCGGAGAAAAGCTCACCGGAGAAAAGCTCACCGCAAAACCGGCGTATGCGGAGAAAAGCTCACCGGCCATTGTGCGTATGCGGAGAAAAGCTCACCGATTTTTTTTCTTCTTTTATATGGAGGCTGTTGGATCATGCGTAACAGATATCGGTTTAGTATCAGTAAACTTCGTCAGCTTTGTAAAAAAAATGTCCTTTTTGTATTATTTGTTAAGCTTATTAGGTGCATTGCTTCCAAATTAATAATTGCGGGCGAGTGTTTTCTGTGGCTTACTCTGTAGGCAACGAAAGCCCAACTCAAATTTTCATGAATTTGAAGAACAGGGGAAAGTTCGAAAACTTAATGATGTCTGCATAAAACCCAAAAATCAAAACTGTAAATGCCGAAAATCCGAAAGTGCATGCGGAAACACGCGGTGCCTCAAATACTCTTTGAAGCTTTTGTTCCTTTTTGAAAACCTGATAGAACAGTCAGTAGGATATCGAGGCTTCTTTCTTCCGCGGACATGCACGTTTTCTAGCCGTTCGTGCTGGTGTTTCCACACGTTGCCTTTGTGTGATAGTGCCTTCCTACGGCGAGCCACCCATGACCTTCAGAGCTGCACACTGCACCGTTGGTCTTCTGTAAGGTAGCAAATTTGGCGAGTTGGTAAACGTTATACACGATAAAACCCACTCAAACGAAGACGACGGAGTGAAGACAACAAACACGACAGGACGAATCTGTTTTCGCAACTAAAGTTTTGTTAGTGAAATTAACAAAAAAAAAAAAGCAGCGTAGCCGACACTGATTACATCAACAAACACCTACTTATCTATTAGGCACTACACAATATTTGAAACTGAAACGGTTCACACACCGCTATTCATATCAGCTCGCAAAGAACAAACATCTTTATTTGACAGAGCTACCGACGGCACCCTGCCAGTTGGTAATAAATTATTGTCTTTCTTACCGGTGTAGGATGTTCTGATTTTATACTTGCGGCTTCATTAATATACAAAATGGGTGATTACTAATTTCTGATGAATTAGTAAATATGCCCAATGAACTTCATGAATATTGAAAAAAAAGATATATTTTTAATGAAGTGACGAATGCGAATTATGTTAAATTGCAATGTTTGACGCAGAATCCGCTAAGTTCAAAAAAAATCGGTGAGCTTTTCTCCGCATCTGCCAGTTTTGCGGTGAGCTTATCTCCGGTGAGCTTATCTCCGGTGAGCTTTTCTCCGGTGAGCTTTTCTCCGGTGAGCTTTTCTCCGGTGAGCTTTTGTCCGGTGAGCTTTTCTCCGCCGCCCCCATAAAACAGGGGTATAAGATGACATGATTCGCGCTACTCCAAATATACCTTTAATTTGAAGGAGTAACGCCCTTGTTAAACAGGACCATTATTCCCTTAACAGCGTGTTATGTTGTCGGTTGGATTCCCCGACTGAACGGCAATTTTTTTTCTTTGTTATAGTCGTGCTCTCCTGCCTGCCGACCTGAGGAAGGCAATTCGTGATCGTGTACCATATTTCGTTCCAGCAACCATATCCGCTAATAAACTTGCCACCGCAATCGCTACCTTTCGAACCAACCATTTTCAACCGGAATTGATAGAATGACAACACCGGCAATAGAAATTGCTCTCCAGAGTCCGCAGTCAAAGATATTTTTACGAATTGCCTGGTCGTACCGCCATCGTATCAAAGCCGCGAACATTTCTGGTAGTGATGGTCTCCGGCAGTTTTTAAGGCCCGTCGGAGAACGTCCTCAGCGTAGCGCGTAAACACGCCGAAACGGCAACCGACGCGATCCGTCAAATGCACTTTCATCAACTCCCCAAGGCGGTGGCGAGACTCAAAAAGCGAGCGTCGACTTCCCGAACAGCGGGGTGGCAGCCTTGAACTCTCGGAGTCGTGTTCGCTTTGCTGAACATCCGGAACGCTGACAGTGTACGTCGCTTTCCAATTTCAATCGTGACGCCGCCGTCGCGCCTCCTCTCGGTCGGCGAAAGATGCACACATGACACGCTCTTCAAAGACGTAGTCATGCGTCGTGACAGACACCCTTGGTTGGGAGGGATGTGTTTCGAAGGACAGATTCTGTCGTCGATGCTGGTTCGTCGATTACTTTTTTTTTTTTTGTATCATGCTGCGAGTGAGAGTACCTGTCACCGATGTGAGGACATCTGATACCAGTGCCCGAGAAAAGTCGCCGTGGAGACTTTCATACCATTCATAGCCCGGTGAGTGCTGTTTTGAGAAGAGGCTGGATATCTGTTGCGATACAGTATCGGCAGCATCTGAGTTCAGAATGAAAAATGTCAGCCGCGCTCACGCGGCTGGGAAGACATTACCATTCACAACTGTTTGCATTGGAGGCCACCACCTAACAACAGTGTATGGTCGCGCCCGCCTGAAACGAGCGAAACCAATGCCATGCAAGCCCGAACACGTTGTCTTGAAGTACGCTTTCGGTGAGTATACGCGTGCGTAGCAGGCTCGCTCAAAGCGTTGCGCTCACCTTTGGAGCTTCTTCTTCGTTCGTACTTAGGAGGAAACGGAGTATCGTCTTGCACTGACGTCAGATCAGCGGTCATTGGGGTGGCCTCGCTACTGAGTACGCATATATTTCGCACACCGAATTTGTTTTTATTGGAAGAAACTGTTGTAGGAGTGAACACCAGCATGTATTGATGACGTCACGTGCAAGCCAGGTACGGTGATAACTTTTATTATACAAGAAGGAACATGTAGGGTCTAAGAAGGCTCGTCAATCTGAAGCGGTCTTATACCCCATTCACACGGCCGTAAAGGTACCTTTAGCTAAGGGGCCTTTATTCTCTGCGGCAAATCAATTAACGATCTTCCGCGTGTGGCGTGTGCTCGCGAAACAAGAGCACGGGCTGATTCGCCGATAGCAAAGTGACCTATATGTTAAAGGTACCTTTATGTTGACCGTGTGAATTGGGTATTACATGACACGGTGAACGGTACAACGCACAAAAAGGCAAGGACAGAGAAAAGAACATGCACAAGACACGCGTGCCGTGTGTCATGCATGTTCCTTTTCTCTGTTCTTGTCTTTTTTGTGCGCTGTACTGTTCATCACCATGTCTTCACACCAACTCGCTCAGCTTACCACACTTCTTACATGCCACCTCCCGTGAGGTCCCCGCGGCCGAGCAGACCTGTCGAGAAAGAAAAAGAATTGTAGTGCGAGCTCAAGACGCTCGCGCGACCACTTTGCACGACCACTTTGCACGACATTCGGTGGCGCGCATTTTACAATCTAGAGCGCAGACAGAATCTGACATTACATTTAGCGGAGGATGAAGACGACGTCCTCAAGGAGTCTGGGGGCCGTTCACGATGCGTGGCAATGGAGAGCCGGACAACAACAACAGCGAGGGCCGTCTGCTTGATTGCGCTGGACTAGCTGGACAGGCAAGCTCGTGTCGACGGCGTGCCAGAGTGAAGAAACTGCGATGTCCCGATGACAGTTCCGACGAAACGCAGCTCTGGCCAGCTGCTTCTGGCCTTGTCGCGCACCCTGAGCGGGGCCAAGCGCCGTCGGAGCGTCACTTTCGTTCCACGGCATCGACAATACCGCCGTGAGTCCTTGCCGTCCTGGTGGACCTCTCGGCTTTGAGTGGCTCTGGCAAGGTTGGTGCGTAGGTTTAGTTTTCGGGGCAGACTTCTCGTTGACATTGTGCTTTGATTCATCTCTCACACCGTCCATCTTGTCCTTCGGAGCAAAGAAGTAGTTATCAACGAGTAACGATCCGGCCATTTCATGAGGACGAAGGTCATTCCTGCTGGAGCAACGATTGTGTATTATATTTTTGATAGATCCAGTTTTTAGACTGATCGCCCGATACAAAGGGTTCAGTCGCCATAATCCAATCTAAACCGCTCCTACATAACCAGGCCGTTGTACTGGTTGTGTTTCTTAACCGACAAGACGGGGCTCGTTCTGAGTTTACATCGTAGACACCGCGCTCAAATAACCAAGGCTTCTAGTACCCATTTCACGGTCTCCAGTTTCCTATATAAACAAAAAGCCGCAGTACCGGATTTTTAAAGTTTCTTATCGGAGACCGGCGAGGGAGAAGAGATTGAACACGTACCCATTCAGATAGCTGCGTTTCCTCGCGTTCTCTTACGTTACGTTCAAGTCAGGGCAACAACCGTGCCTCGAATGTCGTGTACAGGTATGTTCCTTGAACTGCTTGCCATGCCTCGTACGAAACACAGACGTCTCGACGGTAACTCTGGGCGTGAGCCGGCGCAAGCTAGATGACTCGAGGCGGGTTTACACATTCGCGTTTAGCTGTGATTGACTTCGTGGTATCCGCGTGTCACTGCTGACGAGGAGAGACCACACTCATTTATTGGGTAGCCTCGGAAAGCTTCCGATATGCGTGTACGGCTCGTTTTATGTGGCACTATTTTTTACCCTGGGCTTGAAATGAGTTCGAGAACCATGTGAGGGGCCATTTCTGATACGTATGTATCAGAAATGGCCGCTTAAAAGATTGGTGATTATTAGCACCGCGTTTAATTCAACGTCGCGAATACCGCAAAACCTTCGAGCTAGTTATGCGCAGTTCTGAGGCTACCTGACAAGATGGTACCGGTGTGTTACCTCATGAGCAACCTGAGAAACTCTAATTGCTACGATTGGTTATCATCATTAAAACTGTAATTTACTTGCTTTATAAAACCACATAAATATGTATATATACACAACACGGGCACTTCACACCATCGTACGTGGTCTCCGAAGAGGAAATAAACGAACATATGCAGATGTATGAACCGTACTTAATCCAATAAATCAAATAATCAAAGTTTTTACGAACCCGCCGGAAGCCAAAATAACGGCGGAGCCAGGATTTGAGCTCTGGGCCTCCCGATGTCCGGTCGGGACATCGGGAGGCCCAGAGTTGAGTCACGTGAAAAAAACGCGTCCCTGAAAGGCTGCGGCTGCATCAAACGGCTTCAAGTTATCGGGAGTTTCTCGTCCGTTTCGAGCCGGACTCGATCTCGGCAATTCATGTCGCAGCGCGAGGATCTAGGGCAAAGCTAGGGAACAACTCACCAGCAACCTCCAAATCGCTGGGGAGATTTCACCGTCTGAAGCGAGCCTAGGCGATTACAAGCGGTCACAACGTACTCCGTCGCATTCAAACGCAAATTGAATGCGCGAGGCAGCCTTTTGACGTTCCCCTGACGCCATGATGCTCTGCGGAGGCCCGGCGTACCGATGCCGACATCGCCGAGAAACCGTCTGTTTCTGCGAGAGACGCCGGGACCTGGGCACTCTTCGCAGTCTCTCGTGCTCGATACAGATGCCCAAGATAAGTCGATCGCTTAGCATAAGTG
The DNA here is from genome assembly GCA_013358835.2 of Ixodes persulcatus. Classification (NCBI taxonomy): domain Eukaryota; kingdom Metazoa; phylum Arthropoda; class Arachnida; order Ixodida; family Ixodidae; genus Ixodes; species Ixodes persulcatus. The sequence goes on from JABSTQ010010028.1 coordinate 423,305, forward strand.
AACGGCCGTCAGGGCAACGCGTGCACTGAATCGTTCCGCCGTATAAACTTGTTGGCCGCGGCGGCGTGCTTTGTCTCTGCTTTGTTGGTTCATTTTGCCACGTCGGTGTGTTCTCCGTGCCCGTGTTTACATACGTATTCAAATCTATTTAATGCGTCTGCTGGCTCCTCTCGGCAGATGAGGTACGGGTTTTCTCATGATATCGCAGCATGAATAGGAGCACCACAAGATTGGTGGAATTTTCTTAACAGTGCAAGTATTCTATATGAAAGTGTCATTTTATGAAATACAGCGTTGTGTGTAAGACTAAATTGATATAAGAAATACCTATATTAACGAAGGAAAAAAAAAAAACCTGCAAAAGTGAGTTGTGAAAGCCGGTTCTGTTGGGGTAATGATCGCACGGTTGTGGTGTCATAAAAGATCCACAAAGAAAAGAAAAACAACAACAACAGAGTTACGATTGAATTTGCGTGGGGTTTTACAATGAACTAATTCTGAATTGTCGGAAATCCGTGAACTCTTAAATCTGAAAGGAACTAAGCCCGTTGGGAGTTCTGCCTTAGTGTGTTCCTAATACTTATCCTGACTTCTATGAACTCGACCATAGGTTGTGACAGCGGGAAACTTTGTTGAAAACTTTTTCCCCAGTAAGTCCGCTACCTTGAGTGGCTTTTGTCCAAAGTGGGATTTCTCCAAGCGGGTTCTGGCGAATCGTCTAAGCTTTAAAGCCGCCTGTGGAGGTTTCTAACGGGTACACAGACAGGGTGGGAGCCGCGGTAGGAAAAAGAAAAATAAGAGTAAAAGAAAATATTTTGTTTTAGTCAAAAACAAAGCAAAAAAAAAAATCTCATATCTACCTTGCCGGCAACGACTTTTGCCTTATGCCCTCCCAAGGTCCAAAGGCACCACGTAAAAAAAAAAAAAAATCCAATTTCGCAGCGGCGCCAAACCGTCTTTCCAATAACACGATTGCCTGCAATTTTCTTTTTACCTTTTCATCTTAACTTCGTCCGAGATTAAATTGCACTAAAGCAATCGTCGCTAAAACTTCCTATCACATAGCATTGAAACGCACACGGTTGATTGTCTTCAACGCAGCAGTGTTCGATGTAGCTGTTTCTAAGCAAGCGTTTTCCGAGGAACGCCTTTTAATTGCTTTGGGCTCTAATTATCTCCTAGACTTTGCCTCGGCTCTACCCGAAAAGTCTTTCTTTTTTTTTCTCTCTCTCTCTTTTTTTACACGCCAATCGTCTTCGATTGCAGGCAAAATATTGTTTTTTTTTTTTTTTTTTTTTTTTGTGACCCCACCGGAATAATGGCAAGACCTATCCTTCCCGAGCGCCGCGGACTCATCACGTTACCGATCCGAGAAGGCCCCGCTGCGCGCCGTCGAGATTTAGACAAAAAGTGTCTATACTCCGTTCCACCTTGCGGTTAACCGCAGAGGACGCTACGAGCCAATCCCATGGCCAATCCAGCGCTGTGAGCGAATCAGGTGACCACGCTCTCCGCGCCCCTCCTTAAGGTCACGTGACACTCCTACAGCATTGGGTTGGATTGGATGGCTCGTAACGTCCTCTGCGGTTCATCGTCGAATGGAGCGGTATGTAGCCGTGTACGCGTCCGTAGTTCGATGTCGACCTGAAACGCGGATGCTTGTACCTTGGATAGAGAGAGCTTCCATCACGCCACGTAGACAACCAAGGGCGGGGGATCGTATATATATTCTCGATCGGGATGGAGCCGAGTCTAAACATGGCCGGCAACGAATGGAATACGAACTTCCGTCCCGCGAGTCTGAATGTCGTCTGCGTGGCTTCTGCTCCCGCGGCATGCAGGTACTGTGAGATCTCGTCCCAAAAATCGTTCAGTGTTCTCGGACAGCGTCGACCGGTTCGAACCTGGTTGATGCGCTTATCCTTAGTTCGGCTTTAAGCGAGATATAGATTGGCCATTTTGAAGCCCGATATCGGTACAGTCTTCACCTATACGAAAGGCCCACTCGGAGCGCATGGCCTAAAACCGTGAATAGTTGGGGGAGCGGCGTGCGTTTTGGACAATTCCACGTTGATCCATTGGCACCGAAGCTCGATAACGTATCCACAAGTGAAACGGCGCTCACTGACGAAGTGGCTTCCCTTCCGACCGGGTGTTTCACATTGGTCGAGACTGTACATACCCGAGCGCGGGTATACATTTTTCCAACGTCTATCACCCCTAGTTAAAAGTGCCGAGTCACTGGGCTATGGACGTATGCGTGGCGTATGACGTTCACGGACGTGATCCATTGCGCATGCTCGGGATGGGATCCAGGCACAGCCCGATAGACAAAGATGGTAGCTTCCGGCTAGCTATTATTGGAATGGTCTATTAGCTGCAGCGAATATCTGATCTAGGACGTTATAGAATAGCCTCGGACTATATTGTCCTTCCCTTTCAAGAATGACCGACTGGTTCCCGCGCCTACGCGATTTGTGCGGATCGGCCATTTTGACGTCGGGTAGTGATAGATACTTCCATGAGCGTATTGCGACTTGATTTGAAGACCGGGTGACTATACTTGTCATTCCTGCGCGTCGCGTAGAGGCTTCGACTGCTCATGTGTTTTGGTTGCGTCCAACTGCGGTAATCCGTCGAGACGATGTCTCCGCCGAATTCAGCTTTTGAAGACCACAATATAACCTTCACCCCTTTTTTTTTTTCCTTTTCTTTTTTGTCTCTTTGTTTTCTCTTTTGGGTGATCGACTTGGTATTTTGCTTGTGCATTCTCAAGACGACGTTAATAATGTGCTGGAATTTATAACACCCTTTCAAGTGTAGTGGAACAGTAATAGACGGCGACACATATGCAGCTTTTCATCTTCGACGGCATTCACTACCGAGAAGCGTATGTCACCTGAAATCGGGGCTAGCTGTGATCCAATCGCCCGCTGATCCGTTTGAGCGTGTCAATCGATAACGAACTTGTCCTTTTTTTTTTTTTTTCCTACTTGTTTTCTAGCTGCGTTCTTCGCTAATGAGCACTGGCGTCCGATCTGATAAACTATTCATTTCTACCGAACTCTCCCTGAACCTCCTCGTCCGGAGCGAACATTGCGCTCACTTGCGCAGTCTGCGGTTTTCGCTTTCCTAGTAGAGCAGCAGAACGTGTGCCTTTCGGTAAGATGATCTGCTCCGGTTAAATGGGGCGGTACGCGGATACTTCCTGCAGCGAATTTGCCTGGTTAGCAGTTAAGCGTATACTATTAACGGGCATGCGTCAGCAGTCTTTTTTTTTTTTTTTGTAGCGCTCGGTAATTTAAAGGGGAAGCGGGAAAGTGGCAGCGGTGAGTTGGGATGACTCTTCTTTTCCACGTGCGATCAGCAGTTCTAACCAGGGAGAGGTTCTTAGGCTGCGCTCCCCCCCCCCCCCCCTTTTCTTAGATGTCTGTGCCGAGAAAGCCTACGCTCACCCGCTGCATTTAGCGCGATTTTAACGCGACGTGACGTCACGTACGGTATAGCCGCGTAACGTGTCACGTGCCCACGTGAGTCTTGGGTCTAGCACGTGTCCACCTGGTGCATATTTGGCTCGAAACAACCACGTGTTCAAGCGGCCCGAACCACCCGTCTCGTTGCGGCACAGACCACGTCATCACGTGGTTTGTGCCACGCGTCTCTCGTCGTCATCGGTCACCGTAAGTTGCGACGCAGCTGATCACACTAAAGGCCTGTTCACACGTGCAGCGGAGCGCTGCAAGCATAGCGCTGACCTCGCGCTAAGCGCGTGCTGACGGAAGCATTCACCAGCTTTGTATCGCACCGTCAAAACTGTTGCTCATGGCAGACAATAAGTAGCTGACGGCACGTGAGAAGCGCTACATCAGCGCTTCACTGCATGTGAGAACCGGCCTTTAGTCCTAAATCGGTGAACCAGCCCTTTGGGTTTTTCTTTCGGTGTCCCTACAAAATTTAACGGCTATGCTCGTTTTTTTTTTTTTTTTTTAACTTTCACGACCGTATAATAATTGTAAAGAAGATCGACTCCTCCCGAAAGGTTACTAATTCTCTTTATGTTGTAAACTGACACGTGTATGCGCATTTAAAATACGTTATTTGTTATTCCTATCGAAAAACGCGAGAAAAAGACACCCTTTTCCCCCCTACTAATAGCCATATTTTGTAGTAACCACTTCGTGCAGCGTACAACCTATGAGAAAAAAAAAAACTTCCTGCTCTCGTTTTCTCTTCTTCTCGAGGTGACTTTCCAAAGCGGTTGTACTCGGGTTCATTTCGAAATCTGTCACGGCGTCGGAGCGTCTGGCAAGCGTTAGAAACGTTGCAACGACCGGTGCGGTCTGAACCTTTTTTTTTTTTTACATTTTGTTTTGTGGACACAATTTAAGGCACTTGGTCGGTCTCCGCGGTGTATACAAACGTGACAATACGTCCGTATACGAGCGAAGGTACCTAATCAAAGGCATTGTGTGCGTGCGGCCTTCGGTGACACTTTATACACGCGGAGAAATGTCCAACGACCAACGTCGCTGCAAGTGACGGACGGGTCCGGGGGGGTCTATGCACGTCGCGCGGGAGTCGGAGAAATAACTCCTGCATATACGGCACGCGCTGTTTCACGAACAAGCCCGTGTTAGCCCACACCACGGTGTGGCCCACACCAGGTGTTTGAGCGCTGCGCGCACGCGCAGAAACCAGATTGGTGGGAGGTGACGCGTCTGCTGCGCATGCGCCATGGCGACTGCAGCTCCACCTCACCGGTGGTGTGACGTCACTGCTGCACGTTGGTCTGGTTTATGTGAGCCGCCGCTAGGCATTCGAACGGCTCGTGCTTCGTTTCCTCTGTATTGCGGAGCTTTCAGGCTTCAACTGCTCGGACGTATAGAAACCTTCCCAAACTATGGATCGAGCGTTAACTGTGAACTTTGGGCAGGCTGCACAATGTTCTTGTGATGAGGCGTATGGGCTTGTTTAAGATGCATATGGTCTTCCTTCTATCCGATGACAAACTTGCTGCGAGACGTTATTCGTGAATTACGACCTAGTGTTTTTGGCTTGTCATGAAAGAACATCAAGAAACGTTTGATTCGCATTTTCTTTTTATTATACTTAAATTGGAGTAGCTTTGAATAATTTGTGCCGAAACGGCAACACACGTGCCGTTTTTGACGGTTTTCTTGCTCCGTTAGAGTTGGGTTGCGTGTGGCGGTGAGAAATGTACGTGATCGCCAAAGGGACGGCCATGTGGCATTTTGCTTCCTTTTCTTGCGCTGTAGTTTTGCTCATACTTATGTATAAAAAGAAATTGAATGAAAATGTTTTGAAAATATGTATACGGTCCATTCACCGGGACAGATAAACTGAGTAATATAATTTTCGTTTGATTTTTTCTTAAGTCATATTTAATAAGTGGTGGACAGAGAAAAAGCAGTTAACTTGGGAATTTTAACACTGGATAGAAAACAGAAGGTTGCTCGTTCTTTTCCCACTCCATGTTTAAACTGCCTATATTAAAACAGTTCACCTGCATCTCTGCTTTAGAAACTTGACTTCTGAGGTGTATGTGGTGTTGGCTTTGATTGCCTTATTTCTTACTCCGCTTTCTTCAGTCTCTTTTGTGTAAAAGGAGTAATAGACTCAGCTTCACAGGTCTGGTGTCCGGAGAAGGGGGTTCCCTTTTACCAAAATATAGCGGAGCTGAGACTAACGACGAGTTTTAGATTACTCACAATCCTCAGTGTTTTAAAGTGTATACGTATGACATGATACTCAAGCATTCGCGATACATCTCCTCACTGACTGCACGAACGTGCATTAATAGTAGTCCCCTTTCTGCTCTTTCAGGATAGGCCCCTAACGGCCTGACCGCCGGTTGGTTGCCATGGCCCGCAAGCAGCTGCTGGTGGCCTGGAGGGCGCTCCGGCGCCTGCTTTTCCTCGTCTTCATTTGGATGGGCGTCTGCTACGCCGTCTTCCACTTCACCCAGGGCACGGGTAACTCGTTCCTCTCTGGACCCTTCCAACGGTCCCTGCTCCAGACGGCCGCTCCGCCAGAGCATCACGTCCCCGTCGAACAGACCAAGACGTCGTCCACCACGAGACAGTCCTCGACCATCACTCCGTCCACCCTGGCCAACCTGGTCAAGCAAGAACCCAACCCGGCCGAACTCGTTGATCTCAAGCCGCACGTGGACGTCTACCCGTCCCCGTCGGTGAAGAAGTTCCTGCAGAGGCTCTCCAACATGTCCAACATTCCGCAAGCCTACTGGGACAACGGCCGCAAGCCCCCAATCAGCGCCAAGAGCTGCGTCAAATACCCGCAACTGTACGACCTCACCTTCAACAACCTATACTGGCAAAAGCTGACGGTGAAGAATGCTACCTTCTACATCTACGGCGCCTACTTCGACAATAGGCCGCGTGTAGGAACCGTGCCTCTGGTTCGGATCCTGGTCATGGTCGACTGGATCAAGCCGCCGCCCATCGTATGCCAGCTGTGGTACAACGATGGCGCTTACCCGACCATATCCACAACTAAGTATACCTACGCGTGGTACAGCAAGTGGGGTAACTACCACGACGGTATTCTGCAGCCTTTTATCGTGACGTGCAAGGCTCCTTACATCAACGCCAAGCACCAGGCACCCGCTTCGGTGTCGCTTGTGGAGAAGCAGTGCGACAAACCAGTGAACAATGTTCGTGTCATCAACAACCGTCCAGCCGTGAAGGAAGATTTTGCGGTTTGCGTCAAGGGACTCGACTTCCTCAAGGAGGACCTGAGCGTGCGTCTGGTCGAGTGGATTGAGCTCATGAACATCCTCGGCGCCAAGAAGATCTTTCTGTACGAGCTTGAGATACACCCGAACATTTCCAAGACTCTTAAATACTACCAGAACAAGGGCCTCGTGGAGCTCTCCCCCATCACCCTTCCAGGGGGGCAGCCCAACTTGCCCGGCTTGAGGCATCATTTCCTCAACATGAGGCTGACCCACAAGCGACAGAACGAGCTCATTCCGTACAATGATTGCCTCTACAGAAACCTATATTCGTATGAGTACATCGCGCTGCTCGACATCGACGAGGTCATCATGCCTGTGGAACACAGCACCTGGAAGGAGCTGATGACAGCCGTGGTTCCGTTGGCCCTCAAGGCAAAGAACTACACGAGGGCCAGTTACAATGTCCGCAACGTCTATTTCCTCGATGACATGATGACCGGCGAAGAGAAGCACGCTGTCCACGAGGAAGGAATCCCAAGCTACATGCACATGCTTCAGCATGTGTACAGGGCCAAGAACTTCACCAAGCCCGGTTCGTACGTAAAGTGTTTCCACAACGTTGATCGCATCGTTTCGGTGCACAACCACTTCCCGCTGAACTGCTTCGGGACGTGCACCACGTATAGCATCGACACGCCGTTGGCTCAGCTACAGCACTACCGGAAGGACTGTGTGGGGCCGCTTAAAAAGAGCTGCAACAGTGACTTCAAACTGTACACTGTGAGGGACACTACCATCTGGAAGCACAAAGATGAGCTCATCAAGAGGGCCACGACAGCTCTCAGGGACCTAGGGTTTTTCTCATAGCACTAGTGAGATCTTCGGTGAGGTTGTGTACAGGCGAAAGGACCGCTCACATCGTGTGCCTCTGGTGTGCATGAAGCTGCGTGTGTTAATTTTTTTTTTCTATTTGAATTGACAGTTTCTGCATGGTCATCAGTGCCATAGCAGTGGAGTGTCTGTAATCTTGCATGAAAGTGCAAACGAGATAGGTTTTTCTTTCTCTTTTGTCTAAGGCTGGAGCCCTAGGCCCGACTCCGGACACACAGTGCCTGGAATTTAGTTAAAAAGAATTAGGGTTTTGTAGAGAAGCTGCGAGAGCTGTTTGCACTTAGCTCTTTTTGTACAGACTTTTGCTTTGTGGTTGGCGTCGCTTTTTGGAACAATCCCACGCGAGTAGTTCTTTTACTATGATGAAAGCCTATTTCTAGCAAGGTTGGTTGCATTTGTAAGCTATTTCGGCATTGCGTTGCGTGCATGATGGTAGTCCACGTGTGCTAATGGACATCTTAGTCTTGCGCTTGGCACAAAATGAATCATTTTTTTTTTCATGTATGTGTGATGTGTTCAAAGCTAGGATTAAGTTGTACATTTCCCTTTTTGTTAGTTTTGTCAATTTACCTGTGATCTTGTTTATGCAAGGTGTTACACGACATTGTTTACCATTTGCTAATGCGTATTTATTACTGCGACCTTTAGGAGCAACTGCTGGGCAGGCAGACACATATCTCAACACGTGACGTGATTCAATTTATTCCCCTCACGTATGCAATTTAGCAGAGTATCTTGCAATCGACAGGAACCTGATGCCGCCGCAGAGAGCAAGACACCCTTCGAGAAAAGGGGGAATCGTCCACGATCAAGCCTACACAAGTTGCAATTTCTACTTGGTAACTACGACCCATAGTTACGATGCACGACTCGAATGTCAAAGATGACTACATAATAGGAAAGGTTCATTTTTGTTTCTTCTGCGTAATAAACGACCGCTGCTTTGTTGAATAAATGTTTTGTCTGAAGAGGTGTGTCTTTTGTCAGAAAGAAACAAAAATAAAATAAGCACCAAGTAGACAGACGAACATGACAACATATTGTTCACTCGGTACATGTATTTATTTAGTTTTGGCTGTGCGCGTTTTCAGGCATATCTGCTGCCGGACACTCACTTGTCGACCTGATAATAGCTGTCATTTGGTGCAAGATTTTGTTGATAGGATAGGAATCGACGTGACTTCCTCGCTGGAGAGCGTCTCGTTTCTAATTCGTGATGCCATTCACTTTGTTGTGAGAGAAATGCGCGAGGCACGGTAGCCTACATTCAAGGGAGCTTTCCCAAATAGTAGTCTGTGTAATAATATACTTCGTTTCGTCTTACGTTGTACCGCAGCCAAGGCTAGAACAAGATGACGCGATGAACGAGTGCAAAGGCAGCTAATCATTCCAACCAGAGCTCGGCGTTCTGACGTCTGCTCCGCGCTCTCGTTTCCTCCTCTCCCTCACTTTCTGCCCGCATAGTGTGTTAGTGCTCCCGAGGCAACGGAACTAAATACCAGCATGGGCACGCTTCTCGAATGGCCTGTCGCTATACACCCAACTGCATAGGGTTACGTTGTAGCCATGTACTTACAGATGTAGCTTTCAAGTCGAGGAATTACTAGGACATCATCTTAAGATATCGAAGTACGTATATTACTCGCATATTATATGTATTCGGACACTGTTTGCCTTCCCTCGGCACGACGCGATGTACCCTCTAGTGTCGCTTTGCACTTCTGCCAGAATATTTTACGTATCTGCACATCGATATTACTGTTGTCATGTTGAGCGAACAGGAGTGGGAGTGTGTGTGGGCTTGCGGTGATCCCGGGCCACACGGGACGTGGAGAAAAATATGCAAAGATTATTCCGCGGAATGCAGTCACTCTGCCCAAATATAAGCTGACTGCGATCTAAAAAGAAAGCTTATTTATCAAAAAAATATATACGCCGAGTCTGTGTTTTACTAATTTCTCCCTTTAGGTGTTTTACTCATTTCTCCCTTCTACAGCAAGTATACATGCCACAACTCTGGCTATCGCAACACACCAGTTTCTAAAGAAACAACAAAGAAACACCCTGTGTGCAGTTGGTTCTAGGACCGTAATACGTCGGCAGGCACAATGAACAACCTGGTTCACAGTTGTTCGCTTGTAGTAGCACGTAGGGAATGAAAGCTATTCTAGACGTCTTGTCACACTTTTCTTTAACTAATTTTTTTGAATACGCACGACTTTAGACTAATAATGACTGAGCGCGATAAAAACACAAGCGAGACTCGTTTAAATCGTCGGCTCGAGTTGCATTCATGCGTCTGGCATTTCTGTGACACCGAATCAGCTTCAGCTGCAACGAGTGTCGTGGCCGGGGCGAAAATATGCCCCCTTTGAGGTGTCGCAACAGATTGTGCTGCCGCACAAAGCTCTCCGATCATTCAGGACGGTCTTGTGTTTTCCGCGCGAGAGATGGTCGCAGGAAACGCTTCTCATTATCTCGCTCGAAAAGCTGTTTGTTGCCGAAGCGTTTTGTCACCTGGCGCTAGGCGCATCGTTTTTATTCATTTTGTTCTCTTTTCTTTTCTTTTTTTTCGGGGGGGGGGGGGGGGGGGGGGTTAGAATACAGTCAGGCCCATTCATAAAGAACTTCTCTGTTACACAAGTCGCGCTTGTTACGCGTAGGGGCACTCTGTTGTCAGCACGTATTACATCCTCTCGAATCAGCTTTTAGTTTAGTGGGGGGCAGAGTTCACGTTTGCCATTAATTTTCATATTTATTTTTACTCTGCTGTAGGCGAAAAATTGGTGAAGCGCCCGTTTCGTGCTAATGGTGGGATGATAATTTCTCAACTGAGCAGTTAACAACATTTGATCAATTAATCACTGACAGCGTATAAGAAACGAAGTGCGTTGCTTATGTTTACGCCTCATACTTCGTGATTGGTTGTCCGGCGTTCTTATTGGCTAACGACGCACTCTGATTGGTTCCCGAGCAATAATAATAATAATAATTAAGAATGGGCGGCGATTAAAAGCTTTATCCCGGTTAATCAACAGCCTATGCAGTTGTAGATGTAGCTCGCAAAGGTCTTCGAAACCGATTAATTAATCGAAGTCGATTAAATGAATCAACGACCGAAATCAACGAAACTGATTAATTACTCGGTTTCGTTCGTTCCCACGCGTAATAGTTGGGAGAATGTAAAAATTAAATTTTCGGCCTTTACTGAATATGTGATAAACGGCGCAATGTACTATTTCGCATTTTAAATCGACCCCGATGTGCAGTTGAGAACAGTCATCAGACACCCACACTCTCAAATTATTACTTCAGCCGCAGAGACAAAGAGGTTCGCTGATATTCTCCGTCAATAGCGAACTCCTCTGATTGTTCACTACGGTCTCTGCTGCGCTAAACCGGACACTCGCATGGCGTTGAGCTGGCTGGGACACGTTTAACCTTCTCCGCTTATTTGGACTGACAAATCTCGCCCCTACAGTTTAGTTTAGGCCAAAATTTTACCTTAATGTTTGCCTTCACACACAGGTGCTTGTCCACTTCTGCGTGGTGGTGAGCGTTGAATTTTTACTTTTTGTTTTGTTTGTCTAGGTTTAACTGATTAACATGTTAAAATAATTCATCGCGATTAAGTCATTATTCGATTAATCGGTAGTTTCGTCTATCAAGTGCCCAGCCCTAACAGTGATCAACCTTAAAATCGCCATGCCTGAGATAAAATTGCGATTGTAAGTATCAAACAACTAGCGTGACTTTGATTAAAGAAATAATGCAACAGATACCACTTTTCTTTTTATCACAATATGGTAAGACGCTTAATAATAGTGTTGTGTGTATGCTTAGGCGGTGGGAGGGTTGTCACCTAATGTCACCCCAGAGTGCGTCCACGCTGTAGATGAAAACTTCTGGCAGTGCCACAGCTAGTTTGGTACCACAGCGAATAATGCATTTGTGTGTGTACGTCAAAAACTTAATATCCCTGTCCTAAGTGAACTCACTTGTACAGTGCACGACACAGCGCAAACGCGACATCGGCGCTTTGCGGTATTTCAGTCAGACAGGAAATTGGCAAGTAATCCCAACTCTTCCCGCCTAGGTCATGAAGAAAAATCACTTTCCAGCAGACTAGTAGCGACCGCTTTGAAAATTCTAGGATAATAGCCGACAATCATGTGTTAACTGTATCACACCGTGTACCGTGTACTGAACTTGACAACGAAACGATAAGTGACCACCTCATAAGGACGACCCAGTCTGCCTTGGCGAAGAATCTTATGAGCGTGGTTACATAGAAAACATCCATGTCCCCATAGACGAATCGTCAAATCTAAAACAACTTTTACTAAACAATTTTTTTTTTTTTTATTTGGAAGACGTTGTGGTACGCTCGTGCTGTCAAAACGTAAGGCCCGCTTTGGACTGAGCAACTTTTTTCATCGCATTGTTTCAACGGCAACAACAAAGGCCTCCTGCGTACACTAGCAGTACCTTGATTCACTAGGTTTTGTCATTAGCGTAAGAGAAATTGTAATTTCTTGCACGACTTAAACACAGAGATAAGCCTTACTGACCTGTTTTTATATTGTTAGACGACATTAAAATGCAACCTCATCTCTCTGAAACAATTTAGCAACAAAATCGATCCATTGCAAGCCAGAAAAAAATCATACACTGTCTTCAGTTGTCATCATCACTGCCACTAGAGTCAATCCGCCACAGGGAGTGCCACGTGAAAATATCGCGTCTGTGTTTGACTGCCGGCGCTTAGAACGTCTTGGAGTTGTTTAATCGCAACATTTCGAATTCACGTTGCTGCGCAAGCATTTAGAGAACAACTCGCCGACAACCCTGAAATCTCGGGAAAAAATTGCCTCGTCCAAAGCAGGCCTAAGCACTGTGGTGACCCAGCAGCAGATATATCAAAAACTGAGAGATCTACCTCTAACTAATGCGTTCGCTGCTGTCCTAGGAAAAGGAAACTCACAAGTGCTCACTCTCGTGGTAATACTTCCAGAGTCGACAGCCGGGTATCAAACTTTGTTGAGATAAGTTAGTTGTAGCGACTTGCTGGTGCGTGCTTGAGTGTTGCTCTTTTAGTTTCAGACCGTAGCGGCCTACCGCCACGCAATTAGTAATTTCAATTTGTCTCAAAATAGTTTAATACAAAAAAAAAAAACATTGTGGAGAATTAACTGTTGTTCCGGCCGAACGCCCGCTTGTGACGAAGAGAGAAACAATAAGCAATGCGAAGTGGAAACGGTGAAATCCATGAGTAGACGATATTTCGCGGGTAACAGCAAAATGCTGTAGAAAAAAAAATGCCCGGCTCCCCGCCGTGTCCCGAGTCACTGCGCGCTCTGGCACACTTCGTTGCACACAAGACTGGACACAATCGCACTACACGGGGGCATTTTCCCGCGAAATCTGGCTGATAAGTTGCCCCGCAAAATTTAGGCGAAATTTTTTTGTTAAATTTGTCGGGCAAGTTTACCTCTAAACGTCTCGTTACAGCCCGACGTCACTTCACATGGTAGCGTCATGTGATACCATGAAGGTCACGTTACACTCTGACGTGACGTTACGACCTTGCGTGAAACGCAACAGGGGATCGATCCTCTACGAAACCCCGCGAATAGCGGGTGTCGACCTAAAACGAGTAATCAAGAGGCGGCTTCCCTCTAAGTATTTGCACAACCTGGGAGCTGATACCGCACATGGCGCACACGGCCGACTCGCGTGCCACAGCAATGTTTCTGAACTTTCTGAAATAATTTTTCATTATTTGGCGGGCAACTGTTGGCGGACAACCCGTGCCGAAGTGGTCGCTTGCGTTACACTCAGGTCAGTGGCGCGCATGGTCTGTGGCGTCGCCAAATCGCGTAACAGCGCACGCGAAAATGAGTATCACTGTATTGAACGGCGGCTTGCGCCATCTAGCCGAGAAAGGCAGCGGCAGTGGAAGGAAAGCGCGACAGATGCCTACGCCTCTGATCGACAGGTGGCGCAAGCTGCCACCAGACGCAGCGGAACGTGAAATCGGACATGTTTGCGCGCTCATTCGCGTGCACCACCAGATTTATCTTTGTTTTCGTTTTTGTACTGTTCTATGAATTCAATATTGGTTTAGATGACGCCTTCTTTTAGAATTTTACGACAAGACCGTGACGTAACGAGTTAAAATACCCGATTACTAACCTGTTGGTTGGAATTCGCGACTTTTAAAGCTATCTTATATGGCGTGAGCGAAGACATCCCACAGATATAAAACTTCCGTGGGATTGTAAAAAAGGCGACACATATTTCCACATCCATAGTGTATTATGTTTCCATCCAGCATTGAAATTATTGTCTAAAATATGAGAGGTAGATTAGATCACAATAGTTGAATGATGAGCATACATGTGAGCTGGGAGAGGTCTGACATCTCTAGCACGAGACCGGCACGAACGGTGAATGTGCAGTACACACATATACACACACGCACGCACGTACGCACGCACGCACACGCATGCACGTGCAGACGCGCGCACACATGCGCGAATGCGCGCGCGCGCACACACACACTTCTTGTTTGTCCCCTGTTTGCAGAGATGCATTGCACCCTGGGAAGTTAGAGTAACATAATTTTAAAACAAATAATAAAACAAAAACACAACCCATAAAAAACAAACAAAAAAACTTAGGCACCACAGCAGCACTACAGTGTCAATCTTAAAAGCAGTGCCTTACTGGTTAAGTAGGACTACTGAATGCTGAGATCTCACACCACAAAAGCTAGACAACAATCACCAATAACTGCTCAAAAGTCAGATACAGACGATCGGTTCAGCAGGTACGCACGAGTTGTGCTCACCAGGTCCACGTGCTTGTCATTTCGTTTATAAGCAAGCCGAAGGTTACACAACCTGCGATTTTCACGTTAGTTGCACTTACAATCGTGATTAAGTTTAATGTAAAAGTTACCTTGCAATTTACAGAGCGTCTTGAGTACGAGACCGTGCACTAAAGTGTATTAAAGGCGATGCTAGTTAATCAATCAATTTACAATCAAAAAGCGCGCCATCACGGCTTGTTTCTAATTTTTTTTTTTATTATAAGCGGAATAAAAAAATAATTATGCACACTCTTTACTGGATGCTCTCAGTGCAGCAAGACGATGCTTCGAACAAAGAGCACCGAGCAAATCAAACTCACATCTCATAGCACAACAAACATATGTTTCTGCCTAGCAAACAGGTTCGGGAAATCAGACAATCGGTGAAATGATGCTGGCCAAATTCAAGCGATTGAGTTCTTAAAAAACGATATAGTGAAATTTCCGCAGAGCATGAAGGATGGTGGCGGCCTCTCTCGTAGGAGTTAAGCAGTTGCTGTGCGATGGTGTCCCGGGTCCCCACCAGATGCCGGTAGCAACACGCTTTTTTTTTTTTCTTTTTCCTCGCGCATGCGCGCCCTTTGAAGTTCGTCGGAAGGAAGCCAGCCGATTGTTGGCGGCGTTCAATTGAAGATGCGGTGGAGCTTTGGCGGCGGAGTGTCTGCTTCTCGAAAGTTTGTTTGCTGTAAAACCACACTCGTGCAGCGATCTCTCGTGTCGCGTTCGACACGGGCTGTCCCATGCTAGACCAAGTTTGTGTCGGCGTCGTACGAGGTGCTTGTGCCGTGCCGCCTCCCCTGGGGTGACTCATATGACAGCGGGTCCCATGTGAGAACGACGGAAGCGGCGGCTTGATGGCGAGCGCGGAGGCTCAAACTTCAAAGTTCGTCGTACGCACCCCGGTTCGCCGGACTCCTGTGAATACCACCATGTTATGTGTCTTCGTTTTTTGGGTCTGCGTCTCCCAGGGAATTCCCGTCTCCGCGGCGAAAGGTGAGCTTCTCGCTACAAGTTTAAAACTTCGCAACTCTCTGTCAGTCGCCGCTGATGTTTTGGCTCGTACCCTACACAGCGTAATTAGGCCAAAAGAAAATAAGTTTTAAATCAATCATAAGTGTCATAGGAGAATTAATACGATCACTCCCGATAGAGACGATTTTGTTGGTTGTGTTTATTGACTAGTCCGTAAGTTTAAGCTGACATATCTATATTGTTTGATCCCTACCAGTACCATCTCTTGATGCACGATTCCTTCGATTTAACCCCGTATTGGTCGTCGGATATTTAGGAAACAAAATCCCTCTGTTTCTTACTTTCTACCTTTGAATGGAGGGAGAGTCGAGCAGTCATGTCCGCGCACTGTAAGCAAACAGTCGACAATTACGTTATGGTGTCAATCAAAGCCGCTTTGAAATAAAATGACACCGAACGCGAAAGTGACACTGGGTGGTCCCCTTGTAAATACACGCAGGCAGCCAGCGCAGACCCTCCTTTTGTGGTGCTTTGTCCACGTGCCGTTTGTTTGTTTTCTCTTCTCTTCTGAGAGAGAAAAGGAGGGAAAGAGAGAGGGTAAGATTGAGGAGAAGGAGAGAAAAGAAGGAGAGCATTCGAGCGAAGGGTCCAAAATCCGAGTGGCTTGTGTTTTGCTGCCGCGGAATGAGTCGCTGCGGCTTCTTTGGACTTTCTTTGACTCGATCTTGGGTCGCCACTCTGGCTGGCAGCCGGGCTCCGTCTCCCCCGCGGCCATCGCATCGTAATCTGACATTAACCGGGCACCCCATGTCACATTCCGTTCGGGCGACGGCGGATTCTCTGCGGAGCTTAGGTCGGCTATCCCCTTTAATCCGGGCCAGATCATGACAGATGATTCCGAGCGGATACGGTGATAGCACCCTTACCCCCCTCTCCCCCTTCCCATCTTGAACCAAAGACCACTAAAAAGCCTAGACACATACACAAATGAGGTTAAAAGACAAAAAACATCGGAAACACAACCGCAGCTTGTTATACGGGGAAGCTCGCCCCGTCTTCCTCGAAAGGGGTTAGTTGGTATCTTTTTTATTTATTTATTATTTTGTTTCTTGTCCTAGGCCTTGCTTTCTCGCTGAGGTGCTGCTTGATCCGCGAAGATTTGTTCTCCCCATCCGTTTTTTTTTTTTTTTTTTATTTGATTCGCAATGGGGTGCTGTGTTTCGAATTCGGTGCCGTGTAGTATTATACTCGCGAAAGCGGCTCGGCTGGGCGTCGCTTGTTAGCTCGCGCTCTTTTCCGTTCGATTTTGCATATCAGTGATGGATGGCGACTGGGTCGGTCCGCTGCGCCCTCTGGAGCGTGGTGCGTACGCTTGGAAACGGAGCGCGGTGGCGCCGGCGATTGCATGCATGACATGATGGAGCCGGCCGGCGAATTGGAGTTTGATTCGTCAGCTGTGTGCACTTCCGATTGGTGTGCGGCGCGTATGCTAATGCTTCGGCTCGGTGCTGCCGCTGTGAGGCACCGAGGTTTTGAACCCCCTCCCCGGTTCGATATGCTGATTCGTCGATGCCCGCGAGGCACGGAGGTATAGTGCGCCGTGAATCGGTTTTCTTTTCTTGCGTGTGTTCGACTGTCGTGGTAGACGGCAATAAACAGGAAAACACGATTGCGTCTGCTTGCATCTCATTGATATTTCTGCCTGGAGATGACCAATCAGGATGGTTCATTTCCGACTGCCCCCCCCCCCCTTTTTTTTTGTTTTGTTGTATTGGGTGTGTTAGGAATTTGAGATAGATAACAGGTATTTTCACTTCGTACGAATAAAGTACAAAAGCGCCCATAGCGTCACTTCAACAAACAATTTGCTAAGAAAAAAACAAACAAACAATTCAGTGATTGCCACCTGCAGCAGACGATATATCGTTTTCACAAGTTTCACAATACGCACAATTGTTGCTGAAAAAAAAAAAAAAAAAAAAAAGGCCGAAGTCGCTGCTGCCAGCTGATTCCCGAAGAAATGCGTTAGCATTTTGCGCAGCGGTTATATGTAACAAAGCATGGTGAATGCAGTCTCTGAGCACGTTTCTGCGGGTGAACATTCCAGAAATCCCTTTGTCCCCTGGTGCAAGCAGATTAGCGTATGCACTTAGCGTATGCATGAAGGACGTGCGCGTAAACCGATAGAGCCATTGCGTTGTGCGTATTTATTCAACGCGAACGTGCATTTAATCCTCCGGCGGATAGATCATGCACGAGAGTGACCTGGGCAACATGAAGTACGCCACATATGCAGCTGTTTGAATGTTATGTAAGTACATGGCGACTGACGATGAAATCTATAGTGGTGCCCTTGCGCGACGTGGCTTCGCTAGTGTCCGTGCTACGGCGCCTGTCCGTACTGAGTGAGGACCGCACGTGCTCTAATCCACTAGTCGTGTCCGCCTCTAGCCTTAACGTTGAAGTCCCGCATACGATGAGCGGCATCGCATTGTGTCCTACATCACTTGGGCTGGCGTACGACCGTTGGGTCGAAAAACGGAACCGCAGCCTGTGTGCGTCCACAGGTCTACAAATACGGCGGCAGGAGCTTCCGAGGGCGTCCAAAGCGACCCGCAGCCCGCCCGCCATCTGTCGGCGCTTGCAGAAGGTGTTTCCTTTTCAGTTTCCACAGCCAGTGCGGCTGTGGCGTCATCCCGTGGCGATGTTGCGAACTTTGGTCAGTATAAACCAGTCCAAGGTCAGTGCATGTACCAGGGCACTAATGCTAACGCATAAATAAACAACAACAAGCGTCATGCTAACGCATTTTCTAAGGATCCGCCAATGGATCTTCCTTTAATATTTTACCGCTTACTTGGACCTGCGGTAGTACTTGGTACTAGTGATGGACCGAATCTGCCGAACTTCAGATTCGGCAAAGTTCGGCAAATGCCGAACTTTTGAAGGAAAGTTCGGCAAAGATTCGGCAAAAATTCGGCAAATGTCTGCGCACGCGCTAGAACGCGACGGGGCCAACGGGGCCATGGATTGCAAATGGACGCCGTGCAGTCGTGCGGTTACCGTCGTGCAGTGTAGTACAACCAGCGGTTACGGCGAGGTATGGAGTAGGCAACGCGGTAACTGTGCGCTTGTGAGCGTATGTGGTTCTCTTCAATATTCCCTGCCTCAAGAATAGAAGATCGACCAGTAATTTACACAGTTCACTGCGCAAGTGACAAATGATGCGGTACATTCTGGATAACGTGATTTTCTTTTGACATTTCCACTGATGCAACGAGGTAGTTGAAACATTGGCCGACAATTACTTAAAGCACTCCTCGCAATTATAGCAATTCGGTTTTCGGCTCAGAAGTAGTGTGTGTCAAAACAAAATAATATTGCTCTTTCAATTAGCGTTATTTCGCGATTTTCATGTACCTGCATAAAACTAAACACAGAACTATAATGCTCGACGTTGCACATCCGACATGCCTAACTCTCCCTATCTTCCTAAACGTTCCTGTGTGTGTCCTAACACCAGAAACCGGTATTTTAAAGGTTCAAAACGAGACGTTGTGAATATGGGACGCACACTTTCATGCAAACGTCAAGTGAATCAAATAAAAAAAAACATGCATATTTACAATAATATTAT
Organism: Ixodes persulcatus; assembly: GCA_013358835.2. NCBI lineage: Eukaryota > Metazoa > Arthropoda > Arachnida > Ixodida > Ixodidae > Ixodes > Ixodes persulcatus. Next base: position 442,397 of record JABSTQ010010028.1, read on the forward strand.
TATCTCTTCTGATGAAGGCTCAGCAACCGTTGCATTCATTTTCGCGCGCGCACAAACAATTGACTGTCAGAGAAAGCAAGAACGCAGCGTTATTGCCTTCATTTTAACAATGTACACACACGTGAGGGCTTGCGCTGTTAATGCCTCAAAACCGAAACTCTCGTAGCGTGATTCGTGACTGCGCCACAGCGCGACACTCGCTTCTACCCAACCTCGTTTTCACGCCACTTCTGCAAGGAGTCATTAAAATGGCCAGTAAATACACGAAAACGACACCGATACAATTATCTTGCAGAATATCACCTTATTTAGCAATAACTGTGTCAACACGCATTACGTGATGCATCTAAGTCAAGAAACAAACAAACATAAAACCTTTTTTCGCCAGGAAAAACTAAAATTTCAACGTTAAGTCTGGTAACAATGTATTTTTGCCGAATCTTTGCCGAATCTTGAGAAAAGTTCGGCAAAAGTTCGGTTTTGCAGACTCCCAAGATTCGGCACCGAACTTTCGATTCGGCAAAAGTTCGGCCCATCACTACTTGGTACACACTCTATTTTGTAGCACAAACCAAGGCATACGCGCTCCGCACACCTGCAAGTTCAGACTCGCCCCAGCATCCGCGCCCTCATTGGCTTCCGCCCCGTGACGTCACTTCCCCCTCGCCTTTGTCCTTCACTACTCTCCTCATCTCTACGCATCGCGCTTCCCTTTCCACTGTTCTGTCCACAGACGGACGCCGTCCGCTTTCCCCGGTCATGTGGGTACTAACGCTAACGCAAAAGGAAAGAAAGTCTCTTTTTAGAGTTGTGAAGGGCTCGAGCCATTTTATCAGACTTCGGCCCTCTTTTCAATCTTCATGAGATGTCTACTTTTTGTGAGCAATGCAAGCGACTCTCTTAATTAACCGCTTAGTTTACGTGCCCTCCGACAGCGGAGAGAAACTCGAAGAGAGGAGGAGATGAGTGCCCCGAGCTCTGATTGGCAAAATTAGGGGGTAGACGCAAAGGTTCGCTGCCTTTGTCTCCACTCCCTGTTTGAAGGCGTTCGAACGCGAGGCACTTGGCGAGGAGTGGACGACCCTCTTGTTCGCTCGATTGGAGGAGGGCAGCGGGTAGAGATAGAGGCAGCCATATAATATAGCCTTTGCGCCTACCCACTAATTCTACCAATCAGAGTTCGGCGCTATGATGACCTCTCCGCGCGCTTTCCCATCCCCCTCTGCCTCAGTTTCGCTATGTATTGGGCTGCTGCTTTGGGACTTGCGCGAGTTAAGTCCAGTGTTTGGCGCTAACGCGTTTTACAAGTAGCGGCGTTACCGGGAACGCGGTACTTTTCTGCGGTAACCTGTAACGTACTAGTTACTTCTTCAAAGCAGTAACGGGTAACGGGTACTTACGTTACTTATTTCGAGTAACGGGTAACGGAGTTACGTTACTCGTTACTTTTTATTCCCAAGACCTAAAAATATTACACCGTAATTGTTTTCGTGTTTCTCAGCGCCAAGCCGTGTGAATTTCTGAGTATTTTTTCGTTTTTCTTTGTGTTTTTCTTGTGAGTATTTGCGTGAAACCGTAAAAAAATATAACTTTCCGCCTTTCCAAGCTGGTGAAGAAGGAAGACCAGCGAAGCTGGTACTATGGCGGCAATGAAGTAATGGCCGGCCGCAAGTCGGCAAGCTAGAGTGGAAAGGCTGGAGAGGTTGCCGCCATCTATGAGCGACGGCGGAACCAGACAACCGGCAAGCACAACACTCTGGACAGCTACCGCCATCTATGAGCGACGGCGGCAACCAGAGTGTTGTGTCGACATTTCTTTGCGGACGGACACGATCCTGGGGAAGCTATAGCCCTTAACAGCTCCGCTGTAAAAGGTAAAATAATGATGTTCAGTTTTTGCATGGACATAATGTTTCTGGAAATATGGCGCTCATGCATACCTGCGACGTCAAAACAGTAAAACGTTTTATGTCATAATTGAAAAAGTAACTTCAAAGTAACATGGGTTACTTTGTATCGGTAACGGTAACACGTTCCTTTTATTTTGAAGTAACGTAAGGCGGTAAGGCGTTTCTTTTATTTGCAAGTAACGAGAAACGTATTTCGTTACTTTTTTTTTCGGCAACGCCTACAACACTGGCTAAGTCTCATGGTTACTTTATTCCGCTAAGTCTTGACATGGTAACACTTTCTCTTTTTTTTTTTTTTTGTGCGAGTTTACTTAACTCATACATGCACTCGCAGTGAGTACTTGAACTGCTCGACTTCGAGAGTAAGTTACGGGGGTTCCCGTCATGAAATGGGATCGCCAGCAGCTAATCTCAGGGATGTTGATGCATCTCCTGGGTTCGTGGACGGTTCACGAAAAAAACCGCACCCTACCAACGCTTTTCTTTTTTTTGTAAGTTTTTTTTTCTTTTTCTTTTGTGCGTTTAATCTTTAATAAGAAAGCATAAGCGAGCGTCAAAGAAAAGAAAAAAATCATGGCGGCTTGCGGCTCCAGATTTCCGGTGTGAGCAGACAGCGAGTTCTTTGTAATGCGGATGGATGACGTTGCCGGCTAAATTCGACAAATTGTGGGGAACAACAGCGGGGGGCTGCCAGGTTTCCGAGCTGAGCGAACGTGAACGTGTGCTCGCGACGCTAGTGTGTCAAGGAAGCGGGGGGGAGGGGAGCCTGAAAATCTGCTGACTAATGCTGAATACGGGCGACAGGGATTGATATTAACGATGGTCGGTCTTCCGCTTAGACCTTCAGTCCGTCCTTTTTTTTTCGTAACTTTTTGTAACCACTAGATGATATCTAATAAGTGTCCGGTTAAAGAACGTGTCTGTTTAATGCGTGCGCGGCAAAAGCTTGGTGTTTTGTTTTTGGCGTCGGTACGTATAATAGAGGATATGTTCGTTTCATCCGCACACGGTGGAGATGAATGTGAGAACTGGATGTCGTTTCAGTGCGCCATGTTGTTGTTTGTTAGTTTTAGTGTGCAGAGGCAGAAAAAAATGGTATAGGCTTTTACTACAGAGCCAGTCTCTAGCCGTTTAGTAGGGGATTAAGAAAAGAAACATGTTCGAGAAAGATAAAGTGCAAAATGAGCAGAGGTTTCCGAATTGTCGGGATTTTCTTACGTTCACATCATTTTGTTTGGATTTAAAGTTCCTAAACTTTCCTGTTGACTCCGGCACAGGTCTGGGTCCTGAAGTTATTGTTAAGTTTACTGCTTGCACGTAGTCCTTACTACAATGGTGCACACACATTTGACACACGCACATGATGCACGTTTTAAGTGGAAGCTCTTTTTTGTTTTGTCTTGATTTTTTACTTTAGCGTTGTCAGCCATCGGGAAACGGAAGTTCGGACTAAGCGTACCTGCGTTTCCACTGGTAAAAATAGCGGTTAACTGCCGTTGCCACGTACCCTTCACCGGCCGCCTCCCTTTTTTCCTCCCTAATCCGCATTTTCGGGAAAATGAGGGAACGGGATATTATGTTTTAATGATGTGTGATACGGCGTCGTGCGCCGCTCTCGGCGGAGATTAAGGTTCGATAATGACGAATTTAGGGCCGAGGATTAATTTAGAGAAACTAGAAAACTAGACAGCGCTTGGGGGAGCAACGCGGGCAAACAAGCGGAGGGTGGAGGGGTTGCCCATAGAAAGCAGGCTCTTCTTCATTTGTACAAGCTACAAAATAAAACTTCAAATTCTTTCTTTTTCATTTTGCAGGACGATGGAATTACTGCTGCCATATCTTTTCCGAATCGTACCGACGTTTTCCTGCTCGTGGAAGAGAAGGAAGACTCGGGACCTTGCGTGGGGGAGCGACTGCTTTGTTCTGTCTTCTGGGCCCTTCTCTCGCTAGCTCCCCATTTTGTGCACGCTTGAAAGGAAAGCTGACGTAAGCCAACACGATGTTTACACACAGGCCGTCGTTTGCCCACTGCGCGTGCGCCGTGTCGACAGCAGCGCCACCTCAGCAGCGTGACGTCAGCGCCACCTATTGGTCTATGGGGAGCGCAAGTTCGTCAGCTTCTTTTCCAGCGGTTGCGGTGACGTCAGAAAGACGCCGAGCTCTGATGGGTTCTGAAACAAGGATAGTAAGTAGACCTCAAGGTAGCTTAAGGTATACCCACTACCCTTCAATCAGAGCCAATCAGAGCTTGGCGTCTTTCCGACGTCACCGCAACCCCTGCGCAAGAAGCAGATGACTTGCTGTCCGTATACACCGTCCACCGCTAAGCTGACAGTGTGGTGGAAGCTGTAGGTGCTCGCTGGGCCTTTCATGCGTCTATATTTCGCCACTTGATGCATTAACGATGCCATAAAGCGCACGCCTTCTATTTTAGGTTGGTCTTATGTTTCATTTTATATCGGGAGCTATAAAGCGTCGGTGCTTCAAGCTGCGGTTCACACCAGAGTCTTCGCCAGAAAGCACTTTTGTTTTCTCCAGACATTGGTTGTTCGTCGCTTGGTTGATTTGAACAACGAAGAAATAGGCTTGCTCTAAAAGTACCGCAGTGATAATTCACTGCAGAGTAAGTTATGCGGGCTCTCTGAGCCTTTAAAGAGAAAAACAAGAAAGAAGATAAATAATCGAGTTACACGTGTGATTTGTGTCGCTAGAAGCGATGGAAACTTTTCAATGCTCGTTCCCAAAGCACAAACGAAGCAAATAGACCGCTGATGGCGGTTTTCTTCAAATTCGCTGCAGATGTGCGGGTGCAGTTTGCAGAGTATATACATTTTTTTCTTCGCCTTTCTATCTCGTGATGGAGTCGCGTCTTGGGGTGGTGAGCTGTGTGTGAACGCAACTATCTGTCTGCGCTGTTCGTGGCACTGATGATGATGATAGCAAGACGGCGGCTAACGAAGAAGCGCAGTATGCAGATGGGTGGGGACAGGGTGTCATTTATGTCGTCCATTTGCATTTTGGGAAGGGCAGGGGGGGGGGGGGCCTCCACAAGGGAAGTGATTCGTCAAGAACGATTAGTCCCCACCACCAACTGCCAGCGAGCCGTGCCACTAAGAAAACTCCGTAACGCGCTCTGGAGACAAGAAATAAAGATAGAGTCTTAAGCGGGACGCTAAATTCGCTTCTCGAATAATGGGTGTATGTCTCTGTTAGGTTCGTTCACTCGTGGGGAAGAAGGGGAGAGGAGGGGGGGGGGCGTTGCAAATTTAGCAGAAAGGGAGGAGGGAGATGGTCTTTCTTGGGCGTTCTTGTCTCTTCCAAGTGTTTGCGACGGCCATTAATGCGAAAGCAGACGACAGAAAGAGACGGAAGAAGAGAGAGAGGGAGAGACAGAGGGGACTGGTGGAAATCTCACGTCGTTACTCGCACACTTTGCCCCGGTTTTTTTTCTTTCTTCTTTTGCGACTTCCGTCTCCAAGACCGTACCGCCGCCTCAAGTTCCTCGAACGCTCGTTAAGAAACTGAACTTAAAAAGGGGGGCGCGAGAGAAAGGAACAAGACGCAAATGGAAAAAGCAAGAAGGATCTTTTAGGATGCATGTATCGATTGCTTCGTGCGATTTTTTTTTCTTGTCTTCAAGTGAAGCGTTTTTTTCTTTTTGTATAACTGTAGTTTCTTATTACCATTCGTAGAATTCATTTTCAAACGACCGTTGGTGTGGTGCGACTGCGACCTTAATTAAAGCTATGCGCTACAACTTAAATTTGTGGTTTAAGGGGGGTGGGGGATGAAAGACCTCAGTCTCAGTAGGACAGTCGGCGTTTTGTGTCGGCGCTGCAGAAACGGTGGAGACGGAGGGGTCAATTTTAGGCGACTTGTCAGATTCTGCAAAAGCCTCAAGAAAGAGATGCTACCCATTTCGCTGATCAGCTATAAGCGTGTGCATGCGTTGACCAGCGTGGCTTAGCTCTGACCCTATTCAACTTAATTTCCTCTCAACGTGACCTCCAGGGATCGATCACAAAGAGCGCTCTCTGGTGCCTTTAAAACGTATCTTACCTGCACGAAAGCTGTTTTAAGCCGTAGTCACACTGGTGCAATTACGTCATACAAAAGGCGGCCTTCAGACACCGTCTCAGGCGTGTTCTTTCCTTGTATGGACTGCCACGCATGTGGCCTGAACGTCAAACGAGACTGAATATCCAACGAGCCTGAATGTCCAATGGATCACGTGACAGGCGAGACGGAATATCCATCGAGGCAGAGGGTCCAATCGAGTTCGAAGCTCCATCGAGATTGAATATCCAACAAAATGGAAGGCCCAGCCGAGACGGAATGTCGAACGTTCTGAATGTCCAACGAGACGGAAGGTCCAACCCAGACGGAATGTCCAACGTGCCTGAATGACGAACAAGACGCGATACCCAAACGAGACGGAATCTTCAACGTGCCTGAATATCTAACGAGACGAAAGGTCCAATCGACACGGAGTGTCCAATGTGTCTGAATTCCCAACGAGACGGAATGTACAATGCGTCTGAACGTCCAACGAGACAGAAGATCCAACCGACACGGAATGTCCAAAGTGCCTGAAAATCCAAAGAGATGGAAGGTCCAATCGACACGGAGTGTCAAATGTGTCTCAATGTCCAACGAGACGGAATGTACAATGCGTCTGAACGTCCAACGAGACAGAAGATTCAACCGTCACAGAATGTCCAAAGTGCCTGAAAATCCAACGAGACGGAAGGCCCATTCGAGACGGAATGCCACACGTCCTGAATGTCCAACGTCCTGAATGTCCAACGTCCTGAATGTCCAACGAGACGGAATGTCCAACGTAATACGAATGACTTCTTTAGAGTAAGCAGCACAAACCTGATCATAGATGAGCTAACTACCTTGCTTTTTTTCTTTTCTTCGTGCTTGTAGAACCCTGAAGTAAGGCCACCCACTTGACGGCGCTGTACTCTGGTGCGACGGCACTGGAATCCAGCTTCTACATAGTTAAAAGTAGAGGACCTTAACCTGAGCGCGCTGGATGTTGTAAGCTCAGCATCTCTGTTTTTTTGCATGTACTGGGCTTTCAATATTCAGTACGCTCTAGGAGCACTGAGGTCACTGAGTGTGATGGAAATACTGATGGGATGGCGCTTCACGTCTTTTACAGCCATGAGCCTGACTATGGTGACAAAGCTCAGGCACCGTAAAAAAAAAAAAAAATGCAGAATCTCTTTTCTTGCTTGGAATATACATGTTTTATTATTTTTCTTGCTTCGCATTCACGAGTGTACAGCACATAGTTAGAAGTTTGCGTTACTCATTTATTTAGGGGGATAAAGAACTAATCGTTATGCTTTATTGACTTTTTTTTTTTTTTTTTTCCTGACGGCGGTGAATGTTGTAAGCACAAGATCCGCTACTAAGCGCTTGGGATTTAAGCCCCAGAGCTTGTGCTCCCAATATTAATTTCAGTCTGAGAGGACAACTGTACTTTTACTAACGTTTTCTTGAAATTCGGGCAGTCAAAGGTGTATTTTTGTACCCTTTCAAAGGGTACACTGATCTTTTTTTTGGTCATATTTGGGTGTATGTAGGAACACACTTGGATTCTGCAACAGTGGGTGTACCTGTGGCCCATTCTTCAAAGATGGTATAGGAATGGGCGCACACTTACACTGCTGGAATGGGTGCACCTGTATCTCACTTTTTAGTATGGTGGTGTAGAAGTGAGTGTACATTTGCTCTGTTGAAAGGGGTGCATCTGTAGTCCAATTGGAGGAGTGAGGGCAATTCAAGGGTAGTACCTGTGCACTTAAAAACGGGGTGCATCTGAGCTCCATTGGAAAGGGTGTACCTGTGTTCCCTGTAAGCTGGGTGGGTGCACAAAGAGGTGTAACGGTACACCATTAAATGAGGTGTATCTGTGTTCCATTTGAGTGGGGAGGGTGCAAAAAGTGGTGTAATGGTAACCCCTGTTGGAGGGTCTAGTTTTACCCCGAAGGAAATCTGTGGGTGTGATGAAGGCAATACTTGTACACCTTAAATTCGGGTGTACCTATATACACCGAAATGACGGTCAGGGAATAAGAAATAAATATCGTCACACCCCGATATCGAGTGTATGTGTGCACGCCTGAAGATGAAGGTGTATGTAAGGGTGCACACATGTACCCCTAGATAGGCTGCTAGTGTGCACCGCGTTTTAGGAATGCACATGTACATCTCTACGGGTGTAGTATATGTGGCAGCACATACACTACATGGCGGTACCCATTACACCCGTTTTTAGAGTGCACCTACCTGCAGGACTCGGCAGATACTAAAAAAAGTATTCCTGAATACATATATATACTGAGATACATGCATTTTAATGCCAAAATACAGATACTGAGTTATATTTGTCTTTAGCGTAAAGGCATATTTCGAAGATACTTCGGCAGAAACGGGAAAGAGGTATCCCAGTATAGATACGGATGCATACAAAAATAAATGTTTTTCCCGAACCGTGGTAGGTGTTGAGAGTGCAGTTCGTGGCGAATTCAAATCATAATGCAGTGTTTTAGCGACTTTTCGCGATATATCTAGCTTTCTTTTTAGGTTATCCCCCATGTAGAGGGGGTTAAGTAGCGGGTACATGTTATAAAGTTTGGGACCCCTCGCGCCAAAAAGGTGATTTTCAGTTTATCTGAAAAACCCAACAGTTTATTTTTTACTGCACATGTAACGAGATACCTAAGCCTGGCAGAGTATAGCGATACAAGCGATACACTGTAAACGTATTTCCCTACTGAGATACAGATATATATTTTTTTTTAATTTGTCTCGATGCAGTAATACTGATTCCCGAAAGTATCTCTAAGATACTATCGCGATGCACTTGTATTGGCCTACATGCCTCCCACCGTCCACACGTATGCTTTATTTTGTTATGACGGTAAATCATAAATCCGCTTGGTGAGGTTAAGAAATGTTATTGATATCGAAGATTCGAGCTTCCACTCGTCACAAAAATCACATACCACGCGTGCAATATCATTGTACAGTCAGCCCGCGCTCGCAACTGCCAGTTACAAAATGCTAGTGCGAAACGCAGAAGCACAGCGGTAAACTCAACCCGAAACGCTTTTACGTAAGGGTGCAAGTTGACGCTGAGTATCTTACGCGTACAATACTTTATTCCGGCTGCGCCGTCTACCATTGGTAGTGTGACTCACACGTGTTTGCACTGGAGGCTTCGCACCATGAATTGGGCAGCATGAAGATTCCACGGTTTTTTGTGACTAACATAGGACGAACCGTCAGTCCCTTTATGCAGAACCCATCCGGTTCTATTCCTTGCCTTCCTTTCGCTACCGCCCTCCTCCCCGAAAAGTGACGCACCGTCCTGTCCTCTTGGCCCCCCGATCCCCTGCCCGCGTGTTCATTTGATGAGTCACGCCAGACAAAATGCCCAACGAGTATGAATATACAACGAGGCGAAACGTCCAACGTGCCTGAATGTCCACTATTGGATCTTCCGTCTCGTTGGATATTCAGGCTCGTTGGAAATTCAGACACGGGATCGAAATGTCGCATTGGTCACACAGAAGCGGTCTGCAGATGTGTTCGAAGCGTACATAAATATGAAGCAAGAGTGCTTCGAGCAATACTTGAAGCGTGTCCGCAAATCATTTTCGTCGTCAGCAGATAACACCGTGTCTTTTGTATGGTGTATACGAGCGTGCAGTGTGACCATACGGCTTTAGTGGAAGAGCACTGTACATCGTGCCAGTAGAAGGCTCCCGTTGCTTCCAGGCCAGCAGCACCTTTTAGCGTCCACGAATGTGGCAGCACAACCGCTGAACATCCTTGGTTACTCTTGACTGCTGATGGGGCGATTCTGAGCTTCTGATTGGCTTATATTTAGGATTCCGTGTTTTTGGAGTTTATGTTTCGTCAAATTCGGAGAGTGTTTTTCGGAGTTTATTTTTTTTCCGAAAATTCGGAGTTTACAGGAGTTCATTTTTGTTTGATTCAAAATTTCCGAAATTCGGAGTTTCATTTCGCAGTGTTTCCTATGAAATATAATTGAATAATATCCGGGTGTAAACATATGCTAGATCAGCTGGATTTAGTGTTGGTGCCATTGCCATTGGCAATACTAATTTGTCCCACGGCAAAAGTTGCACTCATCTGTGGCTTCGATATACGTCGATACCTTAAGAATAAACAACTGGGAAGCACGTATTCATCCCATCTTATTCCACGCTACCGCGCGGCCGCGCGAGGGGGAGTGATAAAGGGTGCAATAGGGAAGTTTCAATTGCCCCTCTTCCCAATTTTATGCAATCACTATTTTCCACAGCTTTCAATTTTACAAAAACACAACCTCTAGTTCCTCTGAAAACACAAATAGCCTGGCCCAAACTGGAAACCAATACAGAAGCTCTTGTCGTGACAAGAAAGTACAATGACACCTCATCCTGAACCTTGACGGGATAAGCGGAAAGAACCCTTTTGCCAATGATCCGAGATTTGAATGATAACTGTGGTGGCATTTTCCCGGGACAATTGACCCTGTGCGCTAACCAAAATTAATTGTAAAATACCGTCTTTATTTATTCAATTTTCTGGAGAGGGGGTGGGGGGGGGGGGGGGGGCATTGGCACATCAAAATTCGGAGTTTATCGGATAAATCCGAATAAACCAAAATTTCACCGGCTTGTGTTTTTCGAAGTTTTTCGGATTTATCCAAAAACACAGAACCCTACTTTATATTTGAAGCACGAAACGCCTCGCTCTTCTGGCAGCTGCGGACGACATTTGTCCAGGTAGAACCATAAAAAAAAAAAAAAAAAAACAGTGTATATGTATCGGCGGAGAGCTGGGGTAACAGCTACGAGCTGATATGGGACAAATCAGACAGCGTCCGAAGCGCACCATCATGGTGCTTGTCGTGTTTCTGTACGTGTTCTGTCTTCGCGAAGACTGAACACGTACAGAAACACGACAGTCACTGGGCCTTCTCTGTTTATGATCGGTTCGGCGCGCCGAACCGATCATGAACAGAGAAGGCCCAGTGACTGGCACTTTTGACGCTGCTCGATTGCTCCCGTTACCTCGTAGCGTCGGCTGCGTCTGGACTTGAGCTGAAACGAAGTGTATAGGCCTATCGCTATAACCACTGAAAACTTAAGAAACCCAAGGCGTGAGTGTGGCATATTATTTTATTTTCGCTACGTAGCCAATTAGATTGCGGCATGAGCCGACACACTACTCCGCCCGGCCTTTCTTAAGCTGTCACTGACTTTAGACTATTATTCCCTTTCACACTAAGTCCAACCGCAGTCAATGTTGCAAACGTTTTCGTAGACCGCGTTTCCCCCTCCGCTAAACCCTCCGCAACGAACAAGCCACTACTGCGCCTGCACGCCGATGGCCTTGACTTTAGAGTTCCGGGTATCGTAGCGGGTTGCGGAGAGCGTTGCGGGACAGAGGAACCGATCTACGAAAACTCCCTATTTTTGGCGCTGCCTGATGGGCGACATAGGATTGTTATACCGTCGGCTGAGATCGGAGCGCGGTGTGGACGCCGTCATGGCGGGCTGGCAGTATAGGGAGTTTTTGGGAACCGTTTTTGCACGTCCGATACGTTATAATACAATGAGCCCTCCTGTACGAAGTGCGCATGCGCTACCGCAGAAGACTCACATATGCCCAGTTCGTACCGGAAGGCCCATCGTACACCGTATCGGACGTGCGAAAACGGTTCCCCAAAAACCCTCCACTGTCTCCAACTCAACGGACTAAATGCTGCCGCTTGTGTCTGTGGGCGAAGGCAGAAGGATGCCCGTTCCTCGGTTCTGCACCGTCAGGCGTAAGCAGTCGAGTATTGTCGAATTCGCGGGGTTCTTCCTGCGCGCGAGATCGGGTGGTGGGAAGGGAGTGCGGTGGCCTGATCCGCTGGTTCTTTCCGAGAGCTCCCGTCCCTCTCAGAGCGCTCCCTATTCTCCTTTTCACGATAACTTGGCGAACTGTGGAGGCTGCGGCCCCCGCGACCTTCTAATGGCGCGTTCACACTGGAAGCGGATCCGCAAACGCGAAGCGGATCCGCGCTTTCTCAACCGCAAAGCGGCTAGATCGAGCGGTTTGAGCGCGTTTTTGCCAACCGCTTCGGGACCGATTTCTCCCAACCGCTTTCACGAAAAGCAAAGCGGCAACCAATCACAACGCGACGCTGACGTGACGTCAGTGACTTTCGAAACAAGATGGCACCTGTCGCTGGTGAGGCGTCCAAGACGCTGTAGTCCTGGTGCTACAGCAGACAAATCAACGGAGAAACGTGATGTTCACGTCCGTCACTTCAATCCGCTGCGAAAAGAATTGACTCGTAATTTTAATGGGCTTCGTCGCACCGGTGATTTGGTTCGGGTAAGAGTTTGTTTATTATTCCGGGTGCCCCAGCCCGAAGCTCGCTGCCTTGTTAGTCTCTGCCCGTAGAACGTCGGAACCCGCCCCTGATCGACCGAAATGTCAGCTTTTGTACCCACTAAGACAGTCGCGTGAACTATTGAAAGCTTTCAACACAGTGCATGACCACCACGAAGGCCGATAGAGACGTCGTGAGCCTGATTGCGTAGCCAACGCACTGCCGCGGAGCGGGCAAAGTACCTGTGCTAGCTCGACCTGTAACGTTTACTACTAACAAAAGAAATAAAGGAAACTTACTCAAGGAATAAAGTGTACGTACCAGATGATGCAGAGGTAATCCATACGGCGTTTATTCGAGCCTAATGTCAAACAAACAGTAGACTTGATCGAAGTGCGAGTGACGAGAGGAAAGTCCGCCACCAACGAAGCCACGACCGGCTAGCACCGAACACATTCCCCCGCACCACGGTCCACCCCACCGCTCACAACTTCGAAAATGATAAGAGCCAACGAGGGGGGAAACTGGCCCTCTATCCCGAAAACAAGGTCAGCTATTCATGCGGGAAGGGTCCACTTCGAAGAAAAGGTCGGGGGCATCCTGTTCTGAGTCAGCAAGGCGCGCTTAGCTGGGCTTTGCTTGTGGGCGAAGTCGGGAGAATCACAGGCGAGTTTGGCGGGTCCATGCCTTTTTTTTTTTTTTTTTCGCTGCCTGAACTCGTGATGCGTGCGAACATTCCGGAGAGAAACCTTCAGAGTGCCAAAATGGCAGAAGTTTGGCTTTGGATCATCGATTAAAGTGGATTTTGGATTGTAAAACAGGGTTGCCAAAAGCAAGTCTCAAAAGATCACGCGTGATCGCCGAGAAACCGCCACCCGCCTCTCGGTGTGTCTGAACGGGGTCGCTCGCGAACCGCATCCGCAACCGCTTCACGAACGTGGATCCGTTGCCAGTGTGAATGCGCCATAAGGGTGCCGCAGCAAGGCACGTGATGACACTCCATGGTCGAGGCAATACCACCTAGAACACAAGGCCTGCGCGTTTCCTCCTCTAAACGTCATCACTAGTAGATCCCCTCAGCGCCCCCTAGGTAGCCCGGATGAGCACCATCGTCTGCTACATATCGTCTGCGACATCGTCTGCTCCATCGCCTGCTTCAGTGGTTTGTGTAGCAGATAATGAAACAGATGCTCACGCCGAGTGTCTGTTGCTATAGCATACGATGAAGTTAGACGTGCACGTGGAGCGTCAAATGCATGAGTGAAATTGCCTTACTGCTGTGCGAAGGGCTGCAAAGCCCTTCGCTGGACGCTGGACGCTGGCACTGGACGCCATTTTTGAGGGCGCTGTTTATAGACCTTTCCAAAAACGAGCTTCTGGCCGGTGCCATTTTGAGCGTTCGTGCGTATGGCGCGTGCTTTTGCTCGCTTTCCGAAGCGACGACCACGCGCGTGCTGGACTGTGAAGATCGCACGCTGGACTGTGATTTTGTAAACATTGGAAAGGTCTATACTCCGGGATCGCTGCTTTCAAGCGTTCTTCCGCAGAACGAGCGCGCGCGCTAGAAATGCTCGTCTCAAAGCAAGGAGCGCGTGCTAGCTCGCGCTCGTGGCCGAGGGAGTGTTCGCGTGCGCGTTGCAAATGAACTGGAAGCTCGCAATCAGCTCGCGCTCAGCAGTCACGCACACAGCTGTGGCCGCAGGTAAATGCGACGTAGTTGCGACGCGGCCCATACTCTCGTCAAGCTTCAGCCTGTTTGGCGCTTGGGGCGGGTCGGGGATCTACTAACGAAACGTCATGCGCAGGCCTTGTATTCTAGGTGGTATTGGTCGAGGCCACCGAGGCCTCGTTACCGCCTCAGCAACAGAGCCCTCCGCGACAAAAAAGTAGTTCTAGGCTTCTTTTTCTTTTAGCGACAACTGAACTCGCGCGATTCCATCTCTAACGAGAAGACATGAAGAATAAAAAATAAATCATCATAAATGTATGAGTTTCAATTATATTGAAACCAAAAAAGTGGCACCACATCCGTATCCCCTCGATTTTTTTTTTTTTTCGCCTTGTAGCGCCGTGGCCGTTGACGATTGCCGGCGATCGCAGCCGTGTAATTGGTCGTTTCCGCTCAAAACATCGCACTGTGCTCTGGCATTAGCACATAGTGCAACCAACCTCTGCTGCGCTGTCATCGGGCGACGCAGCAGAGGCTGATTGCATTATTTCTCCACGGGGCGCGGTGCCGCTGGGGCCGAGATGCGCTGCGATAGCAAACCGAAACTTAAAAACCCGTCGAATTTGCGCGGTTTTTCAGAAAGCCGTAAAATGATTCGCGTGCCTTCTATCGTTCTGCAATTTGTTGATTTAGTGGTTCTCGATGATGCTTAGCAATTTTCTAATTGAAACCATGCCCTTAAACCCAATATTAAAAATGTTAATTACTCAAAAAAAAATTAACAATCTAATTATCCCGAACTTTAATAATTTTCTTAAGTGGGCCCCTGGCCCAGGACCGAAACGACACAAGCCTTTTTTTCTTGCGACGCGTAGTTTTCGCAATATCGAATCTGTCCACCTTTCGTGAAACACCCTGTATATATATATATATATTAGATGCCGATGCGTATAATTGTTTATAGTCCATCAAAGCCGTTATTTCATTGCGTGGCGAGCGTAAATTTTGCTCAATCGTTCTACGTAAGCTGTAGAATCTTTCTTTCTTTTTTTTTTATGCAAAGTTAATGTCAAGAAATTTTACTTCTGTGACTGGTCCGAAAATATCAGAGCGCTCTGAGCCCAGCAGTTGTGATCGGCTGAAAAGGATCTCGGGTAGCTCTGGCGGCGAGAAGGGGGCGCTCTGTTGAATCAAGATCAGAGGATAGAGGTGACCACCCGAATTCACCATATGTCTTCTCGTCGGCAATTCGTTCAAACTTCGGACTAATCGGATGACGGCAGTTTCTCAGCGTCACGCGCAAAAGCGCAGACTGCGTCGTAACTGTTGCCACTGAACATCGACTGTTTCGCCGTGTTTTCGTGTAGGTGAACGTCGTCTGCAACTTCAAAAAGAGCGTGGCGTCACTTGTCGAAAGCGCCTGTGTCGCTGTTGACGCAGTTTGAACGGTGCACACACACTTTTCGGTCCTGATTTGCTCCGGAAATTTGACACCGGCTACGGGAAGTTGTGATGAGGATACCTGTACTCTTCTTAAGGTCCGCGTTAAAGTAAAACTAAATACAGACCCTGATAATCGCTTGCGTTTTCGACTAGTTATGACAACACCCAGCTTTGCTTACAGTAACTAAATGTATCTGCCATTCCGATTTTCAACTGGCTTAATTCGAGTGGATAACTAACAAAGAGCTATGATAGTCAGAATTCTAAATTGGTTTCGTTGATATCTGCCTTCAGTCCGTGTTATTCAGCGTTCTCTATAACACGGACTGAAGGCAGATATCAACGAAACCAATTTAGAATTCTGACTATCATAGCTCTTTGTTAGTTCTTCACTCCAATTAAGTTAACTGAAAATCGTAGCTACAAGTGCGAGAACGTTGACTTTCCTTGCGGGGATAAAGGAAAGCAACATGAACGGCTTTCCTCTATCCCCGCAACTTTACCAACACGCTCTAATTTGCCAGGTTGACTATCTTCTCTTCCAAATAATATAAAAATTTGTGTCTGAACGAACAGATGCAATTTGTGAAATTGCCGAAAACCCGTTGCAGAGTAGCTTGAATGGCTAACCCCATCTCACCCCCAAAGAAAAGAAACAACAACAACAATGAAATCAACGTCTAAACAATTCAAAATGAAGCATAAAAGAATGTCCTCTCGTTCAGTTGATGGGTAGTCGCATTACCACCCCTGCTCAACAGACAGGGACGACAGAAACGCGCGGTACCCTCTTCGCAGAGTGATTCGAACTTTCCGCCGGCATCGTGAACGCAGACAAAAGACGGACCCCGTTAGTGCCGCCACCGTCCCGTAGAAGCCTCAACTCCGTCTCGCCATATACGGTGGACCGCAGCGGATGATGCCACCATCCATCTCAGCTGCAATCCAGCACTGCGAATGAATCACGTGACTACGCGTCCCGCCATGCTCCGCGCGTCGCTACGTCCCTTCCAGAAGTCATGTGACGCTCACACGCCATATTGAATTGGCTCCGATAGTTTCTGTAGCGTCCGCCGCGGTTCATCGGAAGCTGAATCGGAGCGTATAGGAACTCCCCCCAAGTTCCCCAACAATCGTTTGGTCGTTTGGATCCCCTCCCCCTCTTCCATCCCGCGGAACTCCGTCTGCGCGCCGAGCCGCCGAATTTATGTCCCATCACGAAGCAGCAAAAATCGGACGAAGAAAAGGCCGGGTCAGCAACACGCGCGGCGTCGCTTTTAACGTAATTTTCTTCTCGCGTTTCCTCCTCGGGCGCTCGGTTCGATGAAAGAGCTTCTTTCATGCTGGTGCGACGAGATTCCAACGGCGCCGTTCGCGCTCTGTGGCTACCGCCGCGTCTTCTTGGAAAATGCGGTTCATACGTGTCGTCATGCGTGTCTTGTGCGTGCTCTGTCGTCATGCGTGCGCTTGAGTGTCTATGGGTGTATGTTTGCGTGCACGCTGAAGTGTTTGTGCGCGGTATGACCACGCGTGTGCGCGCTCGCGCTTGAGTGCATTCGTATGAGTGTGTGAAATGCATGCGTGCCCGTGCGCGTGCAGTATATATATATATACGACGTGTCAGTGCTATATATACGACGACGTGTCAGTGCGTGTGTGCGTATGAGTGTGCGCTTGCTTGTGTGTGCGTGCGTAATACGAGGTGTGGAAACATCTGTCTGCAAGATTGTGTGAGTGTGCGGGTCGCCCGTGCGTGTGTTTTTTGTGTGTCCGCGCGCATGCACTCATTATAATTTATGAGGTTTGCTTGCACGCGTCCTCAAGCGTGTGTTAGAGCGCGTGCAAGTGTGCGAGTCGTTTGTGCGCGCTTGTGTGTATGTGTGAATGTGTGCGTGCGTGCCTTACGTGCGTGAGAGCGTATCACTATGTTTTCGGGACCGTGCTTCGCGAGAGGAGGAGAGAGCTGGATGAGGGGAACGGTTATGAAAGGGAGAAACAAAAAGATGCATGTCGGGAGAGATGGATCGACAGCAGAAGAAAGTGGTAGGAGAAAGATAGATAGACGTAGGAAATTAAGGAAGGAGGAACGAGGAGGAAGGGAAAAGGGGCGACGCTGAGACAAGGCGAGTCGTTTGTATTGATTACAAGACGGCGTGATGACGAGATTGGCGTCTGAAGCGGCCAGACCTTGGGCGGTTGGGAAAAATTCGACGCGTCGTATCGAATTTCGGAGGAAGTGGGCTTCGCCCTTGCGCGGCGCTTTGATTTATTTATGTTAAGCGTGAAGCGGCGGACGTGCGGGCTGCATAAAGATCCGTCGGAAACCCGCTCCAAATTTGGATGAATGGAAAAATATCACCACGAAGAAGTTCCTTTAGCTTTTTTTTTCGTCGTTCAGCGTTTTTGAGCAGCACACCGATTTTGCAGCATTGACGTGCCAGTGTCTGACGTCTAAACTCCGCAGTCCTGCGTAATTTTTTTTTAAGTATTTTTTAAGTAAACGATTCTTTGTTTCCTAGTTTAAGATTCTGTGAAAGTCATAGTTTTCAATTTTGTGCTGGCTCTCACCATCTCATTCCGTTCGCTTAAAAAAAAAGTGTGCTTTCTTTTTTAAGAACGTCTCTCTGTCTTATTCATGCACCCCCCCCCCCTCTTTTTCTTTTCTTCTTTCCCGCCGTGTTTTTTTTTTTTTTTTGTCCACTGCAGTTTTTTTTTCTTGGTATTGCTGTTAGAATTGGAAGAAAAATAATGAAAGGACGGAGAGATTAACTTGGGCTTCCCGGTAGAGAAAGAGAGAAGAAAAAAAAAGCAGGGGGAAAAGGGGAAAAGAAAGCCCCAAATGTGCAATGTCTGGAGCGCGCACGTGCTGTCAAAGAAAGTCCTCTTCTATTTTCTTCCTATAGAGAAGCCCAAACGCCGCTTTGTATGTATACATCAAAGTACATTTTGCATCTCCAACAGTCGTTCCTGGATCCTCGTTGCCTAAACGCTGCTCAGTCCAAACACAATTCCGGAATGTTTGCCCGTCAGGGCGTACGGCTCATGTCAGGAAAAAGAAAATTACCCGTATGACCCGCGCCCATCCGATGGTGTTGTGAGAGGATCCTCGCTGCATACGTTCCGTCCGGCGGTTCTACTCCCGTGATTTGGGAAGACCTCTCTGTTGGCTCCGCGTCTGTCGGTGCCTCAAGCCGCCGTCACACGGCTCGTACATCACACAAAAGACAGTCTGCACACAGATCCGAACGCTACGACCCATCGGAGCCAATCCAGAGCCGTGTGGGCGTTTAGTAACGCGTAAACACGTGACGCGTTCGCTGCGGGGTCCATCGTAAAAGGAAACGGAGACGGGCCATTGTGGGTGCTGCTTCCCCCTATCTCCGCTCGTGGGCCCGACTCGTAGGGGTTAATTGACACCGTGACCGCGGAAGAACTCCGGTTTTATCCTCTCCCGCAAGACCCAACGAAATAAAACAACAAAAACAACAACAACAACAAGAAAGGTACAGCGACGCGGCGACAGCCGAGCTGTTCCATTTCCGCGTACGACACCCCGATAAGGGCCTGTGGAGAGCACCGACAACTAGAGTCGTTGGACGAGCCTCCAGAGCCGTGTTGCGGCCAGACTCGTACGCTACGAATTACGAGTAATCATTACTCGTGATCTATTACTCTTTTGAAGTAATGATTTTGTAATCATTGGACTACATTTATTAGGAAGTAATCGCGAGAGTAATCTGACTACATTTGAAGGTACGAAATTTGCTCGTAACCTTCACTATTTTGTTTCCCTCCCCTTCCTTAGAACGCCCTTTGTTTCTACAAGTTTCTTACCAAGAATTCTTCGAACCAGGTCTTCCCCCGGAGGATAGTTTACCAAAATGTTTCGATTAAAAGGATAACTAGTTTATGGTTCGGTGAGTTTAATCTGTTTTAGGAAACCGTTTTTGCAAATCCCATCGTACCGTATGGGATGTGCAAAAACGGTTCCCTGAAACTGTCTATTAGAGAGCTTATGGGAACCGTTTTTGCACACCGGATACGGTACGATGCATGGGCCCTCCGGCACGAACTGCGCGTGCGCAAGGCTTCCGCGGTAGCGCATGCGCAGTATATGTACGGGAGGGCCCATCGTACCGTATCGGACGTGCAAAGACGGTTTCCGAGAACTCTCAATGAACCGTACGAGAGACCCGTTTTCAAACCGGTAGAAAACTAGGTCGTTTCTCAAAATTTGAAGTATGATCGGAAAACTAGTGATTACTTTTAAAAAGGAACGGTTAGTTACTTTTTGTCGCGAGTAATCGAGTAATAAAATTGAATATTTTTTAGCCAAGGGTAATTGGAGTCGATTTCTTTTGTATATCAGTGACGTGTATACGAGACTGGTTTGCGGCCATAGTGCAGCCATGGAGCCGCGATCACACCACTAATGCATCGTACAAAAGACAGGCAGGAGTCCGGACACTGTTCGAGGCATGCTTCTTGCTTGCAGGGCGGTCAGATTGGTCATGCAAAAAACTGTCCGCAAATAAATGCCAAGCATGTATGAAAAAAAAAAAAATGCTTAGAAGATGTTTCAGGAGCGCCCGCAAAAACTTCTGTCACCATGTCGAGCACCTGGGCTACCTGGTAGATGGCGCAACTGTGTTCTTTCAAATGAGGAAGGGAGAATGAGGAATGAAGAGTGAGGAAGGGAGAGAGAACAATCTGTTCTCTCTCCCTTCCTCATTCTTCACAAAAATATCACGAGCAAATTTTCAATTTGGTAGCCGTGTGACGTCAGCCTTATCCTCACACCTGTACAACTCAGTAGCAATCAACAAGAAAAAAAAGGCATCATTACGCGAACATCAAATGCACGCGTGGAGTTCCGCAGAACGAAACCGATGACTCGCGCTTGTTCTATATGCATGAGTCCACGAGCGAGCAGGAACTCACGAAGGGAACTAACGACGAATCCTCGGTT